>CM062805.1:1323388303-1323713303 GCA_031772625.1 Pinus tabuliformis | reverse complement strand
TTTATTTTTCTTTTATATGAAGCTTAAAAAAGAATAAAAGAATGCTATAGTATAGTGGAAAGAACGAGTGTCGAAAAAACAGATGCTCTAGTTCTTGGGAGGGGAACATTCCTATGCTCAATGCAAGGTGGCAAAACTGGTCAAGGACACTCAAAGGAATTCTCTTTCCACGGTAAAAGGGTGCATCAAGTCGCAAAGGCTAAGTGATTGCAAGGTTGATTTTGTAGAAGACATGGTTGAAAAGTGGCTTAAACATGAGTCCAAGTGAAGCTGGCTCAAGGCCAAAAGGTGCAAATAGTCAATATGCAATGTAATAGTACAACTCAACACAAAGGACCCTCTAGGGTATAAGGCCAGAAAATAGTGCAAAAGAATGAGAATGAGTCTTTAACGCACAAGTCATGGTGGGAATAAATAAGACTCCCGATCCTACTCAATATAGCAGCATGGGCAACAAATGTCAGCAAGGATCTAACTAAGATGCCCATGTAAAGGTTGGATCTATCATCTCGTCATGATTTTAAAGTCGGCAAGTGAAAACTGTTTGTGAACGAAGACACGATGGGGTCGACCCTATGGCAAACATATCACAGTATGAAGGCTAGTATGCAAAATGCAGTGAAAAGTGGTATTCCCTAACCTATATGCTAGTAAGAAAACGATACTTCCATGGCGGGTCTGCGGTCATGGGACCAAATGCTTTCTTGAAGAAGTCTCCAAAATTTCTTGTAAAGACAACCCATTCCCAACACTCCAAGCCAAAAGGTCAAAAATTCCATAAGATAAAAATCAACTTTTGAAAAATAATTTTCATTTTGCAACCTATATAAGGACTTTTGGACTCACATTTTTGTCATTTGTGTTTTGAGCAAGGAGCTATGGAGACAAACTCAAACAACCTTCCTCTGTCCAATTCAACTGTTCAAATCGCTCCAAAACTTCCAAGTAACCCTTTTATCACGCTTTTAATCATTTGTGATACTTTTTAGATGTTTTTTTTTTCAAAATTTGACCGTAGGAAAATATGCTAAAAATTTCAACTATGCGTACTCGTGGGTTGAATACAGGTAACCCGCGTATACGAGGGCTATATGCAACTGTGTAAAAAGGCAACCCGCATGTGTGCGAGTAAAAAATTTAAAACATAAATCTAATGATTTGAAACATCTTTTTTGGGCAGGATGACAATCACTTGGAGATAAAGGGATCATAGTTCCATTGATAACTGAGTAATGGAAGATCAAAATGCTCTAGATGCTTTGAGAGGTTGTGGCTTGCTAAAATTCTTAAAAATGCCAAATATGAAAGCAAACACATGATTGCTTGAGTTGTTGATTCATTACTGGAGTGCAGAGGATGATGCATTCATGATCGATCAGATGCCCCTAAGGATCGAGATCGAAGATATTTACTTCATTACCGGTCTTTCTCGAAGGGGAGAGATAGTGCATTCTACTAGCAAGACAAGAGGTAGTCTCAGTGTTGAAGACTACATCCACATATATTGTCCTGGTCATCCTGAAAAGATTGGAAGTCAGATTCCAATCAAGCACATAGAGAGCTTATCCTTGAAGATCCTATTATTTACCATCGCCAGGGTAAATGGTTTTGCTGCTTTACATTAGGCCTCACAAGTATCCATGAGCCTAGTAGTGGAATGCCTCACTACTGTGTTTGATTGGTGTACACCTCTACTGACCAACATGAAGAACCAACTCACTTCCATTCAGAAGGGTCAGACAAAGAATTTTGGATACGACACAATATTATGCTCGTTCTTCTTTGAGAAATTATCTAGGCTTCGACCCAAGGTGCTATCGACCATCAATAGCCCAAGAGGTCCGTGGATGGGCAGATGGGTTGACCTGATGAAATGCCTAGGGGGTGGTGATGTCCCTAGGATGACTTTTGATGACGAGTTTTTCGCATGATGGGATCAACAGGTCATCGCAGTCGATGACTACCCCTACGCCGGAATGGATTTCTGAGGAGATCCAGATTTAGTAATACCACCAGATGAAACATGGGGCATCATAGGTAACAATTTGTGATTTTTTAAATTTCTTAAGATTTTTTGGATTTTTAATATTAATGAACTTTTTTTTTTATGAGACAAGACAATTACAAAATATATGATCATGCTTCAGATGTGGGGCCAGTGAGACCTTACGGATTTCCCCGACATAGGTGTTGTGGAAGAGATTCCGAAGGGGCTATAACTGAGATAGAGAGAGTTCTCCATGTAGTTCAGAGGAACTTGGTGACATTGACTCACCAAGTACCCATGATAGCCATATAGGACTTACCCGAGGAGATGCAACATCATGTGGTAGGAGTACCATGGGAATTGGTGCGAATCTTCTGGGGTGTGGCCAATGCCATTGTTTATTTTCTAGCTGCTCATCCTGAGCCAACCAGATAGATGATCATATCTTTTTATGATTAGACATGATGATGGGCATAAGCCCAAATTTTGTAGGGCATTTTGTCTCGATTTTTGTATATTATTTTGGACAGAAATGCTCTATCTATGTACATGTGATTTTATGATGATCATATACATAGATGATACTTCGATTATTTTTGATGTTTTTAATTTCATGAATGATTTATATTCCAGTCCAATGCTTGATTAGCAATAGAATCAGCTAAGGAATTTTTTGATCGTGGAATGTGAACAAATGTGATATAAATAAATGATCATTGCAACAATCGTACTCTCAGAAATTGGCGATATAAATAAGGATCTCGTACCCGATAAACGTTATTCAACTGAGATACCACTAGTTGTGAGTCTAAATAAACCACTAACAAATCAATATCAAGAGATATCACTTCGGATAGAAAATTAATAACTGTAGTATATTCGGCAATATTATTCAAAGTAGGACTGATACATACTCCTCTCAAGACCATCAACTAGCCAGATGGATAATAAATCACCCAAACCGTGGAAGCAAGGTTCCGGGTATGCTTACTCGCACCATCGGCGAGTCCTAAATATATTGAATCGTCCATCAATACCTGCCAAAGTAGCTAAAAAATATCGACATTACTAAAACCGATAGATAGATATGTACAAACATACAATATATACAAACAAGTGCTTGACCGAAGCCTAAGAAAATTACTTCTTAAGGTAGAGCCCATTTATGGGCTCCACAAACTTGTTTCCTTGAAATTCAATTAATTCATAAGCTCCCTTTTTCAAAATTCGCTTGACTATAAAGGAACCGTACCACATAGACTTAAACTTGCTTTCCCTCAAGGTGTCTTTGTCTTGATCATAGACCAGGACAAGGTCACCTTTAGAAAATTTCTAGGACGGACAACTTTATTGTATTGAGTTTTTACCCTATTTTTATGGGCTTTTTTTATTGTGGCGGCATCTCGACATTGCTCACTATGATGCTCCAAATGAATGAGTCACTCCTCGAGACTAGAAGTCTCTGGAAGAAATTCAACAACTAGTTTAAGGGGAGAAACTTCAAATTCAATAGGAAAGATAGATTCCAACCCGTAAACTAGTTGAAAAGGAGTAAAGCTAGTGGCAGTCTTAACTGACGTTCAGTATGACCAATGTTCTGGATAAAACATGTGCCAATTCGATCTAGTGTTGTTAATCATCCTTTGCAAGATGATCTTAAGGGATTTGTTTATGGCTTCAACTTTCCCATTGGCCTGAGGATAATACAAAGATGAATGCTCCTGTCGGAAACCCAACTTGAGAGCCAATTCAGACATCAGTTGATTTTGGAAATGACTGCCATGATCAGTGACAATCTCTTTAGGGATACCAAACTCGGAAATAAATTGATTGAATAAAAGCAAGGCATTGTTTCACTGTCATTCTTAAAAGCATTCACAGACTCATCCCACTTCGTAAAGTAGTCTATGAATACCATGATATACTTGTGATTTCCTGCCAAAGGTGGATTACAAGTATTAAAATCAATGCCCCACTTCGTGAAAGGACCGACGGTGATAACAAGGAAAAGCGGAGCTGGATGTGCACACATTTTCCAAGTATAGACTTGACAAGGATGAAATCTTTTGACCGCTTCAATACAATATTTGAAGATTGAAGGCCAAAATTAGCCTACTCGCAAATTTTTTTGGGTTGTTGCAAGCCAAAATAGATGACCGCCACAGTGTGCAAGTCCAGATAGATGACTGCCACAAGCTCCACTGTGGCAATCATTAAGAACTGACTCAACTTCTTCCAAGGTTAAACAATGCCTAAGGATTGAATCAATCTCGTGATGATATAATGTGTCACCTATAATAACATAATTGTTAGCGAGGTGACACAACTTTCTATGCTTATATTTGGAAAAAGCGGGTCAGAACTTCGAAGTCCGGAGATATATAATGATATCCCCATACCAAGGATCTTGTGAAGAAATAAGAAATAAGTGTTCATCAGGAAAACTTTCCTCGTGAATAATTTCTTCCTCATAAGGAAGCTCTGATATCAACTTTGAAAATACTAAAGATTTCTTAGATTTAGCCAACATGAATTTAAGATCAAATTCTTGCAAAATGACAATCCATTTATTATATTTCCACCTAGTCACTCGCCTACTGAGAACAAATTGAAATGGATTGACGGCTTCTAAGATGAACGTTTTTCGAAGCAGAATGTAATGCCGAAGCTCTGGACAACATGGACAAATTTGAAAGCTAATTTCTCGATGGGAGAATAGCACAGTTCAGGACCTACCAAGCCTCAACTTAGATAGTAGATTACATGCTCACATAAGGAATCATCTTCCTAAACTAGAACCATACCAATGGTTGATTCTGCTACAGCGAGATACAAGAGGAAATCTTTGCTATAATAAGGGAGAATCAACAATGGAGTAGAGGTTAATGATTTTTTCAAAGCATCAAAAGATCGTTGTGTGAAATCTTCCCATAAAAATGGGACCCCTTTCTTAAGAAAATGCATAAATCATTTTGTGATCTCGGCGTAGTTGGCTATAAATCTCCTCAAGAAATTTTCTTTTCCTTGGAGACTTTGAAGTTGACGTATGGAAGATGGGGGCGACAACTGAAGTATTGCCTCAACTTTGAATGCGTTAAGTTCCTATACCAATAGGAGTCATAATTTTGAACGGCTAAGGTTAAGCCTTGTAATAGTGTATATACCTTTTCTTTTTGCAAATGTTTTCCATATTATAAAAAATTAAAAAATGTAAAGAGATTATGTCCTAAAAGGAAAATCAAAGGAAAAAAGAATAAGAGAAGGTAAAAAAAATGAAAGTATATGAACCCCAAAAACAAAAATACCATGAAAGTGTGCAAGTCTAAATGCCACTACTATTTACTTTTATGCATAATAATGATTGTGTGCAACTTGATATTCATGCCACAATCCATGGTAATCAAACTGTTTAATATTGGTTATTCCATGCTTTGAATTTTATGTTTATAGATTAGAGAATAAAATCTGAACAAACAGTTTAATCTTGGCAGATCATAGTTAGGTACAGAAAATGAAAGAAGCTCATAAGCTTAATCTGAGCCCTTGAATGATATAAGGTTAGAATTAGATAGATTACTTTTCAAAAGAAAAATAGATGAATAAGGGTTTGCTAGCTTAAATGCACCCAAATAAATGAAGAAAACATGTTAGAGGTAAAAAATGGGTAAGTAGAAGAAAGGTTGCTGAATTACAAAGTTAATTAGATCAAAGAACATGCATCATGCTTAGATACATCTTTCAACATGTATGGTCAACTATGAAGGCAAAGATAAAGAGATACAAGTTCATATGATTAAACCCCCCCTCATTCACTTTTCCCCTTTACTTACTAATTTCCTATCCACAAATATATTCTAAGCACTTTTAATCCTACAAGTCAAAGAGGCTCAGAGCATTTCTTTGACTTTTGGTGGAACTGGACCTTCGGCTTAATGACTTATGGACACAAGTACTAGAATCCCCTTTATAAAATTATCCCCCTTCATAAAATCCATTTCCCCTCATTACCCTAAGAAAATCCCTTTTCCTAAGGTTTAAACTCAATTTGCCTAAGAAAAGTAAAAACCCTCCATGTAAATCCCTATCCGCTCAAAAACCCACAAAAAGGCTTTTATCCTAAGTATAAAGCTAAATGCGCAGACGCATACCTTTTACCCTTTTAGTAAGGAAAAACCCATTCCCCATTGCAATTCATATTAATTCCTAACTTTACTATATATTTCCTGATATAACCCTTTTCCCCATAAATAAATTAAAGCCCCATGTAAATACCCCAATCCTTAGTTTTAAATAAAACTATATGAATTACCCCTTATCCCGACTAAACATATAAATCCCCCATTAACCCCAAATAAACCCAAAATTACTTCTGATTAAAAGCTTCGGGCCCCCCTTAAGCCTCTGTACATTTCACCTGTGCTTCTTCATCGACCTGACCACCGTTTGATCATCCGCGCTCAAATCCAACGACGCGCAACCGTATTGGTCTCACTCGACGCCTAAAATTTTACCCAAAGTGTTAAACACCCTCATTAAGCCTAACCCGATCCTTTTAAACCCATGATTAATCCATAAACTAATCCCAAACGATTACAATTAAAACCCCTAGCCCCCCCACCCCCCCCCAACTCCCGTTCATTTCCTCCGCACAGCTTCTCCATCCGACTATCGTTAGATCACAATCGCCCAAAGCTAACGGCCCAAAGCCATATCGGTTGTGCCTGATGGAATACATTTACTCACTCGACAAGGCAGTTTTCCCTGACCCCCTGATGGCTACGTGCAAACTCTAAAGCACATCGGGCGACCCCTCCTAGAAACCTCCCACGCCACAAAAACGATGCGGCGACCTCCAAAACTACCTCCCCTCCAATCTGATAAACGGCCCATCCTCCATAAATATGAATTTCACGCCATATTCAAAATTTTCCCACTAAGAGCTTTATACCTTGAAAACCTTGGTTTTCACACCTTTCGCCCGTTTAAAAGTATAACCCCATAAAACCCTTCGGCGCCACCCTGAACCTCTGTAACACCACTTAACCTCCAATTACGTCCAAAATTCTACCACAACCCTTTTACCAAGCATCTCTATGTAAATGAAAAGCGCCCTTCCAGTAGACCAGTGCTTTCTTAATTATTGTTGAATTTTACAGGTAATCAGCCGAAGATTAGAGCTTGAATAAATAGTTCTGATACTAGTCACAAAACCTGTTTACTCCAAGACTCGACAAAGAAACCTGTTAAAAGCCTATATTCAAATGAGGAAGACCATTACACATGGAGCCGAGAAGAAGACAACTACATAGATCATTGACAGTCAAAACAAAGAAGACAGATCGAGAAGCAATTAGAAGACAAATGAATAAAACATATTGAGGCTTGATCAAAAGCCACTTCCCGATGCTAATACACATAAAAAACAAAATAAGTTATTGTTAAAACACACATTAAAAGGTTAATTGTGCAGTAAAAAGGAAAGACACAGTGAAGGATAAAGACAGGTCATCAGAGTGAAAGAGTATCAGTGACCGAGAGTATCAGATGAAAGCCAGAAGTAAATAAAGCCTCCAGCGTAATGATTCAAACAACCAAGAACATAAAGAACTAAAATAAAACCATAACAACTAGTAATACCACAATAAAAGGGACATCATGAAAGCAGTTCATTAGTTGCCTCTATCTTTCTGCGAGAAAATATTTATATTTCCTAGATTAAATCTCAAAACAGTTTGAGATATTTGTAATAACGCCTTAGTATAAATACTTCACAATTCGAAGTATGTGGTGTGGATTCTTAGACATTTCTATAGATTTCTTGATCGAAAGATTGTAAATCCATTGGAGCATTCATTGAGCCAGCAAGCTGGATTGATGAATAAAGACTAGATATTTCAAAGGATTCATGTGCAGAGCGAAGTGTAGACAAGTATTTTCTCACATTGTTGTTATCTCTTCAAGTTTTTCATACCATTGATCTAAATCTGAATTCCATAGCTGGAGTATTGTATTAGAATTTGTTTAATTACACTGTTAAAACAATTAGGCAAATACATGTTGTCTACTGATAATCTAAGTTAAGGAATTATTAATTGCTCCTTAGTTTAGGTTGTTTTCTTTAATCTATAGCACATGATTCTTAATTGCCCTTTTTTTCCGATTACCCTCTGTTCCTCGTTTCAATCCCAGTTTGAGAATTCTTAATTTCTCTCTCACCTTGGTTAAAACCTTTTCCACCTCTTTGGCCTAAAGACCTACACTCTACTCTGCTATCTTGCCATTTTAACATTCCCTTTAATGAGTTGATCTAGTCCTACTGCTCTTTTCTTGACTCCATATGCCCAATGGTCTAGAGACATCATTCTATCCATTTGTTTAAACATTCCCACCACCCAATCTTCAATACAAATCAAAAACCCCCCTGAACACTAAGAACTAGCCTAAAATCCCATCAAACAAAGCTAAATCATATATAGAGAGCCCTCTCTGGACTTAGGTTGGCTAGAGCCTATGTCCAAAAGTTGGTTTGTGATTACCTCGGTCATTTTCTTTCTTCTTATAACTTCTAGAGGAAATTCTGAGTGATAACATAGTGGCAACTCCACTGGGGAACCAACAATTCCTCAGTCCCAATAAAGCTTTAAGAAAATTCTAATTCTATATTTTGAGCCTCTTAAAGTCGTTTGTTAGAATTTATATTGAATTTTTTTTACAAAAATAATTAAAAATTTGAAATTCTTGCTTCTAGGAAGACTCATTTTACTAGGGCTAATCCAGATCCCAACCCTCCCCTAGTAGTTGATAATTTGAACCTGATTTCAAGAAAAACAAAAAAAGAAGAAAGTTCAATTAGTCAAATATCTTTAGTTAAAGTTAATTCATGTCTTGATGAGTGGTTATTTTTAGAAGATTTTCCCTTTGATGAGCAATTTGGGATTTCATTATTTAAAACAAAGTCTGAGAGTGAGATATATGGAACTGTTCTAGATCCTGATTTCATTGCAGACCTTGAAGTCCAACAGACCAATAGATCAATTGATGAGTATATTTTGAAATGTCCACAATCATCCATTAATACCAATACTACCCCTTAGTTTTCTGAATATATCTCCACTACTTTAAGCTCACAATTATTCCCTTCGACTTCAATACCTTTTGAACTTCATTCTGCACCACCATTTACACCTTCACTCCATCACTAGCCTATCATTACTCATTCACCACCTACTAGTCCTCGTTCTTTATTCATTACTACATTAATCCCAATTATATCAACCCCACCTCTTAACCCATCCCAACCAACAACAATGGCAAAAAGATATGCTACTCTTGTTTTACCTACCCAACTTCATGATATTCCTGCAGATTATCAGAGTAAGATTCCCTTATTTGATGTTATTGGTTAGTACACTGCCCAACAACATGTCAACAAGATGTCTGGCTTCTTTGAACTACATGAATTAGATGAAGCCGATGTCCAGATGAGACTCTTTGCCCAATCTTTGACTGGTGATGTCAAGAAGTGGTTTAATGCCTTTCCTACCAACCACATAGCAGACCTAGCAAATTTCCAAAGGTTTTCTATTGATAGGTGGGAAAAGAAAAAGAATCCCTTACAAATCCTTTCAGAATATGAGAATATTAAGAGAGGACCTAATGAAACTGTTCAAGATTACTACACTAGATTCAATAACATATATAACGCAATCCCAGTTAACCTTAGACCCCCGCCTGACTTAGCATTAATAAGGTTCCCTGATGGTTTTGACACTGATATGTCATACGAACTTAGGGAAAGAAACCCCCAACATTAGAAGAAATTCAAAGTGTAGTTGTTAGTGTAGAAGCAAATTTGTTAGCTAAAAGAGCTAGAGTTAGAAAGGAAAAGAGAACTACTTTGGAAGAAACTTCACCATCTGACCTTAAAATAGATAAGTTAGCTAAAAACATGGAAAGACTAATGGAAAGAATATTTAACATGGAAAGGAAACCTCAATGGGATAACCAACAAGCACCTCCAATTAGAAAGCCAAATTTCAGAAATAACCAAAACACAGGGAAAAACAGACCAGATCAGAACATAAGGTTTCCTTTTCAAGAAAATTATGTAGAAACATCCCAGCCAGAAAATCTAGAGCATGATACAAAAAATAACCTAATGGGAGTAAATGATGAGGACACTGTTTTTCTAACCCAAGATGAGTTGGAACTGTATATGTTGGAGCTATTATAGGTATAGTTTGGTGAATCATTTGATTATAAAAAAGGATATGACTCTGCCATTTTCAAAGTCCACAAGCAATATAATCTAATAAGTAAAAGGAATGATAATGTCCCAAACCAAACCAGGAAAACAACCCAAAATCAACCCAAAAAGATAAAAGAAGCCCCTGTTTCAAAGATCCTCCAAATTCTCCCTAAGCAGAAGCCAAATCCTTTTGGCCCCACAATTGTAGATATAACCTCTGATCAACCTTCTGCTGATCAACCATCCACTTCAATTCCACTTGAAAATCTACATAAAGAGATCCCCAATAAAGAAAAAGAAAACAACCCTACTCAAATCCCTGCTGCTAAAACTCAAAACCTTCAAACAAGAAAAGCCTCTTTGCCTTTCAATTTGGGACCAGAGATAGCAAAGCTAAAGATTCCAGTCCCTTTAATAGAGCCAATCAAGAATGAACCTTACAAATCACAGATAAACCAGACCTTAAACATTGCTGAAAATGAAGATTCAGTTAACTTGTTTGATGATAAACTAGAACTCATATTTGGTCCATATGTTAATGGAAAACCATTAGAAGGAGGAGTTCCACCTTTTTACATAAGCCTTAGTATCCATGACAAAATTCTACACAATAAAATGTTGGATTTTGGGGCCTCTCACAATTTAATGCCCAAATCAGTAATGGAGAAATTGAACCTAGATATAATAATGCCTTACAAAGACTTATTCTCATTTGACTCAAGTAAAGTGTCTAGGATTAATTAAAGACCTATGTGTTACTTTAGTCCAATATCCTGCCAAAAGCATCCTAATGGAAATTGTAGTTGTTGACATCCCACCAAAGTATGGCATTATGTTATCAAGATCATGGGGATCCAAACTTTAGGGATCTCTTCAACTAGATATGTAATATGCAACAATTTTTGATTTTTGGATAACCTAAGAAACTATACCGATAAACCTTAATGAAATATATGATAAGTAGCCATGATTAGCCTTAAAAATTTCCCTTGTACTCCATACACTTAGATATTGATTCCTTTATTTTGTATAATGCCGATCAAACACAAGAAACACTTATAGACAATCTTGATACAGAACTAAAAGAAATTGCAGTTTCTACACAAAATGAGACTAATCAGACTACAGAACTATTCAATGAACAAGAAGGCCTAATTGATATGAATGATGAAAAGTTCGTTCCACCAGATAGTGAAAATTATGATTATGAGATATTATGGCATTTAGAATTTGATGGATCAGTAAATAGGTTAGGAGCAGGAACAAGAGTGTGGATATATAACTTGGAGAACAATTACTCAGAAGGCCATGCATATAGATTGAATTTTAAATGTACAAATAATATCGCTGAATATGAAGCATTAATTTTAGGTCTTAAGTTAGTTAGGAATCTAGGAACTAAAAGAGTTTCTGTGATGGGAGACTCTGAACTAATTGTAAAATAGATTGATGTTGTATATATGACTAAAGACCCTAGATTAAGTTGCTATAGAGATACTATTGTAGAAATACTTAACACTTTCTTAGAAACGAAGCTTGCAATCATCCCTAGAAAACATAACATGCAAGCCCATAATTTAGCAATGTTTGGCAGCACTTGCAAATTACCCTTCCAACCTAACTACCAGTATACTGTTGAAGTTAGAAACAGACTTGCAATTCTAGATAATTTGAAGAAGTCGCAAACATTTTCTAATGATAGATAAATAACTTTTTACTTTCAAAAGAAGAGTTTGTAAATAATAACATAGATACTGATACATCCATAGATCCCGACTCTAAGGATAAGATAGAAATAAATGAGATAGAAGATAATAAAATTGATAGAATTAACCCAATTAAATTTACCAAATCAGATGTAGAAAACTTAGAACTAATGGAGATTGATGAAATGATCAATGAAGAAACTGAAGTAATTAATCTAAAGGATAACTTCTTACAAAGGGATTTGTTATCTCAAAATCAGATCCTGATAGGCTGCTGGTCAGGTTGACTTTAAGTAACTATTTCAACCTACTTTAGGCTGAGGCTTAGCCTCCTCAACCTGAGAGGGCTCTCTCTTGATGGATTAATGATTTTGATTAAAGATAAGATGGCTAACTCTTATAGAACAACTGTGAAAAATATGAATGGTGGAAACACATTAAACAAAACTATCCATTGGGCTTATGGAGTCAACAACACCTCAATATAACAATGAACTCAACCCTACATGGAAGTCATGGCATTCAGCATTTAAACATTCAGAACATAAACTCATATGGGACCACACAGTTTATAAATGTATACAGGAAGTCAGAGCACATTCAGTGAATTCTGAGTGATTATACATCCATACCACTGTAAGAATTAAGAAAAGGACAACATCACATATTCTGAACATAAAAAATCCTTCATGAATCCTGAGAAGTAAAGTCAAGCATGTATTACTGAAAATGAGTCTTACATAGGCCAAATACAAGCTTTTCCATAAAAGTTTCCAACCCCGATTACATTGCTCTTTCAGCTATATATAGAGCTCTTATTCTAACTGATCGAGATTCCTCCTCAAGCATGAGGGGAATTCGAAAACTACTTCTATTACTGACAACTCTTAAACTCTAACTACTTAATAAATACAACAAAGTGTTGACTGGAGTTTTTTAGAGATCTAAATCAACTATGATTCTAACTCCATATTACATGCATGATGGCTTTAATTAATATGATTCCTTTCTATGACATCTGGCTCTCTTTCAGTTTGGCTGAGATGGGTGTTTAATGCTCCATGTTAACCTTGGATGCTGTATCTTCTTCACTGTCCAGAAAAATTAGGAGACTATCCTTGCTTCTCGGCTGTATGATCTTCGAATCTTCATAAGTCGGTTTTTTAATTGTTGTCCCTCAAAATATGTCGGTGGCCACGTTTTGATGTGCTGTCCACTGTTATGAAACCTGATTTGATGATGTGTCATCCACTGTTTCGAAAACAAAAAGGAAAACGTATTCAAGCTGTCTAATACATGCTTCAATTTCCTTATGATATGACAAAATGCCACTTTTGGATTCAAACTATTTATTTCCACTTGTGCTAGTCTGATTGGCTATTGTAACTTCAGGTGTTCTCATTGTATACAACTGTCCTTCAAAATTTTCCCGCTTCAATTTCAAAACTGCTTGATTTATGTTGAAATCATCACTTTCAGCAGTTTCATAGCGCGCTACGAAACTGCTGAGTTATTTAAAACAACTTGTTTTCAACCTGAGACCTTTATTAACCGAGTGCTTGATTTCCAAAAACTTCTTTAGACTTTCCAAAGGCTGAATACGAATTTATATTTCTTCAGAAAGATAAGATCAAGCAAACTTATCAAAATTTTGAAATAGAATCTTACTTGAAATGAAAACTCATTTAGCAGGTCCTTTAAGCTGGCTTAGCTGTGCCTTCAGATCTTCAATTTGTTTCTTCATAACCTTATTCCTAGCTCTCAGTTGCATATTGATCCTTCTGATGTGCTTGGCTTCTTTGATTGCTGGTACTGTCCAGGTGTGAAATTGTGAATGGCCATCAACCACTGAATTCACCTGGGCTTCTACAGTTGCATTCCCTTCCCATAGAGTTTTATAATAGTTTGCTTGTATGACTGCATGTCTTCTAGCAGCTTTCTTCAATTTGGAAATCTCATGCTTAGCTGATTCTAATTGGCTCTTCAGGTCTGCTATATTATCTTCTTTAGATGTGATGACTGTTTTACTTGTGTTTTTCTTTTGCCAACGTTGTGTCCCTTCCCCTGTTTCCTCTGTTCTTGACAGTGCTTCCTGTACTTGCTGGAATCTCCTTGTCATAGGTCTTCTAGGTTTAAAAACAAACTCTTCAGCTGGCTCATCAAATTTAAGCCTTTTTGAGGCCTTGGCTTTCTTGGTGCTTTCTTGTTCTGACTGTATCAACTCAATTTGAACTGGTAGAGACTGCTCAAAGTCAATAGCCTGTAATAAGGCATTTAAACTTCCCTTGGACACTGGCCTTTCTTCGACTGCTACAGCTTTACCTTTTTCCTTATTCATCTGGCTTCTTGTTCTTATCCTTGAGTTGTTCCTAGAAACTAGGAAACTGTCCCTTGCTCTGTTCTGGCTGAAAAATAGGTCTTGGGACAGAGCTCATAACTTCTCATAAACAATGTATTTGGAAAAACTGAAGGAGGCTTTTGTGAACCAATAAATTCTTAACAAAAACCTCTCTTTGTTTTTTGAAACACCTTTCCTACCATCCAGAATATTTCTTTGAAAAACAGGTGTCAAACAGAGAAATATGCCTGTGAAAAACTTGCACCTACAGCAGTTTCATAGCGCAAGTTTGATCATTCATTTCTCTCAAATCATAATGGATTTGAAGAACGTGGAAGAGGTTTTTGTATTTCAGTATCTTATGAATGAAAACCTCTGTCACATTTTAGAGATAAGCTTTCAAATGCTCAGAAACGCTTCTAGAAGTTGACTAGTAAAAACAGGGAAACAAAACTCCTCCTTTTTAGAGTTTCATTCTTATGCTCCTCTTCGAATCCTTCTGCTGACCATGCTGTCTCTTTAATCATATGAAATGCATTAAATCAACCATGAAATCTGATCCCACACTTGAATTAATACAAATAGCTCCTTTAATGCTGCCTGAAGCATCATCTAGCTATGAAACAATTTCCACTTTTATAACATGTAGCTTAGAATTCAACAAAAATGTCCTCCTTCTACTTGTTTTGCCCTTGCTGAATGTTGACACTTTGTAATTGATCTTTTGTAGAGATTCCCCTTTGAAAATATTTCCCTTTGTCTCTCAAAATTGGTCCACTAATTCATAATATGCTCCTACAGCAGTTTCGTAGCGCGCTACGAAACTGCTGATCATTAGGCATCACTTACAGCAGTTTCGTAGCACGCTACGAAACTGCTGTGTAATTACAAAAACACAGCTTTGAACCAAAATTTTTCATTTTGAGCCTTTTGCTACCTTCAAATGTCTCTTTTCATGTGCCTTGAAGCTTTTCAAACTGAATATATATATATATATATATATATATATAGACCCCATTCTTCAAGGTATGTATGCAATATGTAACCTTGGCATTTGTGAAAGAATCTTCAAGTAACAAGGAAGAAGAGATGTATGCCAATCATTGGCAATGAAGACAACATCCTCCTCATAAGGTCTACTAAATGTTCACTATTTTGCTCTAATTTAAAGATTGTTCAACTGTTGCCACATCTACACAAGGCAGAATGCGGTCAAGGGCGGTATTTTCTATTGAAGGTGCTTCAGTGTGAACATTTTTCCCATTCTTTCCATATGCCTCCACAAAACACCAATCAGGAATATCTGTTGTGCCAATCAGGAACCATCCTTTTCTTTTATATGCTCCCAAGAGTAATTACTTTTAGCTGTCTCTGCAATCTTAGCCAAATGATCATGGGTAAAAGTAGTGCCGCATGGGTTGCTTGGATTGATAATAACCATTGCCACTGTGTTGATGTCTGCAATTGTATGAATCCCTGTGTAATGCATCAAACTAAATTGAGAAATTTTGGCATTAGTATTCTTAAGTGATAACAGTGGCTCCACTTGGGATAGTGTGCTCCTGTAGTACACTAAGAACTCGTAGGTCCAGTGCTTTGTCCATTTTATGAAAAACATAGATTTGCTTGACGAGCATTCCTTTCCAACTTCTTGGGCCTTCACCTCGGGCTTAAACTTGATGATCATTGTGAGAGAAAGAAATCCACCACTACTGAAAAAAAATGCTCAGTCAACCTTGAGCTTATTTGCATTTTCCTACCTACCTACCCTATCAGCTGCAAGCTCCACTTGTAGCTCAAGCAACATGATATTTCCAATAAAGCCAATCAATTGTCCTCTCTGATATTGGAGGCTCTTGACTGCATTCAACCTCAAAATAACCATGGTAGTGAGATGACCAAATAAACCTATAATATATATGATCTTCATAATGCAAATGAAATTGAAATACTGATGTGCAAAACTTTGCCATGTATTCATTTATAGGGTCAAAGAAAACATGGTTATTTTGATAATCATCATAACATTCTATCTCTTTAGAAAACTGATCCTTAGCCACACAAAATTCCTTTGATGTGCTATCCAACTGCCTTTCTGCATGATTCCCATAGACAATGTAATTTTCCTCACTATTGTGATCATTCTTTGATGTAAGCTGCTGCAAGGAATCACAAAAATGAACAACCTTTTCTTCTGCCTGAGGATTATAAAAAATTTCTTCCAGTATTTCTTCTTGGTGTTTGCAATCAATTTCATATTCTTTATGATCGAAAGAATGACAAATCTGCTGCATCTTTTCATTCATATCAAAGGATGAAACATGGTTTTCACAAGTAAACCCCTGCTGATCTTCATGCTGCGTTTCATGAGATGTTATACTTTCTTCTTGGTGTTGAAATGCATTGTTATGAAGAGCCTCTAAAATTTCTTCATCCATAAATTCATCATCATCATAACAATCCTCCAAATATTGAAAAAAACTCGTAGAATGTTTACAACAATCTTTGACTAGCAATAAGGAGGGATGACACTCTTTATACATGTCATAGAACACATCATGGAAATCAGCAAGAAAATATAATGAACCATTTTCCAAACTTGTATACCAAGACCATGCTTTTCCTTCTAAAGTGGTCATAAACATCCTCATGAGACAATCCTCAGGAAAGTGAACCTTAAGATTGCGTACATGCATATGAAACCTAACCAAATGAAGAGAAGCATTGTCTTTCTTTTCATCTTTGAATATCGGAAGATCCTCTAACCAATCAACCTTTGGCATAGGATTTGGAAAACCAGGGATATGAGACCGATTCATAGGAGCATACCTGGCATTCATTCTTGCAATGGAATTCATATTGAAACTTCATCAAGCTACTGATCTTCTAGCAGTGGAGTCACCTTCCAATTTCTTATTCGATGTGTGGAGTCGCCAAGGTAGTTTTGCAGCCTCAAATAGATGTTTGAGCTCCTGATACCTTCAGAAGTTCAACCTCTTAATTTCGGGAATGAATAGACTTCAGGCTCCCGGCAGACGCACCAAAATGTTATCTCAAAATCAGATCCTGATAGGTTGCTGGTCAGGTTGACTCTAAGTAACTATTTCAACCTACTTTAGGCTGAGGCTTAGCCTCCTCAACCTGAGAGGGCTCTCTCTTGATGGATTAATGATTTTGATTAAAGATAAGATGGCTAACTCTTATAGAACAACTGTGAAAAATATGAATGGTGGAAACACATTAAACAAAACTATCCATTGGGCTTATGGAGTCAACAACACCTCAATATAACAATGAACTCAACCCTACATGGAAGTCAGGGCATTCAACATTTAAACATTCAGAACATAAACTCATATGGGACCACATAGTTTATAAATGTATACAGGAAGTCAGAGCACATTCAGTGAATTCTGAGTGATTATACATCCATACCACTGTAAGAATTAAGAAAAGGACAACATCACATATTCTGAACATAAAAAATCCTTCATGAATCCTGAGAAGTAAAGTCAAGCATGTATTACTGAAAATGAGTCTTACAGAGGCCAAATACAAGCTTTTCCATAAAATTTTCCAACCCCGATTACATTGCTCTTTCAACTATATATAGAGCTCTTATTCTAACTGATCGAGATTCCTCCTCAAGCATGAGGGGAATTCGAAAACTACTTCTATTACTGACAACTCTTAAACTCTAACTACTTAATAAATACAACAAAGTGTTGACTGGAGTTTTTTAGAGATCTAAATCAACAATGATTCTAACTCCATATTACATGCATGATGGCTTTAATTAATATGATTCCTTTCTATGACATCTGGCTCTCTTTCAGTTTGGCTGAGATGGGTGTTTAATGCTCCATGTTAACCTTGGATGTTGTATCTTCTTCACTGTCCAGAAAAATTAGGAGACTATCCTTGCTTCTCGGCTATATGATCTTCGAATCTTCATAAGTCGGTTTTTTAATTGTTGTCCCTCAAAATATGTCGGTGGCCACGTTTTGATGTGCTGTCCACTGTTATGAAACCTGATTTGATGATGTGTCATCCACTGTTTCGAAAACAAAAAGGAAAACGTATTCAAGCTGTCTAATACATGCTTCAATTTCCTTATGATATGACAAAATGCCACTTTTGGATTCAAACTATTTATTTCCACTTGTGCTAGTCTGATTGGCTGTTGTAACTTTAGGTGTTCTCGTTGTATACAACTGTCCTTCAAAATTTTCCCACTTCAACTTCAAAACTGCTTGATTTATGTTGAAATCATCACTTTCAGCAGTTTCGTAGCGCGCTACGAAACTGCTGAGTTATTTAAAACAACTTGTTTTTAACCTGAGACCTTTATTAACCGAGTGCTTGATTTCCAAAAACTTCTTTAGACTTTCCAAAGGCCGAATACGAATTTAGATTTCTTTAGAAAGATAAGATCAAGCAAACTTATCAAAATTTTGAAATAGAATCTTACTTGAAATGAAAACTCATTTAGCAGGTCCTTTAAGCTGGCTTAGCTGTGCCTTCAGATCTTCAATTTGTTTCTTCATAACCTTATTCCTAGCTCTCAGTTGCATATTGATCCTTCTGATGTGCTTGGCTTCTTTGATTGCTGGTACTGTCCAGGTGTGAAATTGTGAATGGCCATCAACCACTGAATTCACCTGGGCTTCTACAGTTGCATTCCCTTCCCATAGAGTTTTATAATAGTTTGCTTGTATGACTGCATGTCTTCTAGCAGCTTTCTTCAATTTGGCAATCTCATGCTTAGCTGATTCTAATTGGCTCTTCAGGTTTGCTATATTATCTTCTTTAGATGTGATGACTGTTTTGCCTTTGTTTTTCTTTTGCCAACGTTGTGTCCCTTCCCCAATTTCCTCTGTTCTTGACAGTGCTTCCTGTACTTGCTGGAATCTCCTTGTCATAGGTCTTCTAGGTTTAAAAACAAACTCTTCAACTGGCTCATCAAATTTAAGCCTTTTTGAGGCCTTGGCTTTCTTGGTGCTTTCTTGTTCTGACTGTATCAACTCAATTTGAACTGGTAGAGACTGCTCAAAGTCAATAGCCTGTAATACGACATTTAAACTTCCCTTGGACACTAGACTTTCTTCTACTGCTACAGCTTTACCTTTTTCCTTATTCATCTGGCTTCTTGTTCTTATCCTTGAGTTGTTCCTAGAAACTAGGAAACTGTCCCTTGCTCTGTTCTGGCTGAAAAATAGGTCTTGGGTCAGAGCTCATAACTTCTCATAAACAATGTATTTGGAAAAACTGAAGGAGGATTTTGTGAACCAATAAATTCTTAACAAAAACCTCTCTTGGTTTTTTGAAACACCTTTCCTACCGTCCAAAATATTTCTTTGAAAAACAGGTGTCAAACAGAGAAATATGCCTGTGAAAAACTTGCACCTATAGCAGTTTCGTAGCGCAAGTTTGATCATTCATTTCTCTCAAATCATAATGGATTTGAAGAACGTGGAAGAGGTTTTTGTATTTCAGTATCTTATGAATGAAAACCTCTTTCACATTTTAGAGATAAGCTTTCAAATGCTCAGAAACGCTTCTAGAAGTTGACTAGTAAAAACAGGGAAACAAAACTCCTCCTTTTTAGAGTTTCATTCTTATGCTCCTCTTCGAATCCTTCTGCTGACCATGCTGTCTCTTTAATCATATGAAATGCATTAAATCAACCATGAAATCTGATCCCACACTTGAATTAAGACAAATAGCTCCTTTAATGTTGCCTGAAGCATCATCTAGCTATGAAACAATTTCCACTTTTATAACATGTAGCTTAGAATTCAACAAAAATGTCCTCCTTCTACTTGTTTTACCCGTGCTGAATGTTGACACTTTGTAATTGATCTTTTGCAGAGATTCCCCTTTGAAAATATTTCCCTTTGTCTCTCAAAATTGGTCCACTAATTCATAATATGCTCCTACAGCAGTTTCGTAGCGTGCTACGAAACTGTTGATCATTAGGCATCACTTACAGCAGTTTCGTAGCACGCTATGAAACTGCTTTGTAATTACAAAAACACAGCTTTGAACCAAAATTTTTCATTTTGAGCCTTTTTCTATCTTCAAATGTCTCTTTTCATGTGCCTTGAAGCTTTTCAAACTGAATATATATATATATATATATATATATATATATATATATATATATATATAGACCCCATTCTTCAAGGTATGTATGCAATATGTAACCTTGGCATTTGTGAAAGAATCTTCAAGTAACAAGGAAGAAGAGATGTATGCCAATCATTGGCAATGAAGACAACATCCTCCTCATAAGGTCTACTAAATGTTCACTATTTTGCTCTAATTTAAAGATTGTTCAGCTGTTGCCACATCTACACAAGGCAGAATGCGGTCAAGGGCGGTATTTTCTATTGAAGGTGCTTCAGTGTGAACATTTTTCCCATTCTTTCCATATGCCTCCACAAAACACCAATCAGGAATATCTGTTGTGCCAATCAGGAACCATCCTTTTCTTTGATATGCTCCTGTTAACACCCAGGTTGTTCCCTATGACTCCCAAGGGAATACGGCCGGGGTAACCACTAACCAGTCTTTGGATTGCAGCCTCTAGCCAAGCTGTAATCAGAGAGGGCTCTCTCTTTAAAGCTTAGCTCTGTTTTGATAGTATTTTAGGCTAGCTATGATGTTCAAGGTTTTATTTTTGAAATGTGTTTGGTGATGATTCCAGTTAATACATATAGGTACTTACTAGCATGTCTTAGTCCATTGGGCATGGGGTCAGTGGTCCTTTAGTTTGTCTGATACTGTGTGATACCTTAGTGATGCTGCAGAGCCAGATTTGTGTCTGAGGAAAAACGTTCATAATAATTATTAAGTGGGTGTATCCAGTTTATGTAAGGCAATTAAGAATCTCACAGAAAACTGCTAAGGAAAAAACGGTAGGAATATCGATCTAGAAGCAATGAAGAATTTCTAGTTAACATTGACACATATAGAATTAATAGACACATGAGCAGCTAAGAATTCATGTATATCGTTAATTCTGAAAACTAACATTCACAGCAGTAAAAATTGAGCACAAGGTGTAATAAAACAAATCCTGTACTATTCTTTTTCTTCACTGCTAGCTTAGTACAACATAAGTATGGTTTGATAAACACAAGAAAACAAGAAACAGAGATTGAGGAAAACTTGTTATTTCATCAGACAGCACAGGAATTCTGCATCAGCACATCTAGTATCATCCATACATCAAATACATCAGGAAATCACTGAGCTGGTCCAGCCCTCTGTATTAGATAAAACTGAAAATATACAATAGATTCTCCTTGGAGTCAAAAATCACCAACCCCTTATGCGTTACTAAGGGGTGTATTTATACAAAATTTACATGTAAAAATATCAAGAAAGGGAGTTAATGGCTCATAAATGTTATGCCAACTCCTGGAGCTTGGTAGCTGAGAAAGTAAAAGATGTAGTAACTTTTTATTGCTTTAGCTGTCAAAAATAGTCAGACATTGATGACTTGGTGGGTGTCGAAGTCGGCTGAGGCTAAGCTGTCCAAATATGCGCATTTGCTTATCCTTTAGGCTAGCTGTCATTGTCCTTATGCTGAGTCACCCTTTCAGCTGCCTTTATTTCTGACTTTGTCATGCTGTTTGTCTTGTAGTGACCTGGAGCTGGCAGTGGCCGAACAACAGAGGCTACCGTGGCAAAATCTGAAGCATTGCTTGCCACCAATCCTCCTTAGGCATTTGATGCCTGCGAATTTTTATCAAGGTCTCATCGGCCTCTGTATACCTATAAAAGTTAGGAGGAGTTTCAAACAGATGATTTACCTCATTTTCAATGAAGAACAGGCCTTCAAGTTTTTCATACAAGCTCTGTCCTGTGGGGGGCCCTGTTTGTTCAGATGTACTGCCAGATGCAATAATCTGATTTTCAATAGTGGTTGCCATTCTGTTGGCAAATTGATCTCAAGAGATCAGTCTTCCTGCACCACTTAGGAGGCTGGGCAGTCCCTTTGATTGCAGCACTGCCATCTTGACTTTATATTCCTCCACCTCAGCTTGTATCTCATAGCACTTCCTCTCCACAGTTTGTAAATAGTTCCTGAGAGTTAGTACCTTCTTAGCAGTGAGGACAGCCTCGGTTCTGTTGGCAATGCCTATGGCTGCCAGTTCCTCCTTTTCTTGCCTGTTTAGGAAGTCTATCATCCTGTTGGCCTGTTCTGGCTTGTCTCCCAGTGTTGTCTTGGCCTTATGGATTTCTGCTTGTGCTTGGCCCATTAAGTCCATCTGTTCATGTATTGTTTTGATTGACCTCCATTGTTGATTGATGGAATGGCCAATTTTGGCCCATAGAATCCTCTTTATGTCGGCCATGGCAGTCTCTAGATTCAGTTCCTTCTCTAGGGCCTTTATCTTGTCTTTTAGGGCCTTTATTTCTCTGCCCTGCTCCGCTACAGTTACCTTTGACTTGTCATATTTGGCATCCAGTTCTGCCAATTTTTCCTTGGCCTTCTTTATTTCATTGGCCTGGAGCTCCATTTCCTTGATGGCCTTAGTCAATTCTTCTACACTTGTGCTGGCATCTGGAGCTGCTGTTGTTCCTGCTGCTTCTGTTGTGGGGGCCACTGCTGCCCCTGAAGTTGTTGCTGTTGTTGAAGTAGTTGGAGGAGCTTGGGAAGTGGATTCTCCCTGTTTATCTTGTAATGCTCCTTCCAGCTCTTTCTCCAAATCCATGATCCTCTGGTCTAGCTGCATTATGAGGTCTAATTGGTTATCAACCTGTTTTTGCTTTTGAAGCTCTGCGGTTTGAGGGTGCTCTGTGGGCTGCAGCTTCAACCTCTTCTTTAATGCATTCAGGTCATCATCTTTCTTCTTCATAAGGGCCTTCACACCCTTTGGATCACTAGGATCATGTCCTAGATCAATGATGATGTCCTCAAGAGACTTTATTCTATTGTCTTTGGCCAAGGAGGACATTCTCTCAAAATCCAACTGTGTGTTGGTGTTTTTCAGGGATTCTTTTAGCTCATGGGCCATGGTTGCCCTCTCCACCAAGGTTGCATAAACCATTTCTCCAGCTTGCTTGTGGAGTTCTATTTGGTCCATGGGATGGATGTCTTTGGCCATGACCTCCACCCTTGTCTTCACAAAATCTGCAGCTGACTTAGGCTGCGGTATTGTAGGCTTAAAGTGACTGAGGATTATTTTTTCCTCTTTAATGTCATATACAGACATTAGCCTTTCTTGCTGGGCTGGTGTTGCATCTATAAATTGCTTGTAGACCTCAGCCCTCAGCAAATCATTCTGAGCTTTTATTTGTTTGAAAGAAGCCTTAGTGTTCTTGGGCTTCTTGCTCTGCTGGGAGGAGGAAGACACCTCCAAACCAAGTTGCAATCCTTGCTCCTGCTGAAAGGAGCTTGTCCCTGTGTGCTGGCTGCCCTCCCTATTTTTCCTTGAGCTGTCAAGGAATTCTTCAGTGATGTCTTCTACCTCTGGGGAGTCTAGCCTTTGCCTTTTGGCTCCTGGTTGTTGGGAGGATCCACTAATTGGAGTGGACTCTTCTCTATCTCTTTTCATACCCCTTTCTTCATGTGCTGGGGTCTGCAAACTTGGAGCAGTCAATGGCTCAGTCTGTGGAGGTGGAGTTTGCATTACCAGAGCTGCTGGTAGCTCTGTTTGTTGAGGGGCAGTTTGCTCTTGCTGCTGTTCTGTTTGCTGCCCTTGTTGGGGCTCTTGATGCTGCTCATTTGCAGGGGCAAGATTTTCTTTCACTGTTTCCTCCTCTGCACCCATTATCCCTTTGCCTTTGTCTGCAGCTGGTGCTGCTGTGGAAGGTGCTTGTGTGACTGGTGCAGTCCTTGAGGCCGAGGTCCCTTCTCCTATTGAATAAGGCCGCTTGAAAGGTACCTGCTGCACAGAGTCTAGGTCAATGGTTTTTTCAAGCTCCTTCATATTCTTTAGCATTATCTCTTCTTCAGTTAGCTTTTCAACTAGAGTACCCTGCTGCCATTCTTGCTGGTTGGCATATCTTTCAATGTGTGGGTATTGACAATGCCTATAACCTAGAAGCCTGTATTTGTTTCTTCTGGCAGTAATGAAGCCCTCACGGTCATAAGGGACCCACCAAAAACTATATGATAGTTTATACTTGTCCTTGAGGATGAGGTCAGCATCTTCCCACCCTTCTTTCTGATTCATGATGAAGGGGCCCAACTGGTGTTTGAACTTGAGGTGGGCCTTCTTTTTGGCACTGTGGAAGTGGGTGAGGTCGGATTGAATCAGCTGCCTATAATACTCCAAGGCAAACAACCTCATAGGCACATATTTTGGGAGCTTGTATGGGCAGAGGTCACAGCCATAGACTCTGATGACTGTGTGATCCTCATATAGGTACCAATCACCTATTTTACATTTTTTGGAAAGCTGCAGAGCCTTCTGCATCTCAGTTGATATTCTGGGAGGAGGGGACCTCATCAATAGGCAAGAGACTGGATACACAAATTGGTCAACAAACTCACAATAGGAATAGGGTGAGTTTGTGACTTTGTGATAGACAGAGGTCCAGAAGATCACAAATCTTCTTTCCCCTCTATAATCCAGCTTTTTGATATAGCATGGAAAAGCCTCAGACTGATAATACATAAAGAGGTGATAAATGTAGGCCGAGTACTTGAAGACCTCCTGTCTATCCACTGCACCCAACTGATCATGGATTTTGTTAGCTATAAACTTGGCAAAGTTATATTTGCGGGCAGGGGGTTGGCCTGGGCTGTAAACAGCTAGTAATATTAGCATTGTCTCATCCACATGTTTGCTGGTTCTGTATCCCAGCACATAAGCAATCATTTCCAGGAGTAATCTGCCTACTTCAGTGAAGTGGACATCTAAATAAGGAGGTGGCCCTGCAGGCTGGCACTCAGGTCTCATGAATGTCCTGGTGACCTTTTGAATCTCCTCACTGGTCATCTTGGCAACAGTGTCCAGCAGATAGTTCATGGAGAATGGGATTAGCAGCTCTGTCTGATCAAAATGTAGCATTTTGTTGATGGACTCAGGATTAATGTAGAAGAGGATCCTCCCAGATGGAGTGCTAATAGCTCTGTGCTGCACATTATAGTTTTCAGCACATAGGCGAATGATTTCAGGGAAGACATTTACAGATGGGAGGCAATAGTATGGCAGGTTTGACTCCCATATCCCATATGTATCATGACCATTCAGGTAGTCCTCTCTCAACTGCCTGAAGGTCTGCAAAAAGTCCCTGTTTCCCACACAGTCTTCAATAAGGTAGTCCTTGTCAGCAAGAGGCAAGGACTGCAGGTCTTTATTGGGTGGATTTAATGGAGCAACACTGAGAGCTGTGGGTGCAGGGGCAGCCATTGTATGATTTGATTTTTGAATAAGATGAGTGCAATGGTTTGCAAACCTCTTAAGAGCTCAAATGATAGGCCAACTGTAGACAATGTCTGAAATGTTTTTTAAAGTGGAAAAGCAGGCTTGCCTCTGCAGATTTTAGTAAATTCACAGGGATTGTGAATTGCTAGGGGTAAATTGCAGAGGGTATGTGAGGTCTACTTAGGAAAGCAGCTGCAGCTGGTCTACACCCGGCAAAAGGGAACAATGCCGGGCCCCTCGAGGACAAATTTAGAATTTTGGTCCGCGTTTTAACTGTTTTAGTGTTGAATTATGGTTCCGGGGTAATGCAGGTTACCTTAGCTCACTTTTAGGTAGTAGACAGAGCTTGTATGGAATTTGACAAGTGCTTTAATGGTGAATTTACAGAGAAATGGTATGCATGGGCCAAATGGAAGAATTACGGTGAATACCTGGATAAAAACGCTTGAAAAGCCTGCGGGCCGAACTGTGGAGGCACAAGGTAGCTGAGTTGATAAGCTCGGGCGGCACAAATTCGAATTTTGGAGGTTCAGGAACAATCTGGCGCAGAAGAAGCAACGAGAGCTCTGTGTATTTTTGCTCGAAAATGACACAAAATGGCTATTTCGGGCGTTAATAACGGCAATTTTGGCAAAAATGGGTTATTGGCGCTTTTCCGCCAATGACGTCAGCATGACGTCACGGCGGGCCCGGGTACGGAGGTGACGTGGATGGTGAGGTGGCGGCCAGAGTGGCAGACGCGGTGGCAGGGGAATGCGGTGGCAGACAGATGCGGTGGCCGACCACGTGGAGGGCCACGGGCGCGGGGGCGGGAGATGGTCCGACGTCATGATGACGTGTAGGTGACGTAGGAGGGAAGGCGGTAACGGGGATGGTGGTAAGCGGTTTCCCCGCACCACCTTTGGGCGAAGGCGGTATCGGGGAGGGGGGCTCCGAACACCCCCGCTGCCTGCCACGCGTCCCTTGTACGGGGCGGAAAACCACCGTTCCCCGGACGCTAAAGGTCGGCAGATCCGAAGCTGAAAATGCCCGCCCATCGTTGGATCGAGGGTGGCAGATGATGGACGGCTGGCGGGCCTTCCGACGGATCGTGCATGTTGGGGAGGGACCCGCCAGCATATTAAAATATTTGATTTAATATTTGGGCGGAGAACTTTAGATTTAGTGCTTTTTGTGGGTTTTTTGGGGCAAGGGTTAATCCAAGGGGGAAAAAAAGGTTAAAAAGTGGGTTTTAAGCAGAGGGAAGGGGTTCTTGTGGAATTTATTGAACAGAGGTGAGGTGATGGCTTAGGGGGGGGCTGTTACTCCAACCTGAGGTCAGAGCAATCCCATGACAGGGTTGACCATAGTCCCTGGTGGACTAATGTCTCCCTTAACCAACTGATTTAGCTATAGTGCTAAAGGGAGGATATTTATAAAATGCTTGGGGTTTATACACCATAGTGTTATAATAGTAGGGAAAGGGTAACATAGGGGATTTAAATAGTAGAAGGTAGGGGTTAATATGGGTGGAAAAGGTGAATGAGGGGTGAAATCATTAAGTTTATTTGAAAATAACTTAGCTTAGGGAGTAGATCAAAATGAAAAGAATTTTAGACAAGAAATGTGGCTTTTAAAGGAATAGGAACCATCATAAAACCACCAATCTTCCATGAATCTCAACTGATGAAGGGATGTTAGGAATGGGAGTGAAAAGGGAAATTTGGAAGTTAGACATGCTCCTTTGCTTTGATGCAATATAATGGAGAAGAAGTTCTTCTCAAACCATTGATTTTCCTTTTTGAATAGTTTAGCCCACATTCAATTGTAAGGAATGACACTTCTGCAACCCCATCTGCCTATTCATCTATTTGCCTAGCATTTTTTATTTCTCCATGGAGGGTGCACTTAGACTTGCAGACCCTTATATGCCTTTTTCTTTTCCTTGGCTTTTTCCTTTTGATTTTCTATCTAATGCTACCCTTATTGCTTCCAAGGTCCCAGATTAAGCAGTTGGGAACCTTAATTCTCTACCTAAGCTACTGGTCTACCAAGATTAAACAGTTTGGACAGACTTCTTTCTCTATTCTACAACAAAAAATTGAAACATGGCATGGTCTAGATTAGGCTGTTGGACCATCCATCAAAATTTAGTCAACCTCAAGCTATGTACACACATTGTTTTCTCTTGGAAATATGGGATCTTTGCATCACCAAAGCAGAGCATATTTGGACCTTTCTTTGTCAATCATGAAATATGAAACCTATTGGTATAGGTAGCTAACAGTGGCTCCACTTGGGGATGGTTTTTCTTCTTGAAAGACCAAGAACAGCAGGTCAGAATGCCTTGGCCCTTGACTGCTTTTACCAAAACTTGAAGTATGCTGCTTTGAAATGCCAAAATTGTGCTCTTCCCACCTTGGTAGATCTCTAAACCTATTTGCCTTTTGCTGACAGTTAATAAAACTTGAGAAACTGCATTTTTATATTTTAACAGAAAGTAATATATACACCTGAATATGTACAAGGGAAACTCAGGCTGCACTTATGGGTAGTGGTCAAAATAGTGCTTCAGCATCCTGCCATTCACAGGACCTTCATCCAAATCAGTTTCATTAAGACTTTTAAGGAAATAGGTATTGTTTCCTTGTACTACTTGGACAGCAAATGGTCCTCTCCAAAGGGAATCAAATTTTCCATGTTTTCCCTTATCCTCTCTCCTTGAATCCCACTTGAGGACTTTGTCTCCAATGTTGAAATCTTCGGCCTTGGTTCTTCTGTCAAAGGCCTTTTTTAGCTTTTCTTGTAGAATCTGAACTCTGCTGTACACCTGATCCCTAGTTTGCTGCAAACATATTATTTGATTTACCCTTCTTTGCATGTCATTTGGTTCAGCTTGACTTTCTTGCAGTAGTTTCATAACAGGAACCCCTAGTGATGAAGGGAATTTGGCCTCTAGTCCATAGACTAACTCATACGAGCTGACCCCAATTGATCTCTTGGTTGTTAGTCTATCTGCCCATAAGGCATTCACAAGCTTCTTGTGCCAATTCTTTTTATTTTCCTCCAATACGTTCTTTATGATGTTTACCAGGCTTTTATTTGATGATTCAGCAAGGCCATTTCCTTGGGGATAGTATGCAGTAGAATGGCCCAAGGTAATGTGAAACTTGTGGCAGAAATTTACCATCTTCTTAGATCTGAAAGCAGCAGCATTGTCTGTTATTATTTTATCAGGACAGCCAAATCTAGAAAGGATATTGGTCTCAAGGAACTGAATGATAGTGGAATCATTTGCTTGTCTGCATGGAACAGCTTCAATCCATTTAGTAAAGTAGTCCGTAGCTGTCAGAATCCATCTATGTTGTCCTGAAGATGAGGGATGAATTTCCCCAATGAAATCCAAGCCCCATTGTTGAAAAGGTCTCTCTGTTGCAATAGGCCTCAAGGGAAGTGGCAGTAACTGTCTCTTTCCCTCAAACACTTGACATTTATGACATGAGGTGGTGAATTTCTTGACATCAGAGAACATGGTGGGCCAGTAGTAACCAGCCCTCAGTATTTTATCCACAGTGGACTTCCAGTACAAGTGTCCACCACAGTCACCTGCATGAAATTCTTTTATGATATTGTTAGTTTCATTCTCAATTAAGCAGTTTAACAATATCCCTTCATGGTTTTTCCAAAGTAAATTTCCATCCATAACACAGAATTTAGAAGCTTTCATTTTTAGGAACCTACACTTAGTTCTGGACAATCCTGGTGGAGCACACAGGTTTTGTAATACATAACATATATCAGAATACCAATGGGATTGTTCAAAGGCTACATTGATCTTTGGAGTCGCCAGCTCCGGTTCACTGTCCAGCTGGTTGATGTCCAAGGCTTGGAAATTTGTTTCAGACATTAATTTAGCCAAACCTTGTCCTTTTATCAGTTTTGTAGGTTTTATTTCAATGTCAAATTCTAGAATATTTGCAATCCATTTTCCCCTTCTGCCCTCTAAGTTCTCTTGAGTGAGTATGTCTTTGACAATTGGACTTGGCACATAAGCTATAACATGGGAATAAAGGATATAAATCCTAAAGTCTTTAATTGCTTTGACCAAGGCATATGCTTGCTTTTCCATAATCTGGTATTTCAGGGGTGCATCTCTAAGAGCTTTACTAAAGAAAGCAATGGGTTTCTCATTTCCTTGGTCATCTTTCTGTAATAAGACAACAGCAATTGTGTGTTGGGAAGCAAAGGAAAATATGATAAATTCCCTATCAAATTGTGGATTTGTTAGGACTGGAGTTTGGGTGAGGGCCAATTTTTTTCCTTCAAATGCTTGACTTGCCTCTGTCGTCCATTTTACCTTTGAATCCTTTTTTAACATGTTATTCAGTAACCTGCTCAATTCGGCCAGATTTGGGATAAATCTCCTCAGGAAGTTGATTTTACCCAAAAAGGCTTGTAATTCCTTTACATTTCTTGGGTGAGGCATTTGTAAGATGGCCTGGATTCTGTCTGGATCAATCCCAATGCCATCTTTAGAAATGATGTGGCCCAACAGTTTACCTTCCTCTAGACCAAACAGGGATTTCTTAGGATTTAAGGAAATTCCATACTTCCTACATGTTAGGAAGATCTGTCTCAAATGTTTCAAATGTTCTTGGTCTGATTTTGAGAAAGGTGTGAGGTCATCCAAATAAATGACAAGGAAGTCATGAATCTCTTTGGAAAAAGCAATATCCATTGCTCTTTGAAATGTTGCCCCTGCATTAAAAGGCATTTTTACATGTTTGAAGGTTCCCCATGGGGTTGTAAATGCTGTTTTGTCCTGATCATCAGGATGAACTAAGATCTGGTTGAAACCTGAGAATCCATCAAGTAGAGAAATTCTTGAGGCCCCCACTACTCTCTGCAAGATGTGATCCATCTTGGGTAAGGGGTAATTGTCTTTCAAGGACACTTGATTCAAGTTCCTTAGGTCAACACATAGCCTTATTTCACCGGTTTTCTTTCTTGTAGGGACTAAGTTTGAAATCCACTCAGAGAATTTGATTGGTGCTATGATGCCTGCCTTGAACATTTTTTGTACCTCTTGTTCCATTGCTGGGAGAAGCATAGGATTGATTCTCCTCAATTTTTGTTTGAAGGGTTTTTGATCTGGCTTGAGAGGGATAGTGTGTTGAATTACAGAGGTGTCATAGGATTTTAAATCCTCATAAGTCCATGCAAAGACATCCTGGAACTCTTTAAAGAGGTCAATGTATTTAGGCTTTTGGTCAGGAGGCAAGGAAGCAGACAATTTTATTATTTTGGGTTGTTCAGCAGTCCCAATGTTACATTCTTCTATGGCAGTGTTGAGGGGCTGCATTTTTGGTTTGTTGGGAACATCATTGGAGTCGAAAATGTCTTCTAAAGGAGCTAAGCCTATTGGAAGAAAATTGTCCTTCAATTGTATCACTTCAGCCTCATCTTCGGTTGTCTCCTCATAACTAATTTGTTGAATTTCTTGTATGTTATCTTTGTTGAAAATTGTAGGATTTAGTATTTGGTTAGCTGTTTTGGGTGATATTGCTTTGTTATTCTGTCTACTCTGTATTTGTGATTGACTTGCTCTTTCAGGTATTTGTGATTGACTTGCTCTTTCAGTGTCAATGTTTAGTCCTGAAAATTCTTGCTGTAAAGTCAAGAAATTGTTTATTTGTGCATCATCTTCAAATACTTGCCAGTCCTTGATATTGTTTGGGACAGATGGTCTGTGTTTTATCTCGGCTGAAAAGCAGTGGTGGGGCTCAAAAGGTAGCTTGCAGGTACTTGCAAATGTGGCCAAGCTATGGGCATGCAGGTTATGGGTTCTAGGAATTTTGGTAATTTGAAATTCAGTGAAGGACTGTAGTATTTCAGCAGCAGCAAATCTATAAGATCTCAGTCTTTTGTCATTGGTGACAAAATCTCCCTTTATTTGTTGGATAACTAGGTCTGACTCCCCTAGAATTGACACTTTTATGGCTTGTAGGGACTTTACTAGTTTAAGGCCTAGTAAAAGAGCTTCATATTCTGCCATGTTATTGGTGCATCTGAAATTTAGCCTGTAGGCTCGGCCCTCTGCATGACTGTGTTGTTTATTATGTATCCAAACTCCAGCTCCTGCCCCTAATTTGTTGACTGACCCATCAAATTCAAGAAACCATAGGTTTTATTTTTCTAGGGGAGATTTAATAAGTTCCCTGTGATCTGGGATCATAAGTTGAAGTTCTGGTTTTTCACCTGGTTTGTCTTCTAGGACAGTCTGACCACTTGATTGAATTTGCTTGATCTCTAGAACAACAGTTTTGTTTAGTGATGGTTTAACCATTATTTCTTGTGTAGTAGTTTGTTCATCAATATCCTGGTCTTGCTCAAGTGTTTTGGTTTCAACATCATTATTTGTAAGACCTGTATTATCATTGAAAAGAATATATGAGTCTATATCAGAATGAACAGCATATATGGGAAAATTTTGAGGTTTTTCTTCACTGCTGACCATGTATTTCATAAGTGTTTCTCTGTATAGTCTTTTTGGTTGCCCAAAGACAGAGATGGTTGCATATGACATGTCTAGTTGTAGGGAACCTTGGAGTTTAGCCCCCCATGACCTTGATAACAGCATTCCATATTTGGGTGGGATGTCAGCAACTACAACATCCATCAGGATTGTTTTATTGGGATATTGTATGAGTGAGACACAGAGATCTTTTATGAGACCTAGACACTTAACTTGGATGGAGTAAAATGAGAATAGGTCCTTATATGGTCTTGTAATGTCTAGATTCAATCTTTCCATGACTGATTTAGGCATCAAATTGTGAGAGGCACCTGAGTCAAACATTGCATTGTGTAATATCTTATTATGAACATGTAAACTAACATAAAAGGGTAAGATACCTGCAACAGCTGCTTTTCCATCAACTTCTGGACCGAAAAGCAATTCTGGGGTATCATCTAACACATTCACATTATCTTTATTACGAGTTAGCTGAAGGGACTTTTTGATTTGTTGCCTATAAATGTCATGTTTGGCCAGTTCTGAGAGGGGAATAGCTACCTTCAATTTTCCAATTTCAGCTTCTATGTCAAAGGGTCTATCAGATTGGATCTTGGTGTTGTGAGTGGCAGCCTTTTTCCTTTTAACCAGGTCCTCCTCTTGTTTCTTATCTTGATCTGGAAGCTTGTCCTTCTTACTCACTTCTTGAGAGGTGTTACTTAGGTTGGGCTTCAAGGGTGAGGGATCTACTGGCTGCTGTTTTGAGGAAAAGGTTTCAGCTATTTCCTCAACGGTTACCTCATCTGTATTTGGACCAGTTTTGTTACTTGGTTCTGTGACAATGGCTCTTTTGGGCTGCTGGCTGTCCTTTGTCTTTTCAGGCTGAGTTACATTTACAGTTCTACTCCTTAGCTTGTATTGTTTATGGACTTCATAAACAGCTATGTCATAGCCTTGCTTAAAGTCAAATGGCTCACCTGATTTGGTTTGGAACAGCTTGATTTCATCATTCTCATGATCTTCTTGTGTTAAAAAGACTTGACTTTCACCATCCAAACCCATTAGATTAATGTGGGGATCTTCATTGGGTTCACTTGCTGTGGAAGTCTCAGCATAATTCTCTTGGAAAGGGGGTCTTATGTCTGGGTCAGAATTGGCCTTGCCAACGTTTGGATTTTGAGTTCTCCTAAAATTTGGATTCCTAGGAGGGTTGTTTTGTGGTGCTTCCCATGATGACTTTCTCTCAACTGATTCCACTCTATCTCCCAATCTCTTCATACCAGTGAGTATTGCATCCAGTTTTTGATCAAAAGCTGAGGGTTCTTCTTTGAAGGTGGTTCTCTTTTCCAACCTTGCTCTGTTTCTTTTGGCAATCAGGTTAGCTTCCACTGTGACAGCAACCTTTTGGGCATCTGCAAGGGTTTCAGGAGCTCTCTCCTTCAACTGGTAGGCCATATTAGGATCAAAACCATCAGGAAATTTGTATAAGGCCAAATCAGGGGGAGGTCTTAAATTTTGTGGGATTGCGTTATATACATTGTTGAATCTTGCACAATACTCCAAAACAGTCTCTTGGGGACCTCTTTTGATAGTGTCATATTCGCCAAGTATGTGCAGAGGATCTTTCTTTTTCTCCCATCTGTTAGTAAAGGCTTGATACAGCTCATCAGGAGTTGTGATGGAATTTGCATTCAGGGATCTGAACCAAGTTCTTACATCCCCAGTCAGACTTTGAACAAACATCCTCATTCTCACACTGTCATCATCTATTTCATAGGTCTCAAAATGGTCTTGCATCCTTTTGGCATGCTGAATAGCTGTAAAAGGGCCAGTGGAGTCAAAATATGAGATTTTAGTTTGGTAGTCCTGGGGTAGAGCTGCAGCATTAGCTGGTAACTGCAAGGGTGCATATCTGTTAGCCATATTCGCAAGGTTTGGGGGATTTACAGGAGCAACTGAGATAAAAGGAAGGAATTGTACCACAAGGGTAACAGGTGTAGCAGCACCTAGAGTGTTGGTCAAGGGGATTTGTGCAGTGGGTGAAGATGTGAAAGGAGGGCTTTGAGATGTAGATGGTGAACTGGGGGAGACAGGAGTTGACCGAAACAGAACCTTGATAGGAGTTGGAACTGGTTCAGGGTGAGCTGTCTCAGGAATCAAATCACTAGGATTTTCCTGCCTTTGCTGTTTCCTAATTATTTTGGGAATTGTATTTGGATTTTCAAAAACTGCTGGTGGATTTGGGTCAGGGTTTGACCTAGTGTGCCTGGTTTCCCTTTTAGGAGCCAACTTCTGAACTTCTTTTTGGTATTTTTAAGATATTTTTTAGGACTGTTTTAAGGGACTGCTCAAGCTTTTAAAACCACTGTCTTGGCAGACAACAGTTGAAAAACAATATGCTCAGGTCCCCAGTGGAGTCGCCATTTATGTTAACACCTAGGTTGTTCCCTATGACTCCCAAGGGAATACGGCCGGGGTAACCACTAACCAGTCTTTGGATTGCAACCTCTAGCCAAGCTGTAATCAGAGAGGGCTCTCTCTTTAAAGCTTAGCTCTGTTTTGATAGTATTTTAGGCTAGCTATGATGTTCAAGGTTTTATTTTTGAAATGTGTTTGGTGATGATTCCAGTTAATATATATAGGTACTTACTAGCATGTCTTAGTCCATTGGGCATGGGGTCAGTGGTCCTTTAGTTTGTCTGATACTGTGTGATACCTTAGTGATGCTGCAGAGCCAGATTTGTGTCTGAGGAAAAACGTTCATAATAGTTATTAAGTGGGTGTATCCAGTTTATGTAAGGCAATTAAGAATCTCACAGAAAACTGCTAAAGAAAAAACGGTAGGAATATCGATCTAGAAGCAATGAAGAATTTCTAGTTAACATTGACACATATAGAATTAATAGACACATGAGCAGCTAAGAATTCATGTATATCGTTAATTCTGAAAACTAACATTCACAGCAGTAAAAATTGAGCACAAGGTGTAATAAAACAAATCCTGTACTATTCTTTTTCTTCACTGCTAGCTTAGTACAACATAAGTATGGTTTGATAAACACAAGAAAACAAGAAACAGAGATTGAGGAAAACTTGTTATTTCATCAGACAGCACAGGAATTCTGCATCAGCACATCTAGTATCATCCATACATCAAATACTTCAGGAAATCACTGAGCTAGTCCAGCCCTCTGTATTAGATAAAACTGAAAATATACAATAGATTCTCCTTGGAGTCAAAAATCACCAACCCCTTATGCGTTACTAAGGTGTGTATTTATACAAAATTTACATGTAAAAATATCAAGAAAAGGAGTTAATGGCTCATAAATGTTATGCCAACTCCTGGAGATTGGTAGCTGAGAAAGTAAAAGCTGTAGTAACTTTTATTGCTTTAGCTGTCAAAAATAGTCAGACATTGATGACTTGGTGGGTGTCGAAGTCGGCTGAGGCTAAGCTGTCCAAATATGCGCATTTGCTTATCCTTTAGGCTAGCTGTCATTGTCCTTATGCTGAGTCACCCTTTCAGCTGCCTTTATTTCTGACTTTGTCATGCTGTTTGTCTTGTAGTGACCTGGAGCTGGCAGTGGCCGAACAACAGAGGCTACCGTGGCAAAATCTGAAGCATTGCTTGCCACCAATCCTCCTTAGGCATTTGATGCTTGCGAATTTTTATCAAGGTCTCATCGGCCTCTGTATACCTATAAAAGTTAGGAGGAGTTTCAAACAGATGATTTACCTCATTTTCAATGAAGAACAGGCCTTCAAGTTTTTCATACAAGCTCTGTCCTGTGGGGGGCCCTGTTTGCTCAGATGTACTGCCAGATGCAATAATCTGATTTTCAATAGTGGTTGCCATTCTGTTGTCAAATTGATCTCGAGAGATCAGTCTTCTTGCACCACTTAGGAGGCAGGGCAGTCCCTTTGATTGCAGCACTGCCATCTTGACTTTATATTCCTCCACCTCAGCTTGTATCTCATAGCACTTCCTCTCCACAGTTTGTACATAGTTCCTGAGAGTTAGTACCTTCTTAGCAGTGAGGACAACCTCGGTTCTGTTGGCAATGCCTATGGTTGCCATTTCCTCCTTTTCTTGCCTGTTCAGGAAGTCTATCATCCTGTTGGCCTGTTCTGGCTTGTCTCCCAGTGTTGTCTTGGCCTTATGGATTTCTGCTTGTGCTTGGCCCATTAAGTCCATTGGCCTGGAGCTCCATTTCCTTGATGGCCTTAGTCAATTCTTCTACACTTGTGCTGGCATCTGGAGCTGCTGTTGTTCCTGCTGCTTCTGTTGTGGGGGCCACTGCTGCCCCTGAAGTTGTCGCTATTGTTGAAGTAGTTGGAGGAGCTTGGGAAGTGGATTCTCCCTGTTTATCTTGTAATGCTCCTTCCAGCTCTTTCTCCAAATCCATGATCCTCTGGTCTAGCTGCATTATGAGGTCTAATTGGTTATCAACCTGTTTTTGCTTTTGAAGCTCTGCGGTTTGAGGGTGCTCTGTGGGCTGCAACTTCAACCTCTTCTTTAATGCATTCAGGTCATCATCTGTCTTCTTCATAAGGGCCTTCACACCCTTTGGATCACTAGGATCATGTCCTAGATCAATGATGATGTCCTCAAGAGACTTTATTCTATTGTCTTTGGCCAAGGAGGACATTCTCTCAAAATCCAACTGTGTGTTGGTGTTTTTCAGGGATTCTTTTAGCTCATGGGCCATGGTTGCCCTCTCCACCAAGGTTGCATAAACCATTTCTCCAGCTTGCTTGTGGAGTTCTATTTGGTCCATGGGATGGATGTCTTTGGCCATGACCTCCACCCTTGTCTTCACAAAATCTGCAGCTGACTTAGGTTGCGGTATTGTAGGCTTAAAGTGACTGAGGATTATTTTTTCCTCTTTAATGTCATATACAGACATTAGCCTTTCTTGCTGGGCTGGTGTTGCATCTATAAATTGCTTGTAGACCTCAGCCCTCAGCAGATCATTCTGAGCTTTTATTTGTTTGAAAGAAGCCTTAGTGTTCTTGGGCTTCTTGCTCTGCTGGGAGGAGGAAGACACCTCCAAACCAAGTTGCAATCCTTGCTCCTGCTGAAAGGAGCTTGTCCCTGTGTGCTGGCTGCCCTCCCTATTTTTCCTTGAGCTGTCAAGGAATTCTTCAGTGATGTCTTCTACCTCTGGGGAGTCTAGCCTTTGCCTTTTGGCTCCTGGTTGTTGGGAGGATCCACTAATTGGAGTGGACTCTTATCTATCTCTTTTCATACCCCTTTCTTCATGTGCTGGGGTCTGCAAACTTGGAGCAGTCAATGGCTCAGTCTGTGGAGATGGAGTTTGCATTACCGGAGCTGCTGGTAGCTCTGTTTGTTGAGGGGCAGTCTACTCTTGCTACTGTTCTGTTTGCTACCCTTGTTGGGGCTCTTGATGCTGCTCATTTGCAGGGGCAGGCTTTTCTTTCACTGTTTCCTCCTCTGCACCCATTATCCCTTTGCCTTTGTCTGTAGCTGGTGCTACTGTGGAAGGTGCTTGTGTGACTGGTGCAGTCCTTGAGGCCGAGGTCCCTTCTCCTGTTGAATAAGGCCGCTAGAAAGGTACCTGCTGCACAGAGTCTAGGTCAATGGTTTTTTCAAGCTCCTTCATATTCTTTAGCATTATCTCTTCTTCAGTTAGCTTTTCAACTAGAGTACCTTGCTGCCATTCTTGCTGGTTGGCATATCTTTCAATGTGTGGGTATTGACAATGCCTATAACCTAGAAGCCTGTATTTGTTTCTTCAGGCAGTAATGAAGCCCTCAGGGTCATAAGGGACCCACCGAAAACTATATGATAGTTTATACTTGTCCTTGAGGATGAGGTCAGCATCTTCCCACCCTTCTTTCTGATTCATGATTAAGGGGCCCAACTGGTGTTTGAACTTGAGGTGGGCCTTATTTTTGGCGCTGTGGAAGTGGGTGAGGTCGGATTGAATCAGCTGCCTGTAATACTCCAAGGCAAACAACCTCATAGGCACATATTTTGGGAGCCTGTATGGGCAGAGCTCACAACCATAGACTCTGATGACTGTGTGATCCTCATATAGGTACCAATCACCTATTTTACATTTTTTGGAAAGCTGCAGAGCCTTCTGCATCTCAGTTGATATTCTGGGAGGAGGGGACCTCATTAATAGGCAAGAGACTGGATACACAAATTGGTCAACAAACTCACAATAGGAATAGGGTGAGTTTGTGACTTTGTGATAGACAGAGGTCCAGAAGATCACAGATCTTCTTTCCCCTCTATAATCCAGCTTTTTGATATAGCATGGAAAAGCCTCAGACTGATAATACATAAAGAGGTGATAAATGTAGGCCGAGTACTTGAAGACCCCCTGTCTATCCACTGCACCCAACTGATCATGGATTTTGTTAGCTATAAACTTGGAAAAGTTATATTTGCGGGCAGGGGGTTGGCCTGGGCTGTAAACAACTAGTAATACTAGCATTGTCTCATCCACATGTTCGCTGGCTCTGTATCCCAGCACATAAGCAATCATGTCCAGGAGTAATCTGCCTACTTCAGTGAAGTGGACATCTAAATAAGGAGGTGGCCCTGCAGGCTGGCACTCAGGTCTCATGAATGTCCTGGTGACCTTTTGAATCTCCTCACTCGTCATCTTGGCACCAGTGTCCAGCAGATAGTTCATGGAGAATGGGATTAGCAGCTCTGTCTGATCAAAATGTAGCATTTTGTTGATGGACTCAAGATTAATGTAGAAGAGGATCCTCCCAGATGGAGTGCTAATAGCTCTGTGCTGCACATTATAGTTTTCAGCACATAGGCGAATGATTTCAGGGACGACATTTATAGATGGGAGGCAATAGTATGGCAGGTTTGACTCCCATATCCCATATGTATCATGACCATTCAAGTAGTCCTCTCTCAACTGCCTGAAGGTCTGCAAAAAGTCCCTGTTTCCCACACAGTCTTCAATAAGGTAGTCCTTGTCAGCAAGAGGCAAGGACTGCAGGTCTTTATTGGGTGGATTTAATGGAGCAACACTGAGAGCTGTGGGTGCAGGGGCAGCCATTGTATGATTTGATTTTTGAATAAGATGAGTGCAATGGTTTGCAAACCTCTTAAGAGCTCAAATGATAGGCCAACTGTAGACAAAGTTTGAAATGTTTTTGAAAGTGGAAAAGCAGGCTTGCCTCTGAAGATTTTAGTAAATTCACAGGGATTGTGAATTGCTAGGGGTAAATTGCAGAGGGTATGTGAGGTCTACTTAGGAAAGCAGTTGCAGCTGGTCTACACCCGGCAAAAGGGAACAATGCTGGGCCCCTCGAGGACAAATTTAGAATTTTGGTCCGCGTTTTAACTGTTTTAGTGTTGAATTATGGTTCCGGGGTAATGCAGGTTACCTTAGCTCACTTTTAGGTAGAAGACAGAGCTTGTATGGAATTTTGACAAGTTCTTTAATGGTGAATTTACAGAGAAATGGTATGCATGGGCCAAATGGAAGAATTACGGTGAATACCTGGATAAAAACGCTTGAAGAGCCTGCGGGCCGAACTGTGGAGGCACAAGGTAGCTGAGTTGATAAGCTCGGGCAGCACAAATTCGAATTTTGGAGGTTCAGGAACAATCTGGCGCGGAAGCAGCAACGAGAGCTTTGTGTATTTTCGCTCGAAAATGACACAAAACGGCTATTTCGGGCGTTAATAACGGCAATTTTGGCAAAAATGGGTTATTGGCGCTTTTCCGCCAATGACGTCAGCATGATGTCACGGCGGGCCTGGGTACGGAGGTGACGTGGATGCTGAGGTGGCGGCCAGAGTGGCAGACGCGGTGGCAGGGGAATGCGGTGGCAGACAGATGCGGTGGCCGACCACGTGGAGGGCCACGGGCGCGGGGGCGGGAGATGGTCCGACGTCATGATGACGTGTAGGTGACGTAGGAGGGAAGGCGGTAACGGGGATGGTGGTAAGCGGTTTCCCCGCACCACCTTTGGGCGAAGGCGGTATCGGGGAGGGGGGCTCCGAACACCCCCGCCGCCTGCCACGCGTCCCTTGTACGGGGCGGAAAACCACCGTTCCCCGGACGCTAAAGGTCGCAGATCCAAAGCTGAAAATGCCCGCCCATCGTTGGATCGAGGGTGGCAGATGATGGACGGCTGGCGGGCCTTCCGACGGATCGTGCATGTTGGGGAGGGACCCGCCATCATATTAAAATATTTGATTTAATATTTGGGCGGAGAGCTTTATATTTAGTGCTTTTTGTGGGTTTTTCGGGGCAAGGGTTAATCCAAGGGGGAAAAAAGGGTTAAAAAGTTGGTTTTAAGCAGAGGGAAGGGGTTCTTGTGGAATTTATTGAACAGAGGTGAGGTGATGGCTTAGGGGGGGGCTGTTACTCCAACCTGAGGTCAGAGCAATCCCATGACAGGGTTGACCATAGTCCCTGGTGGACTAATGTCTCCCTTAACCAACTGATTTAGCTATAGTGCTAAAGGGAGGATATTTATAAAATGCTTGGGGTTTATACACCATAGTGTTATAATAGTAGGGAAAGGGTAACATAGGGGATTTAAATAGTAGAAGTTAGGGGTTAATATGGGTGGAAAAGGTGAATGAGGGGTGAAATCATTAAGTTTATTTGAAAATCACTTAGCTTAGGGAGTAGATCAAAATGAAAAGAATTTTAGACAAGAAATGTGGCTTTTAAAGGAATAGGAACCATCATAAAACCACCAATCCTTCCATGAATCTCAACTGATGAAGGGATGTTAGGAATGGGAGTGAAAAGGGAAATTTGGAAGTTAGACATGCTCCTTTGCTTTGATGCAACATAATGGAGAAGAAGTTCTTCTCAAACCATTGATTTTCCTTTGTGAATAGTTTAGCCCACATTCAATTGTAAGGAATGACACTTCTGCAACCCCATCTGCCTACTCATCTATTTGCCTAGCATTTTTTATTTCTTCATGGAGGGTGCACTTAGACTTGCAGACCCTTATATGCCTTTTTCTTTTCCTTGGCTTTTTCCTTTTGATTTTCTATCTAATACTACCCTTATTGCTTCCAAGGTCCCAGATTAAGCAGTTGGGAACCTTAATTCTCTACCTAAGCTACTGGTCTGCCAAGATTAAACAGTTTGGACAGACTTCTTTCTCTATTCTACAACAAAAAATTGAAACATGGCATGGTCCAGATTAGGCTGTTGGACCATCCATCAAAATTTAGTCAACCTCAAGCTATGTACACACATTGTTTTCTCTTGGAAATATGGGATCTTTGCATCACCAAAGCAGAGCAATTTTGGACCTTTCTTTGTCAATCATGAAATATGAAACCTATTGGTATAGGTAGCTAACAACTCCCAAGAGTAATTACTTTTAGCTGTCTCTGCAATCTTAGCCAAATGATCATGGGTAAAAGTAGTGCCGCATGGGTTGCTTGGATTGATAATAACCATTGCCACTGTGTTGCTGTCTGCAATTGTATGAATCCCTGTGTAATGCATCAAACTAAATTGAGAAATTTTGGCATTAGTATTCTTAAGTGATAAAAGTGGCTCCACTTGGGATAGTGTGCTCCTGTAGTACACTAAGAACTCGTAGGTCCAGTGCTTTGTCCATTTTATGAAAAACATAGATTTGCTTGACGAGCATTCCTTTCCAACTTCTTGGGCCTTCACCTCGGGCTTAAACTTGATGATCATTGTGAGAGAAAGAAATCTACCACTACTGAAAAAAAATGCTCAGTCAACCTTGAGCTTATTTGCATTTTCCTACCTACCTACCCTATCAGCTGCAAGCTCCACTTGTAGCTCAAGCAACATGATATTTCCAATAAAGCCAATCAATTGTCCTCTCTGATATTGGAGGCTCTTGACTGCATTCAACCTCAAAATAACCATGGTAGTGAGATGACCAAATCAACCTATAATGTATATGATCTTCATAATGCAAATGAAATTGAAATACTGATGTGCAAAAATTTGCCATGTATTCATTTATAGGGTCAAAGAAAACATGGTTATTTTGATAATCATCATAACATTCTATCTCTTTAGACAACTGATCCTTAGCCACACAAAATTCCTTTGATGTGCTATCCAACTGCCTTTCTGCATGATTCCCATAGAAATGTAATTTTCCTCACTATTGTAATCATTCTTTTATGTAAGCTGCTGCAAGGAATCACAAAAATGAACAACCTTTTCTTCTGCCTGAGGATTATAAAAAATTTCTTCCAGTATTTCTTCTTGGTGTTTGCAATCAATTTCATATTCTTTATGATCAAAAGAATGACAAATCTGCTGCATCTTTTCATTCATATCAAAGGATGAAACATGGTTTTCACAAGTAAACCCCTGCTGATCTTCATGCTGCGTTTCATGAGATGTTATACTTTCTTCTTGGTGTTGAAATGCATTGTTATGAAGAGCCTCTAAAATTTCTTCATCCATAAATTCATCATCATCATAACAATCCTCCAAATATTGAATAAAACTCGTAGAATGTTTACAACAATCTTTGACCAGCAATAAGGAGGGATGACACTCTTTATACATGTCATAGAACACATCATGGAAATCAGCAAGAGAATATAATGAATCATTTTCCAAACTTTTATACCAAGACTATGCTTTTCCTTCTAAAGTGGTCATAAACATCCTCATGAGACAATCCTCAGGAAAGTGAACCTTAAGATTGCGTACATGCATATGAAACCTAACCAAATGAAGAGCAGCATTGTCTTTCTTTTCATCTTTGAATATCGGAAGATCCTCTAACCAATCAACCTTTGGCATAGGATTTGGAAAACCAGGGATATGAGACCGATTCATAGGAGCATACCTGGCATTCATTCTTGCAATGGAATTCATATTGAAACTTCATCAAGCTACTGATCTTCTAGTAGTGGAGTCACCTTCCAATTTCTTATTCGATGTGTGGAGTCGCCAAGGTAGTTTTGCAGCCTCAAATAGATGTTTGAGCTCCTGATACCTTCAGAAGTTCAACCTCTTAATTTCGGGAATGAATAGACTTCAGGCTCCCGGCAGACGCACCAAAATGTTATCTCAAAATCAGATCCTGATAGGCTACTGGTCAGGTTGACTCTAAGTAACTATTTCAACCTACTTTAGGCTGAGGCTTAGCCTCCTCAACCTGAGAGGGCTCTCTCTTGATGGATTAATGATTTTGATTAAAGATAAGATGGCTAACTCTTATAGAACAACTGTGAAAAATATGAATGGTGGAAACACATTAAACAAAACTATCCATTGGGCTTATGGAGTCAACAACACCTCAATATAACAATGAACTCAACCCTACATGGAAGTCAGGGCATTCAGCATTTAAACATTCAGAACATAAACTCATATGGGACCACACAGTTTATAAATGTATACAGGAAGTCAGAGCACATTCAGTGAATTCTGAGTGATTATACATCCATACCACTGTAAGAATTAAGAAAAGGACAACATCACATATTCTGAACATAAAAAATCCTTCATGAATCCTGAGAAGTAAAGTCAAGCATGTATTACTGAAAATGAGTCTTACATAGGCCAAATACAAGCTTTTCCATAAAATTTTCCAACCCCGATTACATTGCTCTTTCAGCTATATATAGAGCTCTTATTCTAACTGATCGAGATTCCTCCTCAAGCATGAGGGGAATTCGAAAACTACTTCTATTACTGACAACTCTTAAACTCTAACTACTTAATAAATACAACAAAGTGTTGACTAGAGTTTTTTAGAGATCTAAATCAACTATGATTCTAACTCCATATTACATGCATGATGGCTTTAATTAAGATGATTCCTTTCTATGACATCTGGCTCTCTTTCAGTTTGGCTGAGATGGGTGTTTAATGCTCCATGTTAACCTTGGATGTTGTATCTTCTTCACTGTCCAGAAAAATTAGGAGACTATCCTTGCTTCTCGGCTGTATGATCTTCGAATCTTCATAAGTCGGTTTTTTAATTGTTGTCCCTCAAAATATGTCGGTGGCCACGTTTTGATGTGCTGTCCGCTGCTATGAAACCTGATTTGATGATGTCTCATCCACTGTTTCGAAAACAAAAAGGAAAACGTATTCAAGCTGTCTGATACATGCTTCAATTTCCTTATGATATGACAAAATGCCACTTTTGGATTCAAACTATTTATTTCCACTTGTGCTAGTCTGATTGGTTGTTGTAACTTCAGGTGTTCTCGTTGTATACAACTATCCTTCAAAATTTTCCCGCTTCAACTTCAAAACTGCTTGATTTATGTTGAAATCATCACTTTCAGCAGTTTCATAGCGCGCTACGAAACTGCTGAGTTATTTAAAACAACTTGTTTTTAACCTGAGACCTTTATTAACCGAGTGCTTGATTTCCAAAAACTTCTTTAGACTTTCCAAAGGCCGAATACGAATTTATATTTCTTCAGAAAGATAAGATCAAGCAAACTTATCAAAATTTTGAAATAGAATCTTACTTGAAATGAAAACTCATTTAGCAGGTCCTTTAAGCTGGCTTAGCTGTGCTTTCAGATCTTCAATTTGTTTCTTCATAACCTTATTCCCAGCTCTCAGTTGCATATTGATCCTTCTGATATGCTTGGCTTCTTTGATTGCTGGTACTGTCCAGGTGTGAAATTGTGAATGGCCATCAACCACTGAATTCACCTGGGCTTCTACAGTTGCATTCCCTTCCCATAGAGTTTTATAATAGTTTGCTTGTATGACTGCATGTCTTCTAGCAGCTTTCTTCAATTTGGCAATCTCATGCTTAGCTGATTCTAATTGGCTCTTCAGGTCTGCTATATTATCTTCTTTAGATGTGATGACTGTTTTGCCTGTGTTTTTCTTTTGCCAACGTTGTGTCCCTTCCCCTGTTTCCTCTGTTCTTGACAATGCTTCCTGTACTTGCTAGAATCTCCTTGTCATAGTTCTTCTAGGTTTAAAAACAAACTCTTCAGCTGGCTCATCAAATTTAAGCCTTTCTGAGGCCTTGGCTTTCTTGGTGCTTTCTTGTTCTGACTGTATCAACTCAATTTGAACTGGTAGAGACTGCTCAAAGTCAATAGCCTGTAATAAGGCATTTAAACTTCCCTTGGACACTGGACTTTCTTCGACTGCTACAGCTTTACCTTTTTCCTTATTCATCTGGCTTCTTGTTCTTATCATTGAGTTGTTCCTAGAAACTAGGAAACTGTCCCTTGCTCTGTTCTGGCTGAAAAATAGGTCTTGGGACAGAGCTCATAACTTCTCATAAACAATGTATTTGGAAAAACTGAAGGAGGCTTTTGTGAACCAATAAATGCTTAACAAAAAAATCTCTTGGTTTTTTGAAACACCTTTCCTACCGTCCAGAATATTTCTTTGAAAAACAGGTGTCAAACAGAGAAATATGCCTGTGAAAAACTTGCACCTACAGCAGTTTCGTAGCGCAAGTTTGATCATTCATTTCTCTCAAATCATAATGGATTTGAAGAAAGTGGAAGAGGTTTTTGTATTTCAGTATCTTATGAATGAAAACCTCTTTCACATTTTAGAGATAAGCTTTCAAATGCTCAGAAACGCTTCTAGAAGTTGACTAGTAAAAACAGGGAAACAAAACTCCTCCTTTTTAGAGTTTCATTCTTATGCTCCTCTTCGAATCCTTCTGCTGACCATGCTATCTCTTTAATCATATGAAATGCATTAAATCAACCATGAAATCTGATCCCACACTTGAATTAAGACAAATAGCTCCTTTAATGCTGCCTGAAGCATCATCTAGCTATGAAACAATTTCCACTTTTATAACATGTAGCTTAGAATTCAACAAAAATGTCCTCCTTCTACTTGTTTTTCCCTTGCTGAATGTTGACACTTTGTAATTGATCTTTTGCAGAGATTCCCCTTTGAAAATATTTCCCTTTGTCTCTCAAAATTGGTCCACTAATTCATAATATGCTCCTACAGCAGTTTCGTAGTGCGCTACGAAACTGCTGATCATTAGGCATCACTTACAACAGTTTCATAGCACGCTACGAAACTGCTGTGTAATTACAAAAACACAGCTTTGAACCAAAATTTTTCATTTTGAGCCTTTTGCTATCTTCAAATGTCTCTTTTCATGTGCCTTGAAGCTTTTCAAACTGAATATATATATATATATATATATATATATAGACCCCATTCTTCAAGGTATGTATGCAATATGTAACCTTGGAATTTGTGAAAGAATCTTCAAGTAACAAGGAAGAAGAGATGTATGCCAATCATTGGCAATGAAGACAACATCCTCCTCATAAGGTCTACTAAATGTTCACTATTTTGCTCTGATTTAAAGATTGTTCAGCTGTTGCCACATCTACACAAGGCAGAATGCGGTCAAGGGCGGTATTTTCTATTGAAGGTGCTTCAGTGTGAACATTTTTCCCATTCTTTCCATATGCCTCCACAAAACACCAATCAGGAATATCTGTTGTTCCAATCAGGAACCATCCTTTTCTTTGATATGCTGCCAAGAGTAATTACTTTTAGCTGTCTCTGCAATCTTAGCCAAATGATCATGGGTAAAAGTAGTGCCGCATGGGTTGCTTGGATTGATAATAACCATTGCCACTGTGTTGCTGTCTGCAATTGTATGAATCCCTGTGTAATGCATCAAACTAAATTGAGAAATTTTGGCATTAGTATTCTTAAGTGATAACATGATTAACCCCTCTGGAAGATTTATTTGATTCAAATGATGTCCCTAGGAAACCTAAAATGGAACCATTAAGATTTGACATTGAGGAATGCAATATAGGAATTGATGAAAATCCTAAATTGATCAAACTTTCAAAATCATTACCTCCAACTGAAAAAGTGAAATACATTGAGTTGTTGAAAGAATTTAGGGATGTTTTTTTCTTGGAGTTACGATGACCTTAAATCCTATGACACCAACATGATCCAACACACAATTCCTATTAAAGAAAATCAAAAACCTTTCAAACAAAAACTAAGAAGGATAAATCCTATCTTATTACTTGCAATATAAAAAGAAATTCAGAGGATGTATGATGGTAAAATAATTGCACCAATCAGATTTTCTGGTTAGTGCCAACTAGAAAGAAAATTGGTGAGATCAGACTCTGTGTGGATCTCAGAAACCTTAATAAAGTATCACTTAAAGACAATTAGCCTCTCCCCAAGATGGATCACATTTTACATAGAGTAATTGGATCAACTAGAATCTCATTGTTGGATGGGTTTTCTGGTTATAATCAAATCTTAGTTCATCTTGATGACCAACCCAAAACTGCCTTTACTACTCCTTGGGGAACTTTTATGTATGTGAAAATGCCTTTTGGGTTAATGAATGCAGGAGCCACATTCCAGAGGTCTATGGATATAGCCTTTGCCAAAGAAATTCATGATTTCCTTGTGATATATCTAGATGATATTACTGTGTTTTCAAAGTCTGACAATCAACATTTAGATCATCTAAGGCAAGTCTTTATTAAATGCAGGAAGTATGGAATCTCCTTGAACCCCAAGAAGTCCTTGTTTGGGTTAGAGGAAGGAATGTTGTTAGGTCACATAATTTTGAAATATGGTATAAGAATAGACCCTACAAGAATAAAAGCCATCTTACAAATAAGACACCCCAGGAACATTAGAGAATTACAAGCTTTCTTAGGAAAAATCAATTTTCTTAGAAGATTTATATCTAACCTAGAAGAATTAATTAGTTCACTAAACGATATGTTGAAAAAAGACTCCACCATGAAATGGACTTTTGAGGCTAAGAAATCCTTTGAAGACATCAAATTGTACTTAACTAAAACACTTGTATTAATAAGTCCCAAATTTGATAGAGATTCCATTTTGTTTTCCTTTGCTTCAGAGCACACAATAGCTGCAGTCCTATTACAGAAAAATGACTAGGGTTATGAAAAACTCATTTCTTTCTTTAGCAAAGCCCTGAGAGATGCCCCCTTGAAATACAAGATAATGGAAAAACGGGCCTTGGCTTTGGTCAAAGCCATTAAGGATTTTAAGGTATACATCTTATATTCCTCACATAGTAGCTTACGTTCCTAATTTAGTAGTAAAAGACATCCTAACTCAGGATGGTCCTGAATGAAAGAGGGGAAAGTGGATTGCTACTATCTTAGAGTATGATATAGAAATTAAACCTATGAAGTTAATCAAGGGCCAAGGTTTAGCCAAGCTCATGGTTGAATCGAATTTTCAGGCCTTGGATATAAACTTTATTGCAGCAATAGATAATTAAGAGGAGATGGCAACTCCACTAATCAGCCAGGCCTTTCTTGAATCACCATGGTATGCTGATATTATTTATGCTTATTAAATTACAAGCTCCTCTTGAATTATCTAGGACTAAAAGCAAGTTTTTAAATATTAAATTCTTAAGATTTTGTTTATTAGACAATGTTTTGTTTTGGAGAGATCATGAAGGTATTCTTCTCAATTGCTTATTAAAAGAAGACGCTGACAAAGTTTTACAAGAGTTTCATGTAGGTGACTTTGGAGGACACCTTTACTGGAAGACTACTACAGACAAAATCCTTAGAGTTGGTTTCTATTGGCCTACCTTGTTTGCTGATGTCAAAAAATATGTGACTTCTTGTCACAAATGTCAAATTTTTTAGGGAAATAAAAATATCTTACCTTTACCCCTCAAGCCAATCTCTGCTGAAATACCTTTTCAACAATGGGGCCTAGACTTCATTGGTGAAATTCACCCACCATCCTCTGCCCAACACAAATGGATCCTTACTGCCATAGAATACTTTACAAAATGGATAGAGGCCATACCTTCAAGGCAAGCCACAGATATTGTTATCATAACCTTCCTTGAAACCAATATTCTATCAAGATTTGGATATCCAACTAAGCTCATTACTAATAATGTAGCAACCTTTAAATCCAAAAGGGTGATATATTTTTGCAATAAATACCATATCGCCCTTGGCCATTCCACAACATATTACCCTCAAGGTAATGGATTGGCAGAATCCTCAAACAAAAGCCTAGTAAATATCATCAAGAAGTTACTAGAGGACAATAAGAAAAATTGGAAGAAAAATCTATTCAATGCCTTATGGACAGACATATTGACTACTAAGAAATCAATTGGTACTTCTTCCTATCAACTAGTTTATGGAATGGAAGCTATCTTTCCATCCTTTTTGGTAGTACCAGTAATGAAGATACTTCAAGAAATATAGGTTGAACCAAATAGTATCCAAAGAAGAATCAACCAAACTATTCATCTACAACAAACAAGAGAAGAGGTCTATGTAAAGTCTCAAGTTGTGCAAGAAAAGATAAAGAATATTTTTGATAAGAGAACCAAGGGTGAAGATTTCTACATTGGTGACAAAGTGCTAAAGTGGGACTCAAGGAGGGAAGATAAAGGAAAGCATGGGAAATCTGATTTCATATGGAAAGGTCCCTATGTCATTTATTGTTGAAAATGCAACAAGATGATGGAGCTTAGTGGAAAGGAGTCGCCTTCACTAAGTGGGCCCGCAGGCTATTTTTGGCGCAAAGTCTATTTTTAGACTATGTTTATTTTTAGACATATGGATCATGGTCTATGAGTTGCAGGATGCTGTTTATGGATGATTGGTCATGTTGGGAAAAATAGATGGACTTCTATTTTTGGTTCACAGTGGAGTGATCAGAGTCTATTTTTAGACTGCCAGGCTAAAAATAGAAACAATCAAATATTATTAGCCCTTAGTAATATTTGGACTCTAAACATTATCTTATTCTCTTGGAGCACTTCAGTTTGAGCTACGGATGTGGCACATGCAGCTGAAAAAAGGAATCACGTGGTTTCTTGTGTGTTAGTTGAGCTATTGCATGGAGGACTTCAGTTAGAACTCATGCATGTGAGTTCTATGGAGTTGATTGTGGAGTTGATGGAGTTGTATTCAATTTGACTTGGTTGAACTAGTTGTATTCAGTCTAACTAAAGAATAATCTAGTAATGAGTCGTGTGAATTAAATATTAATTAATTCACTAAGTATTAACTCATAAAGAAACTAAAGAATACATCAGTTAACTCAGTGCATGGACAATTCAACAGAGACAGGTGTTAGAGGTAAGTGAAAGGGTGAGTTGTGACTATCAGTTGTGCATGAGATTTGCACATGCATGGATTGAGTAATGCCAATGAGGATTGCGCAGTGTGGGCCAATACCAAGGCAATTGTAGCCTGTGCTCACGTGATTTTCACTTTGGATTGTGCAGTGGAGGCAGGCAAAGCAGCGGAGGAGATTTGAACCTGTGACTTGTTCGGATCTGAGCTAGTTTTGTGTGTAACAGGTGGAGATAGTACTGAGTACTTGTGAGGAGTATTGTACTATGTATTGTTACATGTTCTCAATCATTATAATATACAGATAGTGTGGGGTTTTCAGCTGTATGCTTTCCCCGGGTTACATACTGTGTTAATGTGCGCATGTGATTGATGATTCATTGTTTTTAATGCTACTAAATTGATGATCAACGTAGAGGAGGTTATGTATTATGCATGTATTCCACAATAGTGTATAATCGGGATAATATCTGTGAATAAGTGCTTAATTATTCAAAATTTCTACATGGTATTAGAGATGTTGATCATCAGATCTATTATTCAGAAAGTGTTTACATCTTATTTCTTCAAGCAGAGTTTGTAATCGGGCAAGGTAGCCTCTGGATTCATCCTTCCTTTGGAAGGTGAGATATCCGGTAAAAGCCCATACAGTCAATCTCTATAAAAGAAATACTTTGTTCTCACGAATTCTAGATCAGAGGCGGTTGAGTTTTGAGCTGGTGGAATTTGAATTTGCAGCAGTGTTTTCATGGTATCAATGTGGCAATGTCTTTCAACGGATTGCAATTGGAGTATGCTCTTGAGGGCAGCTCGAACTATATTTCATGGAAGGATAGGATGGAGGCGCTGTTAGATGACAATGGGCTGAAGGAGTTCATAGAGGCTGATGTCCCAAAGCCTACTGATACTGCGCAAGTTGATGCTTGGAAAAAGAAGATAGCAAAGTGTCGAAGGATTCTATTGGAGGGTGTGAAGGATCACATTGTGTCCAACTTGCATGGAAAGGCTTCTCCATACTTGATGTGGAAAGCGTTGACAAATCTATTCCAAAGCAAGAGCGATCATAGGAAGCTAGCACTCAAGGATAAACTTAGAAACATTAAATGCGAGAAGGGAGACAGTATGCCCAAGTATCTCACGAAGTTCACTCAGTGCAGGGATGAGCTGGGAAGTGTGGGGGTGACTGTCGATGATGAGGACTTGGTGAGCTTGGCTCTCCTTGGTCTTCTGAAGAGTTGGCATTCCTATCAGGACTCTGTCAATGGTCGGGAGAAATTGCGAGGATGGGAGAGACTTTGGTCGGATCTTGTGCAAGAGGAGATCAGACGGAGCACCAGAGACAGTTCTTCATCCATGCATGATGAGGAGAACTGTGCCTTAGTGAGTAAGGTGAAGAAGGGGAAGGTGAAGGGTTCTCTTTCTGAATCCAGTTCTTCCAATGATGGGAAGAAGGTTGACAAGTCGAAGGTGAGATGCTTTCGTTGTCATGAGTTGGGCCATTATGCTACTAATTGCCCAAAGAAGAAGTCCAAGAAGGGATCCGGGGAAGGATCTGAAGGTGAGGCACTTGCTTCACAATTTGAGTTGGATTTCACACTCTTTGCATGCATGGTTTCATCCATGGTGGGAAGTGGTTGGTTTCTTGACAGTGGAGCTTATTTCCACATGACTGGTGACAAGAGTTTGTTCAGTACTTTGGAGGAGAAAGATCTCCAGATACTCATAGCGATGGGTAATGATGAGAAGTATAGTGTCTCAAGTGTAGGCATGGTTATTTTTTAGAGGGAGCATGGAGCTCGCCTTACCTTGACCGATGTCAAGTATGTACCAGGACTGAAGAGAAACTTGGTGTCGATTGCGATGCTGGAAGACAGAGATTGTGATGTAGTCTTCAGTAAGGGAAAGGTTTTCCTTAGACACATCATCACTAGACAGGTGAAGCAGATTGGTTCACAGGTCAAGAACCTGTATGCTCTTGAGGTTCAAGATGCATGCAAAGCCTTGAGCACTGAGGCAAATGATGGAGACTTGGTGGTTGAGAGGGAGTGTATATTACCTCTTAGCATGCAGAGCCAGAAGAAGTCTTAGACGATTGTGGAGGAGCTACGATTGGTGTAGCAGCTTCAGGAGGTTGTGGAGCAGCCACAACAAGGGAAGCTGAGAGGAGATCAAGTAGAGACATCTACTCGTGCAGAGACCTCCAATAGGGGGAAACTTCGAGCCAGGTGGGCTGAAGGATCACATGCAGCCATACCTCCAGGTAGGAGGTGGGGTGATGTGGATTGATCGTCCCAAGGAGGAGGGGTAGGATCCTTGAGGTACCCAACCTCTTGGATGAGACCTTGCTATGGGAGCCCCGATGTGGAGTAGTAGGAACTGGCTGATTGGGTAGAGACAGATGCAGATGGAGCAGTAGAAAGAGCGATAGTGTAGGGAATCCCAGGACAACGCATAGCTAGCAGGTTGTAGCAATGCGAGAGGCACAAGTGTTTTGCACAGTGCTAGGTGGCACAAAGAAGTGTGCAATGGTGCGAGATGCATGGAGATGTTGCAGTAGCGCAGATGTCAGAGAGGGAGCACTTGTTAGCAGCAGGTAGAGCTTCAACATCAGAGTATGTTCCTAGCCCAACAGAGTGGTCAGTTGGGAGTGTTTTTGTTCCAAGTGTTGTTGGAGCAAGTGGACCAGGCAAATGTGTTGCATGCAGAATATTCCAGAGTTGCAGGATAAGGGTTGCAGATAATCCATATCTTGTTGAGAGGGAGTGTTGAGAATGCAACAAGATGATGGAGCTTAGTGGAAAGGAGTTGCGTTCACTAAGTGGGCCCGCAGGCTATTTTTGGTGCAAAGTCTATTTTTAGACATATGGATCATGGTCTATGAGTTTCAGGATGCTATTTATGGATGATTGGTCATGTTGGGAAAAATAGACGGACTCCTATTTTTGGTTCACAGCGGAGTGATCAGAGTCTATTTTTAGACTGCCAAGCTAAAAATAGAAACAGTCAAATATTATTAGCCCTTAGTAATATTTGGACTCTAAACATTATCTTATTCTCTTGGAGCACTTCAGTTCAAGCTATGGATGTGGCACATGCAGCTGAAAAAAGGAATCACGTGGCTTCTTATGTGTTAGCTGAGCTATTGCATGGAGGACTTCAGTTAGAACTCATGCATGTGAGTTCTGTGGAGTTGATGGAGTTGTGTTCAGTTTGACTTGGTTGAACTAGTTGTATTCAGTCTAACTAAAGAATACTCTAGTAATGAGTTTTGTGAATTAAATATTAATTAATTTACTAATTATTAACTCATAAAGAAACTAAAGAATACATCAGTTAACTCAGTGCATGGACAGTTCAACAGAGACATGTGTTAGAGGTAAGTGAAAGGGTGAGTTGTGACTATTAGTTGTGCATGAGATTTGCACATGCATGGATTGAGTAATGCCAATGAGGATTGCACAGTGTGGGCCAATACCAAGGCAATTTTAGCCTATGCTCACGTGATTTTCACTTTGGATTGTGCAGTGGAGGCAGGCAAAGCAGCGGAGGAGATTTGAACCTGTGACTTGTTCGAATCTGAGCTAGTTTTGTGTGTAACAGGTGGAGATAGTACTGAGTACTTGTGAGGAGTATTATATTATGTATTGTTACATGTTCTCAATCATTATAATATACAGATAGTGTGGGGTTTTCAACTGTGTGCTTTCCTCGGGTTACATACTGTGTTAATGTGCGCATGCGATTGATGTTTCATTGTTTTTAATGCTGCTAAATTGATGATCAACGTATAGGAGGTTATGTATTATGCATGTATTCCGCAATAGTGTATAATCGGGATAATCTCTGTGAATAAGTGATTAATTATTCAAAATTTCTACATTTATGCTTATAGAGGAAGCAATGCTTTCTTCATAAGAGAAATTGATGGTACAGATGCATAAGGTGGGCCAATGAATGGTTGAATGCTAAAACATTACTTTGAACCTAATTATTAATTTTCATTTGTATATATTCTATTTTCACAAGTCTATTTTGGATTGGATAATGATCTTTGAAGTTGAAGCCTGAAGAGAAGACCCTAAGCTTTAAAATATTCACTATCATAAGTATCAATAACGCAAATTCATAGAAGGACACTTTGCAAGGCAACATCAATAATAGTTCAAAGGCTACTGATCTCTAAAGTTCTTGACATTTCACAAGGAAATGTCATCCCCAAGTGGAGCCACTGTTAGGTTCCTATACCAATAGGAGTCACAATTTTGAATGGCTAAGGTTAAGCCTTGTAATATTGTACATAGTTTGCTTTCTGCAAATGTTTTCCATATTATAAAAAATTAAAAAATGTAAAGAGGGTATGTCCTAAAAGAAAAATCAAAGGACAAAACAATAAGAGAAGGTAAAAAGAAATGAAAGTATATGAACCCCAAAAACAAAAATACCATGAAAGCGTGCGAGTCTAAATGCCACTACTATTTAATTTTATGCATAATAATGATTGTGTGCAACTTGTTATTCATGCCACAATCCATGGTAATAAAATTGTTTAATCTTGGTTATTCCATGCTTTGAATTTTATGTTTATAGATTAGAGAATAAAATTTGACCAAACAGTTTAATCTTGGCAGATCATAGTTAGGTAGAGAAAATAAAAGGAGCTCATAAGCTTAATCTGAGCCCTTGGATGATATAAGGTTAGAATTAGATAGATTACTTTTCAAAAGAAAAATAGATGAATAAGGGTTTTCTAGCCTAAATGCACCCAAAGAAATGAAGAAAACATGTTAGAGGTAAGAAATGGGTAAGTAGAAGAAAGGTTGCTAAATTACAAATTTAATTAGATCAAAGAACATGCATCATGCTTAGATACATCTTTCAACTTGTATGGTCAACTATGAAGGCAAAGACAAAGAGTTACAAGTTCACATGATTAAACTCTCCCTCATTCACTTTTCCCCTTTACTTACTAATTTCCTATCTACAAATATATTCTAAGCACTTTTAATCCTACAAGTCAAAGAGGCTCAGAGCATTTCTCTGACTTTTGGTGGGATCGGACCCTCGGCTTAATGACTTATGGACATAAGTACTAGAATCCCCTTTATAAAATTATTCCCCCTTCATAAAATCCATTTCCCCTCATTACCCTAAGAAAATTCCTTTTCCTAAGGTTTAAACTCAATTTGCCTAAGAAAAGTAAAACCCCCCATGTAAATCCCTATCCGCTCAAAAACCCACAAAAAACCTTTTATCCTAAGTGTAAAACTAAATACACAAACACATACCTTTTACCCTTTTACTAAGGAAAAACCCGTTCCCCATCGCATTTCATCTTAATTCCTAACTTTACTATGTATTTCACGATATAATCATTTTCCCCATAAATAAATTAAAACCCTATGTAAACAACTCAATCCTTAGTTTTAAATAAAAACTATATGAATTACCCCTTATCCCAACTAAACATATAAAGCCCCCATTAACCCCAAATAAACCCAAAATTACTTCTGATTAAAAGCTTCGGGCCCCCCTTAAGCCTCCATACATTTCACCCATGCTTCTTCATCGACTTGACCACCATTCGATCATCCGCGCTCAAATCCAACAATGCGCAACTGTATTGGCCTCACCCAATGGCCGAACTTTTACCCAAAGAGTTAAACCCCCTCATTAAGCCCAACTCAATCCTTTTAAATCCAAGATTAATCCCTAAACTAATCCCAAACTATTGCGATTAAAACCCCTGCCCCCCCCCCCCCCCAACTCCCATTCATTTCCTCCATGTAGTTTCTCCGCCCGACTACTGTCAGATTAGAATTGCCCAAATGCAATGGCCCATACCCATATCGGTCGTGCCCGATGGACTACCTTTACCTGCCCGATAAGGCGATTTTCCCCTACCCCCCAATGGCTATGTGTCAAGCTCTAAAGCACATCGGGTGACCCCTCCTTAAAACTCCCATACCACAAAAGAGGTGCGACAACCTCCAAAACTGCCTCCCAGCCAATCTGATAAACCACCTATCCTTCATAAATATGAATTTTGTGCCATATTCAAAATTTACTCGTTAAGAGCTTTAAACCTTGAGAACCTTGGTTTTCACACCTTTCGCCCATTTAAAAGTATAAAACCGTAAAACCCTTTGGCACCAATCTAAACCTCTGTAACACCACTTAACCTCCATTTACGTCCAAAATGCTACCATGACCCTTTTCCTAGGCATCCATATGCAAATGAAGCCATCAAGCACCTTTCTAGCAGACCGGTGCTTTCTTAATTATTGTTGAATTTTACAAGTAATCAGCCGAAGATCAGAGCTTGGATAAACAATTGTGATACTAGTCACAGAACCTGTTTACTCCAAGACTCGACAAAGAAGCCTGTTAAAAGCCTATATTCAAATGAGGAAGACCATTACACACGGAGCCAAGAAGAAGACAACTACATAGAGCACTGACAGTCAAAACAAAGAAGATAGACCAGAGATGCAGTTAGAAGATAAATGAATAAAACATACTAAGTCCTGATCAAAATCCACTTCTCGATGCTGATACACATAAAAAAAAAAAAGAAATTACTGTTGAAACACACAGTAAAAGGTTAATTTTGTAGTAAAGAGGAAAGACACAGTGAAGGATTAAGACAAGTCATCAAAGTGAAAGAGTATCAGTAACAGAGAGTATCAGATGAAAGCCAGAAGTAAATAGAGCCTCCAGCGTAATGATTCAAACAACCAAGAACATAAAGAGCTAAAATCAAACCATAACAACCAGTAATACCACAATAAAAGGGACAACATGAAAGCAGTTCATTAGCTAACTCTATCTTCTTGCGATAAGATATTTGTATTTCCTAGATTAAATCTCAAAACAATTTGAGATATTTGTAATAACACCTTAGTATAAATACTTCACAATTCGAAGTATGTGGTGTGGATTCTTAGACATTTCTATAGATTTCTTGATCGAAATATTGTAAAGCCATTGGAGCATTGACTGAGCCAGCAAGCTGGATTGATGAATAAAGACCAGATATTTCAAAGGATTCATGTGTAGAGCGAAGTGTAGACAAGTATTTTCTCACGTTGTTGTTATCTCTTAAAGTTTGTCATACCATTGATCTAAATCTGAATGCCATAGCTGGAGTATTGTATTAGAATTTGTTTAGTTACACTTTGTTATAACAGTTAGGCAAATACATGTTTTCTACTGATAATATAAGTTAAGGAATTCTTAGTTGCTCCTTAGTTTAGGTTGTTTTCTTTAATCTATAGCAAAGGATTCTTAATTTCCCTTTGTTTCTGATTACCCTCTGTTCTTGTTTCAATCCTGATATGAGAATTCTTAATTGCTCTCTCACGCTGGTTAAAACCTTTTCCACCTCTTTGGCCTAAATACATGCACTCTACTTTGCTATCTTGACCTTTGAACATTCCCTATAATGAGTTGATCTAGTCCTGCTGCTCTTTTCTTGACTCCATATTTCCAATGGTCTAGAGACATCATTCTATCCATTTCTTTAAAGATTCCCACCACCCAATCTTCAATACAAATAAAAAACCCCCCTAAACACTAAGAACTAGCCTAAAATCCCATCAAACAAAGCTAAATCATATAGAGAGAGCCCTTTATGGACTTAGGTTGATTGGAACCTATGCCCAAAAGTTGGTTTGTGATTACCTTGGTCATTTTATTTCTTCTTATAACTTCTAGAGAAAATTCTGAGTGATAACAGACTGGATCAACATGAATCCCCTCTATTGACACAATGAATCCTAACAACCAACTAGATGTGACTGCGAAAACACACTTATTTGGATTCAACCGGATTTTATAAAAATGACACCGCTCAAAAATCAACCGAAGGTGCTTAGGATGATCAATTATCTTTCAAGAACGAGTAGCTAAATCATCTAGATATGCTTCGATAACGTGCTTGATGTCATGAAAAGCATAAGACATGGCCCACTAAAAAGTAGCTCCAACATTTTTGAGGCCAAAAGGCATATTTTTGTACGCAAACATACCCCAAGGACAATTAAAGGCTATCTTGTGCCGATCTTTTGGACGGATAGTAATTTGATTATAACCAGAGAATCCATCCATGTGTTAGTGCCTAGATTTACCTCAGGCTGAAAAGGTAGGATCCAGGGCCAACATCAAATCATGCTCAGCCTGGTAGCTAGCCCTACCAGGTCAGGAGAGGGCTCTCTCTGGGTCAATATTAGCAAATGATGATCTATGGGGCTTGATATGACTAAAATATCTTCTAATTTTAGGCTAGGTATATGTACAAAAGAGTTGATTTGATAGAATGGAGTTCTGTTGGCTCAGAGGGAAAGGCACATTTTGGGGTGCGTGGATTGAGGCTTAGTTTTGTAGAGATCTCGATGGGGCAAGGTAGGCAATCATTTTGGCACTTAAATTTTAGTGAGATGGAAGGAAAAGATAGGTGAGGTGTTTAAGAGGGAAAGAGAAATCATTAATCCTCCCCAAATAGCTAAAAACATCAAACAACTAAAACAAACTTCAAGTAGAAATTTCACTTTCAATGAATTCTACTTACACTCTTGTTTGTTTAGTTAAGAAGAAATAAGATAGATAATGCAATCACATAAACAAATTCAAAATCATAAGGAGAAGCACTGTACCAAGACAAATTGCCACATGAATCCCAAAGAGTGCTGCAAATCCTGGTCTCAATTCCTTAGCCAAAATACTGAAAATGAATGTACAATGAAGCTCAAGGCTTTCTCAAGAGTCCAACCATGCTAATGACTGAAAAATAACATAATATAGAAAAACATAGCTCATCCTTGCCTCTAGGGGTCGAGTTCATAAGTTTAAGAGCTGATCCAACGAATTCTAAACTGAGAACTAGAAATAGGCAACATAACAACATGCCTCTAGAAACAAGGGAACTGATTCATTCAGTTTCAAACAACCTCTAAACTAATGAATCTACCTCTACAAGTGGAAATTCAACATATTTACATGATAATCCATCAATTTTCATCAAATTACATCATAAAGTTGCCATTAGGAAAGTGAAAAAGTCAAACTAGGCAAAGCTGGGCGAAAAACAGAGCAAAACTTGGTCAAACTGGCAATTTTTCCTCTATGCGCCGCCCCTGATTCTCTATGCATAGTGCATGTTTGGACCCACTTTTGGAGGCCTTCTTGATATCCAAATGAGCTCCAGGTGTGCTTGCTGGAAAGGTCTGCCTATCTACTTTCCAACCCAAGTGGAATTTTTCAATTTGGCCTCCATTTTCCCCCCCAAAGGTCCATTCTCCCAACACTGCTTCCTGTATGTCAAAATAGAGGCAGTGAGGTCATTTTTTGAGTGTTTTTGACCTTTTTGAGGGCTCAAAACCTGCCCAAATTTCTTGGCCATAGGTAGACAAGTGTAATTTTGCATGAAAAATCCAAAAATGTTGAGTTTTTTAGATTTGGAGGCCTCTAGCAAAAGCGAGCGCCACGTGGCGCGGCGCATAGGGTAGAAAAACCTATTTTTTGTGCCAAAAGTTTGCAAAAATGCAAAAATTGCTCCAAATTTCTTGAAATTTGGACTGATTCTTCTCTATCAAGTGCTGTGATGGGTTAAGGAAGCCTCAACCAAGATCTGAAGTCCTTCATCCTCTTTTTGCCTCCATGATGCTCTCTTCAACTTTGCTTTCAAATTCCTGATTCTCACTTAGCACACCAAGTTCCGGGACAAGTAATGATATGACAAGTTTCTAAGCATATTCTTCTCATTTATTGCCTTCTCCAGCTTCCTCTCCAAGTGGATATTGACCCTTTCTAGCCATGACTCCCTATCGGCATTGATCTCTTGCTCCAAGGAAGTGAACTCCACCCTCCTCCTTCGGGCAGCTTGGCGGTTTTTGCCGAATGTTTTGTAACTCCATAACCACCTGCTGATCCTCAAGCTGCTTGTTCCTCTGCTCCAAATACTATATAGTCCATTGGGCTCTATCCAAGTTGGTAGACAAGGCATCAATGCCCGCTTGCTGCTCCTTAATGATCTCTCTAAGATTTGCACTTTGCGAGCCCATATCGGTATCATCACCTTCAATGAGGATGAAATCAGTATCCCGCTCACCTGATGGTCCTTCCTCCTGTAGTGGCCTCTTGCCTTGGTCTTGAACCTACTGTGCTGATGAGGGAAGCGAGGCCCCTTCCACCCTGGGTGGAGATAACACTCGCTTTGTTGCTGCAAACAACCGTCTAGTGCCCCTCTGATAGGAGATGAACACCAGCACACTAGCGGTCTCGTGACCCTCATGCTGATAAGAAGGTCCACCTATCTCATGCCCAACCTCTGAAGGTCCCTGTTAAGCTTTGAAAAAATCATGAGAGATGAAGTCATCCCAAGTGATTCCCTGTAAACCAAGCTAATGAACGACCATAATTTTGATGAGAGCAAAATGATAAATACTGTTGAATTGCTGCTGAGGGGTCTTGTGCTACACAAGAGTGGTCATCTTCTCTATATTTTGGCATATGAAATAAGGATTGTTCATCATGCATACCCGAGTAAAATGCATCAACTGCCTGATGTGATAGGCATACAAGCGGGAGAACCAACCCTCACAGGTGAAATAATTCATGATGAGTTTCATTAAAGGAGCATATTCATCCTTGAGGAACCAGAAAGGAAACACTCTATTGAGCTGTCTCAAAAAACCGGGTTTGATGTATGGTTCATAATGCTGCTGATCAATTTTCTGCCTCTTGTTCCATGTTTCTCCAATGTTTGGTATGCCGGTTTCCAATGAAATGGTTTCTGGTGTTAATGTGAAAGTGACACCAGCAAGAGTGGCTTGATCACCATGTAAATGTAGCACAAATAAGCGGGCCAACTCATGATGAAACTAAAAATTAGCAACCTTCTCGCAAAATTCATAACATGACTAATGCTGGAAACAAAAGATGGCAAGAGGGTAGGCCTGTAATTCAGCAAGAGTGGTTGGTTCTTCTCTGATATGTTTTCCACCTCTATGAGGCCTCCTGGGTGCATGTCCCTCTGTGGGTGAGTCACTTTGGGTCTCCTCTTCATAATCATACGAAGGATCAGATGCCATAGTTGCTGGTAGATAAATTGCCTTGGAGAAATAGGTGCTGATGTGTCAAACTGTGTTGGACTGCCTTTGATGATTGTTTGACCTCTACCACCAAGGGAAAACAGTGAAATGAGGGAGTATAAGGGGAGGGAAAAATAGTGGGAATTTTGGGACTGTTGGGATAGATTTAGTTAGGCAAAATATGGGATGTTTGGGAGGTTTTGTATAAGGTTAGGGTTTGGAATTTTAAAATAGGAAATTTGGGAAAGGGAACTTGGGATAGGGTATTAGTGAATTTAGGGGTAGGGGAACTTAGGGAACAATGAAATTAGGGAAAAATGGGATAAGGGAATGATGGGGGGATGATAGACTTGGTAGCAAAATAGTTATCAAAACCCTATGCAACAATTTTGTTTGAGGAATTTGAAATGGTAGGGTTTGATTATTTGTTAAAACACTCACCACATCAACCATCATAACATAAACACCAAACTTGGATAAACAGCGGAGGTGGAGATCAACCTACTTGGAACAAGGTGAATTCATGTGTTTTTGCCATTGGAGGTTGTTCTGGAAATTTTCGGGCTCTTTAGCTGTGTGCATCGCGCATCCAGCCCAATGTGCTATGCCCTCTGTATGCACCGCGCCCATATTTTACACTGGATCCTAAGGCCCAATGCGCTGCGCCCGGTGAGTGCACTGCGCCTCTTGCCCAGTGTGCCGCGCCGGCAACTTACATCAGCTTTTTAACCAAATTTCACACTCACTCACCCAAACCATCTTGCTTTGGTTCTCTTTGCTCTTGGAATAGAAATGAACTTCAAACACTTGGAGAAATGATTTATGCATGAGCTTTTCAAATTTAATTTTGCCAAAACCCACTTTCATAATGTTTTGCAAATGACTTTATTTCAAACTCTGTTTTTTGGACCTTTTTCACCTTTTTGGCTTTGTGCTGAACTAAATGACCTGAGCTTTGCTTGTTTTTGTAGGTGTTGGAGATTTTGGGCTAAGGAAAGAAACCAGGGTGTAGATGAAGGAATTTACAATGAGGAAAACAAAATTTTCATGATTTTTTATAATGAAAGCTAAATACTCTGTTTTTTCCTCAAAACAGAGTTTTGAGGAAAAACACATTTTCGAACACTTGGCGATGAAATTTATTGATGTTGCAACCTCCTCATGGCCTGCTGGTAATTATTGGACACTGTAACACATTTTTTGACGAAACCCTAATGAAACCCTAGACCTAATTGACCTTGAAACCCTAAAGACAACTTTTGCAATTTTCAAGATAAAAGGAAGACTGTATATGCTTTTATGAGCAAATATGTGCCAACATGTAGATAACATGAGGGAAACTAGAGGAATGCCACTACTGTTAGATGATCGATGCGCCTAATGGAATGAAAATAACTGGGCGGGACACCTAATATGAAATGCAACAAGATGATTTGATCTCTGACGGAGGGATGACAATACCGACTCTAACACCATGAACGAAAAAATTTCATTACCTGCACATTCATCAATAATTTGATCAATAAAAGGCATGGGGTAATTCTCTTTTAGAAAAACCTTATTTAGCTCCCTAAAGTCAATACATACTCGAATCGTTACTTGCCTTTTGTCTATGGGGACTAGATTAGAGACCCACTCAGTTAGAGGAATGGGGTATATGAAACCCGCCTTTAGCATCTTTTTGACTTCAGCTTTGATAGCTTCTGCTTTTCTAGGGTTAACCAGTCGAAGTTTTTGATGAATAGGTTTAGCATTTTCATATGTCTTGATCTCATGCTGGACAATAGATGGATCTATTCCAGGCATTTCCTCATAAGATCAAGCGAACACATCACGAAACTCTTTGAAGAGATCGGTATAAATTTGAATTTCTTCAGGGGAACAATTAGCTCCAATGAAGACATTTTTTATTATGTTAGGATTCCTGGAGATGTTCACTGGTACAGTTTGTGAGATAACAAACATGTTATCTTCAGCAAAAAACTGTGATGGGGACAAAGGGTTTAAAATTGTATGAACATCACTAGTAAAAGGACTGGATAAACTTGACACAATTTGTTGCAAATGAGGGAGGAAATATGAACGATGATGTAGATCATCCCATAGTCTATCAACACCCATCATTGCTTCTAGGATTGCTTCCTCAGATGGTAAGACTGTATCTAAGCAATCCTTAGCCAAAGTTGAATCAAGGGCCCAGGCTAGAGCCACATCTCCATCTAACTCCTTTGGTGAGAAAGGAGTAGGATGGGAGTCTGCAGAGTTAACAATAGACTGATAAGAATTTTCCTATGCAAACATAGGACATGCCATTCCACCTACCTACCCTCTATCTAATGTGGTGTTAGACGTAGGTAAAGGCCAAGGGTCCAAAAAATAATGAGTTCGAAAGAACTCTCTTCGTAGGTCCCTTGGAGGATGAAATAGCATTGATTCTAGCTATAGGAGAAGGAAGCTAAAAATTACCCATTAAAGAAGAGTATATCCCAACTCCTAAATTCTCTATAGGTTGCCTGGGATTGTAACAGTAGAATCAGAAGACGTGTGGGAGTCACGTGGAGAATAGTTCATTTGATCGACTTTTATAATCCTCCCCTCATGATAAAAACAAAGGATGTGAAATAATGATGAAACTATGGTGTCCATCTCGTAAATCCAACTCCTGCCTAAGAGGAGGTTGTAATCCAGATTCACATAGACTATTTCTACCTCAATATTTACCACCTTTCCCCCAACACATATGGGAAAGGCTGGAATAATCTCGTGCAGCCTATGAGAATGCCCATCAAATACCATCAATAGATTTGGCGAAGGAACAACTTGAGGCGATCCAATAACCTTCCAACATGACATGGACATCACACATGTGGAAGCTCCCTCATCGATAATGGTTCGAAAGATGTTGGTCTTTCGATATGTAGTATTTATATGAAAAGCCATATGATGGGGGAGTCTCTTCTTGACGTTTGACATATCAAAAGTGAGCACAAGAGATTTTTTTGGATCTATTGCTCCGATTGCTGAGAGTAATGCACTCCTCTGAGTAGGGCACAATTGGAGTACTGACATAGCACAAGGACTTTGAGCCAAATATTCTACAATCGAGTAGTTATGGGTTGCCATAGCATTATGGTTAATGGTTGAGCGCTTTGCGGAGCCTTTTGACATCTGAGGTATAAACTCAACAAAGGGCCTATCAATATGGAGTAGCTCTGAGGCATCAAAAGAAGACTTAGCCTTAGATGATTCTGATTCACCATAATCACGTGATCATGTAGCAACGTCAATATGTGAGCTCATCATGTAGACATTTAATGAATTATCCCCTTCCTAGTTGCCCCCTACAGGGGTACTAGTACCAGAGTTCGCACCATCAAGTAATTGTTGCCCTTGGCGAAAAGGGTTAGTGAGGACAACCTGAGAGCTAGAGGACCCTTGTTGCACTAATAAGTGCTGAGCGTCTTAGATCTTAGGGTAGAGATGAGTCAAATAATCCCCATTGCATAACTTGCATGGAAATTTTACTTTTTTCTTGTACTCTTTCTTACCCCCTTCGGCATCATTGTCAGGTTTGTTTGCATTTCCCTTCCCATCCTGGCCCTTTTTCCTACCTCTTCCTTTCTTCTTCCCATCATATTGTTGGTTTCCTTTGGGGTTAGAAGTTTGGATGACATTTATAGATGTTGGTTGGGAAGCTGTAGATACAGATGGCGATGCTTGCATAGAAGAAGAAGTTTGTAAAGATAACTGCTGCAATTGATTCAACAGGTTAGCCGTGTTAGGATCAATTGATCCGACTAGCCCGTTAGCATGGGGACTTGGATTTGGTTTGGATATATCCACCTTGGACATAGGAGCGTCAAGTAGAATTTTTTGAAGAACCACAGACTGAGAATATATAAGTTCCAACTGTTGGGCTCTAAAAATAGCCTGTTCTTCGGTGAAAACACCAGAGAGGGACACGTCCTTAGAGATCTCAGGCTATAATGATCTAATAAACCATTTAATAAGGAATTCTTGTGGAATATCAGCTTTAATGAGCCTCTTCCTTCTCCTCCATTCCTGGATATTATCCAAAATGTGAGTTGGTTGATCCTGTTGAGAATTAGCCAGAAGCTTAGTTCCAGCATCATATCGGACAAGCAATTGAAAATGGTTCAAAAAGATAGTAGCCAAATCACCGAAAGAAGTGAAGATGCCCCCTTGCAGTTCTATGTACCACTTTGCTGGATTTCTAGTTTGGGTATGTTGAAATAATCTCAACCTGATTGAATCATCTATCAGGGAGTTGGACAAACACCATAAGTGGAAAGTGGTTACGTGGTCACCCGGATCTTCACCAGTATTCCCCTCAAATTTTGGTATATCTAAGGGAAGTTTGGTTGGGACCGAAGGCCAAACTGGGTTATACCCAATCGAATCATTAGTCAATTTAGAGAGATCTAGCAAGTTTAACGTTTCCAAAAAAGGGAGTCATGGTGGACCCTGAGGATTCCACCCGGTGTGGGCAGAACTCCCAATGTTCTGAAAAGAATGGTCTGGATTTATGAAGGCACTAGGTTGCCTGAAGTAACTCGCAGACCCAACTGAACCATAAGGAGCTCCTTGTGGTCCAGAAAAAACCAGAGTTTGACCAACTCTTGCTAAAAAACCTCTGTAACTAGTAAAGTTTCCCCCTAGAGAAGTGTTAAAAGGAGAAAAGAGCCCTTGGTAAGGGTTCCATGCATTAGCATAAGGAGAAAAGTTTTGGAAAGAACTGACAGAATAATACTAAATATTCCCTTGTTGGGTGAAATAAGATTGATCCCCGGCTCCTAAATCACTAACCGTAGGGTTTTTCCAACTTTGAAATGGATTATAGCTTTGATCCGTATAGGAAAAGGGCACTGATCCCAAAGTTGGATTGGAATGTGGTATATGACCACCCCTTTAACGAGAAACCCTAAAAAGAAGCTGATCCACTCACCATGGATGTGGAGGTATTTGATGGAATACTTAAAGGAACCAAATGAATCACACTAGTTGACATTCCAAAAGGGAAAAAACCAATGCTAGAGGCAACAGCTTGAGAACTTCCACTCGAAGATGGAATGGAAGTAGAACCAAATATATTAGTTCTAGGAGTAACGGAAGGTATAGAAATGGTTCCTCCTCCTTGCACGGATATAGGAGTTTGCATACTTGTAGCACTTGTCATGGATGCCATGCTTCCATCAGTGGTCATTGAAGGAAAATATTGATATAGACCTGGGCTCAAAGGCCTGTTGGTTGGAGTCCCGACATATGATAAAATGTCTAGATAATTGGGAGGAAGAGGAGAATTAGGAGCCGCAATAGACTTACAAAGCTCTTCAACCTCAATATTTTCTTCCACCTGGAAGAGGACTCAAGAAAGAACTGGAGTGTTCCTCTCTAACTATCTACTTGTACCGGGTCTATCTCGCGAACCAATAACTCCATTCGGAGGATCAATATCTGATGCACCTGCTGCCACTGGTTGAAAACCACTGGCAGGATTTCTCCTACGCCTTCAAGGAGAAGGCTCAGGACTTGTAGGTGATAGCCCACGAAGTCTCGTGGACCGATGACCTAGTCGATAGGCCAATTTGAATTATTTTAAAGAGATATACTTAAAGACTCAAAAAATTGTAAAGCTAGGCCAACTAGGAGCAAAGAGCACTCTCTAAAAGTCCCTAAATATACAAGCAATCAAACAAATTTCAAGTATTTCCACTCCGGGTGATTAGGACCAGACACCAAAACACAAAGAATTCAAAATCAAGGGCCTTCCAAAAATAGTCTGGGGTAATTATGCCTCAGACCTACTAGTGAAGGTACCAGAAGAAATTATGCCAACCTCTAGACAACAGTCTTTGCCAGTGCAAGCACCCAAGTTTCGCAAGGGTACCCTCCAGAAGTACTACTGAACATGATACAACGCCAACCTTAGGTGCCACAGGATTCCCCTACGCAACCACCTATGCGATCCCTAGGAAAGGAAATTATGGATACCAACTCGTATCAAAAGCCAGACGGAACAGTCGTGAGGTGGGATCCAACAAGTAGGAGAGGGGGTATCTCTCTTCCTTTTCTTCACTCTCCCTCATGCTTGACTCCCAGTCACGGAGCTTTCCTAATATTTCTAATGATATTGGGTTTCACTCTTTATTCAACTTCTAAGTTTTGTAATTTGAGCGGCCTTGGAGAGTTAACTATCCACTGACCTATTGCAAGGCCCTAATGAACCTAAACTTGTTGGTTTTTTATTAATGACAACACTAAAATTTCTAGTTCATTTTATTAGATCGCTTGATTTTATATAGTTGTTTTTTAAGTCAGGGGTATTACGAGAGTGAAATTGATGATGTTTTATGACGCAAAAGAAATCAATAGAAAACTAACTATATGGATGCAGTCATTTTCTTTGATGAAGAGTGATTTCTACTTGGGTTCTACGAAAACCTATATATAAGAAAAATATTTTTCTTTTCTTTTCTGAAACAATCCATACACACCCAAAATCTAAAAAGACTAAGAATGCTTTAAATGCAAACTAACCTAATGCAAGTCAAAATGATGATGCAAGATCCTAAATAACACTCACAAGCAAATGCGGTTCTTTATAGAGACAATAAGCCAACTTGAAAATGAAGAGGGCAAAAAATTAAAAACAAATATCTCTCTGAAGCAAGGAGAACAAATTGCAAAAGATAACAATTTGCTTCTCAACAACAAAACAAAAGAAACCGTAAACCAAAAGCTTGGAAAAAGAAAAACAAAAAGCAACGTTTTGTGTATTTTATTTTAAGGAAACAAAAGCAACTTTTTGAGGTCACAAAAGCACTACTATAATTTGAAAGATCAAGAAATAAGTACAAGGAGTCTTCCAATCTCGCAAGTTATAAAACTCATGAATAAATGAAGAAAGACTACAAAATTATACAAATTGATCCAAACAATAGCAAAATATTTCGGCAAACCAACAAAATGTCAAGAAAGAAATACTTTCAAACTTGCCAAAAAGACTCTAAAAAAGGCACGAAAAGCAACAAGGCCATAAAACAAGGAAAAGCAAAGCAAGGGAACTTGAAATCTGGGCTGAAAATGAAATCAAAATCAATTTCTTGTTCTAGAAAACCAGAACATCCAAGAACTTCAAAACGAAGCCTTGAACCCAAGACACAAACTACAAACTTTCTTAAGAAGCAATCCTAGGCCAAACAAGACTTTTCAGTGAGAAGGATATTTTGAAAAAGAAATCTTGCAGGAAAATTGAGTTCTTCAACAACAGATGGACATACAACGTCATAAAACCCCAGACATAGACATAATTGGGCAAAAAATATTTGAAAAAACAATTAAAAAAATTGCATACATGATTGTGTGAAGACACAGAAGCGTTAACACACATTTCTAATACAAGAAACTCATGTATACACAAGTATTCTTGAAGAAACATGCGTGTATACGCGACTGTAACCTAAGAAAACAACGTATACAAAGCTTAATTAGGAAAAAACAAAAATAAAAGTCTAATCAAGAAGATCAGACTTGATGCTTGGGACACTAATGGATCAAACAACACTATAAAAGCAAGAAATCAAGAAATTGAACCTTGATTGAGAACAAACAACCCAAACCAGGAATAACAATAATTTTATCCCCAATGGAGTCGCCAATTTTGTTGTGGGTGAGACCACTCTAGGGTCTTGGGTTGAGAACCCCAACAAAGTGGAGGGAAAACCACAACAAGGAATGCTCAATCAATCAACCTAAATGCTTATTCTACTGATTGTGTAAGAGTGTCCTTACCAAAGTCCTACATTTGAGTAGATCCCGCAGGGTGCAAACCCTCAACTTCTCTTGATATCTTCGAAACCTGAAAAATATTCAAATGAAACACATACAATAGTATAAACATAAAGCATGTTCATGGTATTAACTTTAAATCATATAAATGTATGAACAATTACACATAAATGTAAGATTCATAAATGAATTACAATATAAATAGATGCATAAACACATTTAATATCAGAAATAGAACATCATTCCTTTATTGAAGTTAGCTACAAGTAAAGTGGAGAAATATGACCTGAGTCCTTCTCTGGCTCTAAGCGGAATTGTCCTCTAGATTCGTCCTTTCCTAGCCTCAACAATCTTCCTCCATCACCAATACAAGGATATCTTCAAGAAAGATGAAGGATATCTCCAACAAGGAAACAAGGGTTTCCTGAAGCTTTGGGGAGTGCAGGAGGCACAGGGATTTCGTCAGACTCGATCAGGGATAATCTCACTATAGTATCAATATCTCATCTCTTCTCCCTTAAGGTCTTCATGGACTCCACATGCTCCACTAAGGTGTATCTCAAGTTGATTCAACTAAATTTTGGAAAGGAAGAAATTTGGTAACCTCATTTCCACAATGAGACGATGGTGGTCAAGTTAGAAGAAAGTAACAACTCCCATGGAGCTGATGGAGGCTAGGTTGGTGGGAGGGAGTGTTACATCTGTTATGAAGATGGGGTTATAACAACCATTTTTCTCAAAGTATTCAAATTATAAAACTAATGCCACCACCTCACTCCTATTGTTAAGAGATTTTTGGTGATATAAATTTTACCTCAATCTGAGTCTCAGGTAGAAAGTTATGCCCCTCAAAATTTTATTCCATTAAAGAAGCCATGCCATTGAGAGGAATCTATGAGGCACCCATGTGGACATGCTTGGCCCACATGGTGCTATTTCATTTCCACATGGGGGTCCACATGGTATGTATGTAATATCGTTATTAACACATTATTTTAACGTTTAGTTCTTTGGCCAATATTCCAACACTTCCCCTGATTCTCAATTTCCTTAGGGTCACTTCCCCAGATATTATTTTTCCTTAGTACCATCTCTCTGGTATCATTTCCCATGGGACCATTTCCCTTAGGGACCACCTCCCTGGTATCATCTCCCCTAGGATCATATTCCCTGGGTACCATCTCCTCGATATTTCCTCCCTTGAGATCATTTCCACTAGTCCTACAATCCTTGGTCTCATATCAATTGCTTTCCTCAGATTCCATTTCCCCTGGGTTGGTATCATTTAATTTCCTCAGATACCATTTTCTTCATTACTATGTTTCCTATGGTATTACATTCCTCATGATGTGAGGTTTAAAATATTGATTAAACATTGATTAAAGATGTTAATTAAAAGGATTATTAAATTAATCCCATGCACATTGTTCACTGGATTCCATGTAAAAAACATATTATTTCAGGTTTCTAGTCATTTCATCAATTCAATAAAATATATAATAAACTACCATCACTTCCCTTACAATCTAATCAAACTTGTTCAAAGAGCTATGATTATCAATTAACGAATCATGAATACGCATGTTCTCATAACTATAGAAGAGGAGGTGTAGTATATCTATTAGACATTAATAGTTCCATGAGAAAACTGAGTTATTATATTTAAAAGTCATTGTTTTTAACTAAGACAGCATAAGCACATAGTTCTTCATATTAATCATGAACATAATGTTGAACAACAAAGTCTAGCAATTCATTATGAATCACACATGCACAAGATCTCATACCAGTCATAAACTAGAATTGAACATCACAACTCATGATTCAAATATACACATGTAATATACTTATATGTGTCTTAATATTGCAGGAAATTGGAGGAGAGTCTTCCACTATCCACCTAACCAGAGGCCAACTACTCAATGAATTTCTCATAGTCGATCACCCCTAAGATGTATCCAATGTTTGAGGAAATCCTTGCTCAAAGAATTCACATCAAAGGCTTGGTTAAACACTCATAATATGGAGTCCATTGTCCAAGTGGTTTATCAATTTATCTTTAATAACAAGCACCAAGGTTTTTTATCAGTTGTACTAGCTCAGACACCATTTTCTTCTACTACCTATGCTCAATGAATCTCACATGCTTCAACGATTAGTTGATCACACTCGGAAGGGAGAAGAAATTTATCTAGGAGAGAATTTGACAACCATGAGACCAACCAACAAGGGCCCACCTTCTAGCCAAAAAACATTCTCTTCATATTTGTCTCTATATAATTATACTCGATGTCCTTTTTTTGATTCAAAGGTTACATGCCCTTCTCTTCTATGTTCTAGGGAAGATGGTACCCTCATTTCCTACAATGCTGCCAATCACATCTCATAAATTGGTTGTTAGTAAGTAGTTCACCCATGTCTGAAAATGATAGTTCATTAATTTCAACATTTAAGTTCAGGGATAGTTTCATGGCTTTCCAAGAAAGAAAACTTCATCATAAATTCGGATTCAAAAATTTGTTCTCTCCTTCAATTGACAATCGTAAGAATTGAATTTAATGTTTAAAAACATGTTGTATTAGCCAAATTATGGTTCTTGTTCCCACGTTAGCATTACAATTACATTACAAAAGTTTGGGAAAATGTGAGGGTTGTCACATTTTCACCATTGGTCATGTGGCTATAGTTTATTTCTTTTTATTTACTAGTGTCGTCAAAATTTTCCTTTTGTCTTGATTTGTTGGTTTTGGGTTTAAAATTGGCTCATCTTCCTTAGCTTGATTTTCCTAATTTGCATTAGGTTGAAGGTTGAGTTGGGGTACTGCCATAGGATTTCTCAAATATGGGTCCAATGAAAAAGTATGTTCCTCTTTGAAAATTGTAACATCCTTTGAATCTTGTGGAGTTGATTCTTGTTGAAAATAGTGATTCTGATTCATTAATGTCATTAGACATCAAATTGGGTGCCTCTTTAGGGGGGGGTCTAATTCTAGAGGATCTTCCTTGTTGGTTAATTTTCTTTGTTTGAACCATCACATAATGTGGGTTTAGGTTGGAACATGCTAATTTCTTTGTTATAGATTTTTTTTTGCTAATGAAATGCAATATTCCTTATTTCATAACACTCTGTAATGGAAAATGACATGCTCATTGCTCAATTCTTGTGTTTAGGAGTAGCTTTTGTAAATCAAATTTATTTCCGCTAGAAACCATTTGTAAAAATCAATTTCCATACACATTTGGGTATATGTTGTGGTGTTGCAACATTTTTTTCTATACTTTTATAATGTAACTTTCCTAGGGATTTTCACATGGCTGAAAGAGAGGATAAGCCCATAAATCACAATGGAAAATTCAAAAGTATAAATCACATTGACACCTAATAAAGAGATTCTATTAGTGGGTTAAAAGGAGGACTCTAGGATTTCATACATAAAGTTGAGTTACTTTATGTGACAACCCTTTTTTCCACCCTTCTTGTAAATATTGCTATGAAATGTAATTCATGTAAATAATGTGGAAATTTAACACATTAAATAGCTGAGGGAAGTAGACACAATTCAAAGGTCTAATGAGGAGGAGTTTCCTGTAAAACCAAGCCACTATAATTATTTCGCCACCTATATCCTTGGTGGTTTTGTGAAATTTCTAGTGTGATATTGAATTCAAGAATGGGCATTTGAATGTAATCTCTGCAATCAAACTACTTCCTTGCTTGCATGAGTCGCTACCATGTATTCTATCTCTGTAGTTGATAGTGCCACTACAGATTGTTTCTTACTCATCCAACTGACTGCACCTCCAAATAGGTTAAATACATACCCACTTGTAGATCTTCTCTGATCCATATCTCCAACCCAGTCTGCATCAACAAAGCCACAAATATCCAACACTCTGTCCAATCCTGGTCTTCCTTGGTAGCACAAACCATAATCACTAGTGCCACGCAAATACCTAAAAACCCGCTTCACTGCTGTCCATTGCTCCTTCCTTGGTTTTGACATAAACTTGCTCAATACTCCCATTGCATGTGCAATGTCTAGTCTAGTACAGACCATCACATACAACAGGCTACCGACTGCACTTGCATATGGAACATGGGACATGTCCTCTTCCTCTTCTTGTGTCTTGGGACACTGTTCAACAGATAACTTTACACCTACAAGAATAGGAACCTTCATCGGTTTACTATCCTGCATATTAAACCTCTGAAATATTGTTTCAACATACTTCCTCTAGTTTACCCAGAGCTTCCTCTTTGTCCGATCTCTTTTAATTTCCATGCCCAAAATATAGTTTGCAGCACCAAGATCTTTCATGTCGAATTTGGAGGACAAATGGGTCTTTAAATCCTGGACAATTTCTTTGTCATTTCCAACCAGCAACATATCATCCACATACAAGACCAGATAAATAACACAGTCACCAATTAATATAAAATACACAAAGTAATCTGCTTTGCTTCTAGTGAAGCCAAGTCCCTGTATAAATATATCAAATTTCTGGTACCACATCCTTGGTGACTGTTTTAACCCATACAAAGACTTCTCTAACTTGCATACCAGTTCTTCCTCCTTTAGCTCAAACTCTATCTTCTCAGATTCCTTTGGTTGGACTTCATGTTTAATAACATCTTTCACCTCTCTGAACGCCACATCTTGGCTGTACACAACCTTCCTTATTATTGGTTTCCAAAGCTTATAACCTTTTAAACCATCCTTATACCCAATAAAGATGCACTTTTTAGATTTATTATCCAAATTGGTTCGTTTCTTCTTTGGAACATGTACATATGCATCACATCCAAATACCCTCATATGTGAAAGAGAGGGTTTCTTACCAGTCCATACCTCTTGTGGAGTCTTATCCTCCAACATTGATGAAGGTGATCTATTGACCAGGTAACATGTTGTCTCCACTGCCTTAGCCTAGAATTCCTATCCTAACCCGACACCATTGAGCATGCTTCTTGCCCTTTTCATTAACGTATTGTTCATTCTTTTTACAACTCCATCTTGCTGAGGTGTATATGGAGTAGTCTTCTACTGTGCTATACCACACTTCTTATAGAATTCTTCAAATTCCTTACTGCAAAACTCTCCACTGTTATCTGTCCTCAACACCTTTATCTTCTTCTCTGTCTAGTTTTCCACCAGAGCCTTAAATTCTTTAAACCTATCAAAGACTTTAGATTTCTTCTTAAAGAAATATATCCATGTATTCCTTGATAAGTCATCTATAAAAGATACATAGTACACAGACTTACCTAGTTATGGAACCTTCACAGGTCCAAACACATCACTGTGCACAAGCTCTAATATTTGTTTCGCCATCTTAACACCAGAGGGGAAACTCACCCGATTTTGCTTCCCGTATACACAATTATCACAGAAATAAAATCCAGAGAGCTATTACTCATACCTTCTACCATATGTTTACCTTGAAGTATTCGAAGGTCCTCATCTCCAATATGTCCAAGCCTTTGATTCCACAAAATGGTCTTCTCTCCAGAGACCACTAGATTTTTTACTCCACTTTCAGGAACCGTAGAACTGTTGCACCCATAAAAAATAGTGCTACCTTGCAGATTTTACAGAGTTCCAATCTAAACTCCCCGCATCAATACCAGTGCTCCCCGAACCATCTTGCAGGTACCCTTCTCGAACATTGTTTTTACACCTGCATAATCTAGCTTTCTTACAGAAATCAGATTTCTGGCCAATGCAGGAATATGTAGGACACCCGGAAGTGTTCTAACCCTTCCACCTTGCAACTTAAACTTTACTTTTCCATGACCAATGATTCTAGACTTCCTATCATCCCCTAAGAAGACATCACCACCATCGTATTTCTCATACTCAGAGAACCACTCTCTATGGGGAGTGAAGTGAAAGGATGCACCTGAGTCAATCAACCATGCCTCATGATCTACATGTGTACTTGAAGAAGCCAAGTACACATCCACACCTTCATCTGAGGTGGTTTTCGCCTTTGTAGAAGGAGCATCATCAGATCCCTTTCCTTTATCAGGAGCTTTAGATTTACAATCCCTTTTGTAGTGCCCTTCCTTTCCGCATTTCCAGCACAACAACTTTATAGGTTTTCCTGGAGATTTAGATCTCCAACTTGATGAATTATTTTTGTTTCTGTTCTGGGACCGTCCTCATACAGACAAGGCATCACAATTCTGGCTCTCCATATTTTGCCATCTCATCTCCTCCGTAAGCAAGGATGAGACTATTTCATCAAATTGCAAGGCAGTTGCATTGCTACCTATTGCAATAACTAGACTATCCCATGAATTTGGTAGAGAACACAACAAACTAATGCACTTATCTTCGTCTAAAATTTTGATATCAATAGACGATAACTGACTTACCACAATATTAAACACATTCAGATGCTCTATCACCGAGTCTCCATATTTCATCCTCAGGGTATACAACTTTTTTTATAGGAACAATTTATTCACCAGAGACTTAGACTGGTACAGAGTCCCTAACTTGTCCCACAAAGCCTTCACCGTAGCTTTCCCTGATACATTCAATAATACCGAATCTGAGACACACAATCGTATTGTGCTCTTTGCCTTCCGATCTGACTTCTTCCATTCTTCATCGGACACTCCCGTTGGTTTAGTACCCGGATCTACTGCGATCCACTAATCTTTATCCACCAAAAGATCCTCCGTCTTGAGTTTCCACAACTCAAAACTCTGACCATTAAATTTCTCGATCTCTATCTTTCCACTGCTCACCATATTCTTTCACCACCAAAATCGATCTCGCAGATCTCCCACTGAACAGGGTCTACCACAGGCCCAAGCGAAACCCCTCAGTAAAAAATGTGTCCCCTTGAAGCCAAAACAACTATGATACCAAATGTAGGTTTAACCCCATACAGAAATTACTTGCATACGAATTCTAAAATATAGAAAATAAATAATGCTAGAGCATAACACATAAAACACATAAACACATATATTTTCCCTTGGATCCCAAAATCGGGACTACCAGCTTGATTTTTCATTATGTTCCTTTCAATGTTACAATACATATTTATACATGCCGAAGCATCCAATACCATGGACCGAAAACCATCACGTCGAAAACCATAGACCAAAAACCATCGCATTCAAAACCACGGACCGAAAACCATCGTGTCCAAAACCATGTATGAAAATCATGCAAAAAACCATAAGTAGGTCTACCCAACCTAACATAGGGTCCAAAACCAAAATTTTCTGAGGGGCTGCCTCAGACCCCATAGAGTGGGGTTACCTACAACCCTCAAACCCCCTGTGACTCCCCTCACTATGCAATCGGCACAACGAAGGGGGGGATCCGCCCCCGTTCTAACCCCCTGGTTAACTACGTGGGATAGTCATGGAAAGAATATAACATAACCCAACATTTCTAAGTGGAGGATGAGCCATGTAGTGTTGATTCCCATGGAAGGCATGGGCATGGTTAAAACACATGGAAAAGTATATGAAGCAAAGTCAAGAAAGAGATAAGGTTGGGAAATAGAGATGCAATAAAAACAAGAAGATAGATTGTATAATGGTGGCAAGGAAGAGAGAGATCACTAAGAAAAAGAGAGAACAAAAAACATGGAAGACGCAAGAGAATGTTGAGCTTAAAAATAGTAGTGGTCATGGATCTTTTGGGGAGGATTAAATTTTCTCTAGCCTTTATTGTGCGTTGGGATATAAATTACCTATGTTTGTTGAGGCATGTGTCATGTGCCTATGATACAAATGGCCAGAGAGAGTTTAATAGAGTTGAAATACTCAGTGTTAGCGTTGGGGATGATAAACCGTTGGGGTGTTAGTTGGGGATGAAACCACTTGATAGGTTGAGACACTCAAGTACTCATTGAGAATATTAATAAACCACTAAGTGCTAGGTTTGGGGTTGATAAAACACTTATGTTTTAGTTCAATTAGTTGATAAATCACCTGGATAAGTGTACTTTTGGCTCCTTTAATGTTAGCTAAAAGAATCCAACTGATAAACCACCCAGATAGTGTATACATTCTCCTAGAATTGAGCTATAGCTCACTTAACCTTGGATTAATCCTTGTGGTAGATTTTTTATTGGACAGATAGTCAATATGGTGTTACTATTGGAGGAAGTTGATAAATCACATAGAAAGTGGACTCTTCTTCTTACCATCTGTTGATTGGTTATTGGTGAGAATACTCATGAGAAATTACCTCCTCAGACCCTAAATTTGGCTCGGAAGTGGTCAACTACAAGAAATATTGTAGTATAGCTGGCCTACGGTTGGGTGGAGAATTGAAGTCCCTCCCTTAGTTTTCAATCATTAAGTTATGCAAATAATTTTATCTACGTGTACTTTGGTTTCATCATGGATTTTGAATGATATTATTATGGGTTATAAAAATGAATGTATTAGTATTGGTTATGGAGGAATGGTTTTATTCCTAGTTGTTTTAAATGAGATGGATATGTGATTATTATAATGGTTTGTGATGGATTTACAGATCCCTGTGCTATTGATGCTTTCCTGAGTGAAGGGTTGATTGCATGACATATATGGTTATTTGTTGAGTTCAATTGACTATCAATATGTGTGATTTCTATTATTTGTTGTGTCACGAATATCATGGATATCTGTTATTTATGGAATGGTGAAGGTTTGTTTTTGATGTTGTGTGTGGCATGTTATATCAATGGATTTGATAGTGCCTATTTAATCCATTATGTGATTAATGGGATGTTGTGTATCAAGATTCACAATTAAGTCCCAATTGTGGATAATCGATTTCTATGCTTGTTGTTAGCCATGCTGACATTTTTATTTCCCTGTCGTGGACATGTTTATGTGTGGAATGTTAGCATGGGAATGAGGGATTCATCCCTATTATAATAATGGCATTGAGAATTTCTTGTCACCAATAATGGCTTCATAAGCCATTGGAGTCCTTAGGACTTATAAGCCCGGTTGTCATTGATCAATAGGCTTGCGCTTGGGACAATTGAGCCATGATAGACTCATAATAGAGTTAGAGGCTATGGATATCGATAAATTTCCATCTAGATATGAATAAATTTATGTCCTGAGAAATGGTGATGTGCCTTCACAGGACGGGAATCCTCTTGTCATTGGAAAAATTTGTGAATTAACAAGATGTTCAGAGTTAATGGGAGCATAGGATGGGAATGTCCCCATCATATGTCATGGATATTCATGTTGCACTATACCAGGGCTTCTAAGAGACATCAGGAAAAGCGGGTACGGTTGACAGAAGGTAATTGAGATGAGAAACTTCCCATCACCTACTGCTAGGATTTTCCGTCACATCGTGTAGGAAAGAAGATGGTTTCATCCCCATGTGGATGTGTTAGTGCCATTGACAGTGGTTGGGACAAAATTTCCTTTCCATTCTTAAATGAAAAAATGTTGATTTGCAAAAAGATCAGGGATCCATGTGGGACTCCTTAGGTTGAGGTGGAATATTCCACATGGGACATGAGTGACATGTAGCTATGACATGGTGAGGTTTTCAACATGGCACACTATGAGTGTTCCATGTGACAAGTAGATATGGTCTTTTGGAAAGACAAATGGTTAATTTTTGGATGACATGCGACATCATGAGGGGGTGCCATGTGGAAAAGTGACATCACCTTGCTGTTAGCATGAAATCATCAAGACCTTGTAGAAGTGGGTGACATGGAGGCTTATTATTTTTTGTTCGACCTGGTACAGGGGTGCTATGTGGCATTCACATGTTAAAACACATGGATGGGAGCCATGGCACTGTGACCTCAGACAATGGAGGTATTTTTTAGTGCTCTTCTACCATAGGGTGTAGGGTAGACATATGTCACAGATGAGACAAAGTTGCAAGACAGAGATCGTCCTGTTCTTTTAACATGAAAATGTGTGTCATGCCACAAAGGTTTGAATGGGATACCATTATGAAGAAATGGCATGGCCCCGGTGGCACTATGACATGGAGAGTGCCACTATGGACATCATGTGAAGTGGCAATGTCGTTTGGGTAACATGTGGAAGATCCTTATTGTTGTTGCAAGGGTTATGGGGCCTAAACTTCGATTGGGAATAACTTTCAATCCAGAAGTCAGATTGAGGAAAACTTTATATCACCAAAATCTGGACATCATGTGAAGTGGCAATGTCGTTTGGGTAACATGTGGAAGATCCTTATTGTTGTTGCAAGGGTTATGGGGCCTAAACTTCGATTGGGAATAACTTTCAATCCAGAAGTCAGATTGAGGGAAAATTTATATCACCAAAATCTCTCGATGAGTTGAACAAAATGATGTTATCTAAAGCGAGTTCCACACACTTTGAGGGAGAATAAATTTTTTAACCCCATTTCCATAATGAGAACATGGAATTTTGTTAATTTTAAGTAACACCTCCCACTAAGCTTGGGAAGTCCAAGGGGGTGGGAGGGAGTGTTATAGACTAATATTAGAGCGCCCAGGTTCAACACTAGAATTGAATGGGCATAAAAGGATAAAATATAGATCTTTGTTATAGAGTGTAGTGTTTTCTAGAAATTGTTGCTATGTGAAAATGTGTTCTAGTTGTAGCATTTTGATAGAGGGTGTTCTAGACAACTTCACATCCATATAGTTATTGCATATTTTCCAAGTCGATGGAAAAGTATTCTTATTTATATTTTTGGCTAAAAATTATGTGTGTATGGAAAAACAAAAGAAGACACCGTGAAACAGTAAAGAGAAAAAAGGAATGAGAAACACAACATTGATAAATTCCAACATTGTCAAGAAGAGGAGTCAGTTGGAAAGAGGATAGAGGAAGACTCCCCTAACTAGATGAACACCCTTTGAAGTATAAGAAATGAACTCAAAAGTTATAAGGATGAAAATGAGAGGATCCTTGTGCCTTAGGAAAAATGATCAAAAGTAAATACCATCATATTGTAGAACCTATTAGATTTGTAAAGACAAAAGAAATATGATCTAGGTGCTAGCCACCTAGGAAGAGACAAAGACATGAAAAGTTCATCAGGACTTGGAAATCATGAATTGAATACTGGTGGTGTAGAAGGTATAAAATTCAAGAAAAGACATAGGTAGGCAAGTGAGGATATAGTGAGAGGTGAGAATCCACTAAGAACTCTAGAGAGGAGGAAAGGAATTTGTGAGTGATTGTCTAGTGCTGCAACTAAGAGACACTACCAGCAGAAAGGGAAAGGAAAATATTTCACACTAGAAGAATTTAAGAAGGCAAGACCTCCTACATTTGATGGAGAGGTGAGAAAGGTCAAAGAAGCAGAGGCATGGATACTTGGAATGAAGAAATATTTTAGGGTGCATGGTTACTCTAGAAATATGAAGGCGAGAGTAGCCACTTTCAACTTGTAAGGACCAGTTCCAGACCAGTTCCAGACTATATACATATATATATATATATATATTTTTTTTTTTTTTTTTTCACAGCAAAATGCAACTAGAAGGGAAATACATTAGGATTTCATTTCAAGAAACATATCATAACATTTTCATACTTTTAACTAAGATCAATAGTAATGAAATACATATGTACCATTCACCAGAAGTCGAGACTCCACTTGCTCTGCTGTTGCTGGTATTCCCTTGTAGCTGGTCACCTCCGCGAGTGAATGTTGACGCACTTGATCTGAATGCGAAGACCCACCAGTTAACCTCCCAGCCTACTCCTTGGGTACTCTTCTTCCCCGCGGACCCCCGAGCTGCAATGGGGTTGTACAATGGAGGAAAGTACTAGCTGGTAGAGGAGAGCACACCTTGGCTCCAGAGTCCCCTCTCTAAAATCCTCTACCTCACCAAACTCACTATAGCTTCGTAATCACTGCTCTGACATCATCTCATCCATCCAACAATAGGGTTCCTAAAAAAAGTCCCTTCTCCCATGGCTTGCCCCTTCTTTTATAGGAGTCCTCATAGGTGACACTTATCATGTCATGCATAATTAATTATTTTTTTATAATTCAATAGCTTGATTATTCTCCCACCCATGTGTCATTCTCACATCAAGGGTCTCCCAAAATTATTTACTTAAATTTTTATTTAAAACTAATATTTTCCTCACCTCAACAAGATTCCTATTTCTCCTCCTAGTTGTCCCTTTATTCCCCCTTTATATTCCTTAATTTGTGTTCATTACTTGAAGTCAATTAATGAGTCAAGATTTTATCCCCAATCTACTCCCTAATTTAACTCAGGTTATCTCCTAGATGGATATTCTTATGTTGGTTGTTGACACATGGAGCTTCTCTACAATTCTCTAAATTTAATTTATTATTCTCATTTTAATTCACCTTCCTCTTTTCTTAATTAGGTTTAAATTAGTTTAGGATTAATCATTATCCTTACAATTATGTTTGTCTTTCCCCTTTTTCCTAATTAAACCACATAATCTTCCTAGTATTTTCCAACATGGGAAGGGTAGAGTTTTTAAGGTACTCTATTTTATTTCTTCCTATGATCCTCCTTATTCCAAGTTTTATTTTTGATTTAATTTCCTTGGTTTCTAATCATCATTTACCCTTGATGTAACTTTACCTAGTTTTCATTCCTTACTTATATTTATTTATTATTATTTATTTTTACTGATTCCAAGGGTGCCAATTTTGGTTGTGCCCTTCAAGAACTTCCCTAGAAGTTCCAAGGGTGTCACACCTAATAGTTTATTTGTGATGCCAAGGGTGCCAGTTTGGTTGTGCCCTTCAAGAACTTCCCTAGAAGTTCCAAGGGTGCCACACCTAGTAGTTTATTTGTGATGACAAGGGTGCCAGTTTGGTTGTGCCCTTCAAGAACTTCCCTAGAAGTTCCAAGGGTGCCACACCTAATAGTTTATTTGTGATGCCAAGGGTGCCAAGTTGGTCATGCCCTTCAAGAAATTCCCCTGAAGTTCCAAGGGTGCCACACCACTTGCCCTTCAAGCATCCAGTGACTACGAGGGGAAAGTATAGTGCAATGTCATAGACCATTATCATCTCTTATGTTGCCTGCTATAGTGAGACTAATGGTGCTGGGGATCAAGGAATCCGCCTTGATGCGCGCCCCCCCCAGTAATCTCCTCATGGGCGACCCAACTTTGGGACCTACCCTCATGGCATCGTGATCTTCAAGGCGAAGGTGTCTCAACCCTTCCAGCCCAAGTCACGGCGGGAGTGCTAGTGGGTGAGATCAGGGACTCTGTCCCACCCCTCCCATGTAGTTCCATCCACCTGTACAACCCCATCACCCATGTGTGGATCATTCGGTCAAGCAACTAATCTGTGTGTACAACCATTAACATATCATCAGAATATAGTTAAACATATATGGCAGATTTCAAGATCGACTTAGACTTTAAAAGATAAACTAATATGAATTTTCATCAAACCAGGTGTCATCGACATGTCATATGCGAGTGCCTCTGATGGTTTCCTGCCATACTCAATAATCATCAGTAACAAGGTTTCTCAATGTTAGTCAATTATCATAATAGCATCATTAACAATTCCTGGTTATTCACATCATTGTCCATTGTAAGTCTGAACTAAAGGAAGTAGGTAACATAGGGGACACATCCCTCATGGCTATCATCAATAATCATCAATGGAAACATACATATTCATTAAGCTATCAACATCGTAACATCGTAGAAATATACCTATCCATCAAATTTATCCTCATTATGCTTTTGGTAGAGCGCATACATATTCTTTACTACCCTCATCATAAATTCAAATAGAGACCAACTTAACTATTTAATATTGCAATCATCAGAATACTAATAGATAAGATACATAACCATTCATGCTATCATAATATCAATGGAAAGCATTCATAAACATCACAACCATGAATATCTTAATCGCTAATAATAGTGTCATGGGTCCAGATCCTCAATCTGAGGTCCTCGAAGGATAAAGTGTCTAAGATAATGTCGTATTAAGGTCAGGAAACTAGAGTGGGCACTACATACACCCCCTCTTAACAATGGACTTCGTCTCGAAGTCCTCGAAACATAAAGGAAAACGACGACACATATCCTAGGAATCCTTCCTGAAACTCTTGCTAACCTTCTGGTAACAGGCATCTCTGATTTTTTTTAAATTAATCACATTTTTTTCTTAAGGAATTAAAATCAATTACCAAATTCGTTTTCATCTTCTGGATTAAGTAATTTTCTCAACTAATTTATTTATTATTATTTTTATCATTTTTACCTAATTAGTTCTATTAGGCCCTCATGAAACATTGTCATAAAATCTAATGCTTCTCATTTTCATTCCTTTAACCTCTTGAATATTCAAGAGTGTCTTTCAAGTATAGTTCCTTCGAACATGAGCTTGAGATGTAATGCCCAACAATTGTCCTTGTTATGATCATCCTTCATACTATGTTCATAATGCAAGTCTTTTTTTTTTTTTTTTGCATAATTTAACTTTAAGTAAAATGTCAATATGTGGATTTACTAGCACAAAAATACAAATAAGAAAGCACCAATGAAGAGAATAACATGCCTTAGTTTTCATTAGATCAAAACATATTAGATTGTCATATATCCAGGAAACATGATATCAAGGTCCACACAAACTAATTGCTTTGGATTTACAAACTAACTAAATTATCATCGCATTACACCTCTTACTTACTATACAAGTCCATGCTGACACTGATCATTTCAAAAGAAGCACGTGTTACTCAAACATCTCAAGGAAAATAACTTAGAGCAATGTTTTTCAGACTATAAATGCTTAAGGCACATTGCTCTTGCCATTCGTAGCAATAACATATCCTTGATCAAAGAGATTGGTTGAGGATTTTGAAATTAAAGTATAGGGGGTTTACGCAGTGCATTATATTAGATATCATTTTTGGGATTCAACTGCGTTAAGTAAGTCATTCACGTATGACCATTTCCATGAGAGGTAGTCGTAAGTGACTAATTTCTCATGATTTGAATAGTTCACTTAGCACTCATTGCATCGGGTGATGCTCACAGGGGTGAAGAAGTGGGATTGAAACTGGTGATATAAATCACATAGCGTCAATCATCACTTCCGGGGCTTGCACCCGGTAACCAGGACTTCCCGGGAGGTCACCCATCCCAGATCTCCTCTGGCTCAAGCACACTTAACTGTGGAGTTTTCCCCACAATCAAGCCCACTTAGCTTGCTACCCCATTTGCAAAACCTTAGCAAGTATTGTGCCTCATGAACCATTCAAGTAGAGATCCCTTCACTCTTTTTGAATTTAAGTATAGGGGGTTTACGCAGTGCATTATATTAGATATCATTTTTGGGATTCAACTGCGTTAAGTAAGTCATTCACGTATGACCATTTCCATGAGAGGTAGTCGTAAGTGACTAGTTTCTCATGATTTGAATAGTTCACTTAGCACTCATTGCATCGGGTGATGCTCACAGGGGTGAAGAAGTGGGATTGAAACTGGTGATATAAATCACATAGCGTCAATCATCACTTCCGGGGCTTGCACCCGGTAACCAGGACTTCCCGGGAGGTCACCCATCCCAGATCTCCTCTGGCTCAAGCGCGCTTAACTGTGGAGTTTTCCCCACAATCAAGCCCACTTAGCTTGCTACCCCATTTGCAAAACCTTAGCAAGTATTGTGCCTCATGAACCATTCAAGTAGAGATCCCTTCACTCTTTTTGAATTTAAGTATAGGGGGTTTACGCAGTGCATTATATTAGATATCATTTTTGGGATTCAACTGCATTAAGTAAGTCATTCACGTATGACCATTTCCATGAGAGGTAGTCGTAAGTGACTAATTTCTCATGATTTGAATAGTTCACTTAGCACTCATTGCATCGGGTGATGCTCACAGGGGTGAAGAAGTGGGATTGAAACTGGTGATATAAATCACATAGCGTCAATCATCACTTCCGGGGCTTGCACCCGGTAACCAGGACTTCCTGGGAGGTCACCCATCCCAGATCTCCTCTGGCTCAAGCGCGCTTAACTGTGGAGTTTTCCCCACAATCAAGCCCACTTAGCTTGCTACCCCATTTGCAAAACCTTAGCAAGTATTGTGCCTCATGAACCATTCAAGTAGAGATCCCTTCACTCTTTTTGAATTTAAGTATAGGGGGTTTACGCAGTGCATTATATTAGATATCATTTTTGGGATTCAACTGCGTTAAGTAAGTCATTCACGTATGACCATTTCCATGAGAGGTAGTCGTAAGTGACTAATTTCTCATGATTTGAATAGTTCACTTAGCACTCATTGCATTGGGTGATGCTCACAGGGGTGAAGAAGTGGGATTGAAACTGGTGATATAAATCACATAGCGTCAATCATCACTTCCGGGGCTTGCACCCGGTAACCAGGACTTCCCGGGAGGTCACCCATCCCAGATCTCCTCTAGCTCAAGCGTGCTTAACTGTGGAGTTTTCCCCACAATCAAGCCCACTTAGCTTGCTACCCCATTTGCAAAACCTTAGCAAGTATTGTGCCTCATGAACCATTCAAGTAGAGATCCCTTCACTCTTTTTGAATTTAAGTATAGGGGGTTTACGCAGTGCATTATATTAGATATCATTTTTGGGATTCAACTGCGTTAAGTAAGTCATTCACGTATGACCATTTTGAAATTAATGAACCAAAATTCCCATTCCAGGTTCCAATTCATCATCTTAAAAGGAGATATCACTTACCAAAGCTTTGATATAAATTTTCATTCTGCAATACAAATTTTATTTCCTCACGCACTCAAAAATAAGTAGAAGGTTTGTATCATATTTTAATAGCCACTCCCAATGACTACTTTGTTGTTTGAAATAATATGTTTATTTTATTTTTCATTTATCATCTAACAACCCAAAAATTTGTACAAGGAACAAATCAAAAATAGATTGCCTCAGTTGATAACTCTAAAGCACTGGTGTAGAGAATTGAAGCAAGATAATATAGATTCAAACTGTATTAGTTAAAAGCATAGAAAGGATTTTTTAACAATTAAGGGTGTTATTTAATACTAACATTGTTTTATCCCCAAAACAAGATTCATTTCAAAGCTTTATCTAGAGAGGAAACGAATAGACTCATAAATACCACAACTACCTAATGGAAGTAAGACTCATCAGTATTAAAAATCTGTGTTTTAAATCAAAGGATCACCATAGAAGATTGAAATAGGGAATAGAATAGACAGCTTGGGATTTATTTTCAGCGATAAGAGACATTAACAATCAAGGTTCACAAGCTATGTTATTAGAATCATTTAACATGTTAAGAAACTCTAGCATAATAGAGGAATACTTTAGCAGAAATGACATTTCAGCATATCTGGAATCTTTTAATCATATGATAGATGAAGGAGCTAAGAGTAAAGGCCTATTCAACCTCAATGACCAAAACATTCGAAAGAAATCCGATTCCAATATGAAACAAGATTGTTGGCGAACATATAAACATGCTGCATTTTCGATAGATTGAAAAATAGCAAAATCATGAAATCAACATTTGGCATGCATCTACCCCATGCCAAATGGAATGTCTTAAATGAAAACCAAATAATTTTAGAAGTATTTCTACACAATTGGAAAATTTTACTGTATAACAATCTTTATTAGACTATATGGTCTATTTAGCAAAGCAGTAATTTTAACCACACATCGTCTTTCATGCTAAAGTAAATGTCCTTAATGATTGGATGTAAGGGTGGTGGTGAGGTGGGAAGCCCCTACACTTGCAAATAGTACAATAATTGGGACACTGGAATGTGAGACCGGGTAAAAGTACTTTGTCAAACAGCAGAGTACGATACAACATGCAAATTCCCAATATGGTTATGCTAAACCTGCTACTTCTATGGTGGACGCTTTAACGCCTTCTCAAGACCTGGGAATCACTCAAAGCTCGAATATTCTCACTCTATGATTTTACATAACATAAAACCATGCACTATATGTATATATACATCTAATATTACGCTGTGCTATAATGTCACTAGCCACCCCTTCCATCATGTTATGCACTTTCCGAATTAATTCAAAGCACTATGACTTATCATAGGTTACCAATCTACTTTTAGTGTGACTTTGGATTAACGCTGAGTATTGTTGGGTTCTTATATGGAGTTAGTTTAAATCATCCATCCGACATGTTGTCAAATATCTCACAATTTCATATAACCAAACATTAGACCCATGTCTAAATGTAAATGTCTAGAACACTATGACCTACGGTTCCTTGGAACATCTCAAATTCCACATGTCATGCGTAGGAGGGGCTAGTGATATGTTTTTCACTCGACAGGTGTTTGATCCTTTTCGTCACTTCTTAGGGTTTTTAATCGGATGGTCCTGTTGCGAGCATCACAGTTAAGGTAACCAAACCTTTCCCTCCGCCGCAGCAGAATCTCCTTTACGATCATTTGCGAATTTCGTTCTCTGTGGGAGAACTCTGCAATTATAACCCAAAACCTAATAGGTATTATCACTTAATAATGCATGTTGGTGTATATAATGCTTTCCTGCAAATGCATTTATCCAACTTTCCATTATCTTGATATGTCTACCTTTAACTATGTTAAATTTTTTTTTTGTCATTATATTTTTGACATATGTTCATCCTGTTAAGTTGTCATGAAATAGCAAATCCTATCTAAAAGGGAAAATGCCATTTCCTTGGATAATTCAACAACTGAAGGGTCAAGCTTGTGGATTGAAAGTATTTGATAAAGGGCCAAATAGCCAAATGACATACAAGCATTATGAAATAATCTTCACAAAACATATATATGATACAAGATCATTCAGAATTTAAGAGGACCTTTCAGGAAAAGATATGCATAGAATGTAAAACAATAGAGAGAAGCCCATGTCTAAAATGATCATTGACTGTATCGAATGGCATTGGTAGAAGTATGGTACTCCAGATAACCATAAACCAATACTATAGCTCTATTTCTGCATTAAGAACTAGCAAAGAATCCAAAAGGTCATAAAGGCAAAGTTTTCTTGTTACATTACAAAACATTGAACAAAGAAGTCAATCAAATCAAACAAAGAGAAGCTCAAACTCCCTGTGAGATTACAGGAAGAGAGCAGAGAAAGAACGACTAAGTTTGGCATCTAACATTCAAGGTGATGTAATTGAAAATCTGCTGCCTATGGTGGACAATTTTGAAAGAGCCAAAACACAGATTAAGATATAAATCATAAATATTACAATGTATAATATTATCATGATTGTAATATGCTCCTATGTTGCTTCTTGTTGTTCTGGTCCATTTTCAATTGTTCTAATTGGAATTAGTCTCAGTTAATCCTTTACCATTGATAAACAATAAGACCTATTTAGACATTGCATGTACATAATCACTCTTTGCTGGATCATTCTTCGTTGTTGGATAAAATTAATCTTAAATAAGGCTGAACTCTTGGAATCAAACTTCATCTACCAACAAGGGGTTTATTCCATTATAAATTTGATAAATTCTTTATAGAAGTTTCAAGAATAAATATAGTTCTATTACTACTATTATGATTTAAGTTTATATATTAGATTACTTTTTATTGTATCAATTTATAGGGAACCAAAATGAGCAAGCTAAACATCAAGGGAAAAATCACATTAAGTCAAGAAAGTTGAATACTTAATAGAAACTAAAATAATTAGAATTACACTGTAAATTTTTATTGGAAATTTTATTTCAATTAAAAATAATACCTTCAATATATCTCACTTAAATTCTCCATGGCAAAGCAACCTGCTCGAAAACATTAAAATATCAAATAATTTACAGACCAAAATACTCGACCAACCGCACAAAATCCATAAAATTGTAAATGCAATTGAAATGGAAAATCGTTGCAAAGAAAATTGAAATACAAATATCGAAGAAAGATATTTTAAATATTCTAGATTTACCCAATTTTAATGAATGAAAAATGTCGAATGTATATGATTACATGTTCCATGTTTAAATGAATGGAAAAGGCTTCTGAATACTTTTCAACAACTTTATTTTTCTTTGCCAATAAAGCAGAGAAACAATATATGTAGGAATTAATTGTGACAACTGAGAGTTCTACGCCACCATATAAACTGGCAAACCCAGAATACAAAGAGAAATATGTTCAAGAATTCCTTAAAAGGAAAGCCAGTAAGATGGCTAATGTCAGGCAATTGGAAACTTGAATTGAAAATATAGAAACTGTTTAAGATATGCCTTGAACCCCTGTTATTTTCTTAAACTATATAAGATATGCCTTAAACTTTTTTATTAAATATTTTTATAATGCTTATTATTACTTTTATGAACCCCTTTACGAAAATAGTTTAGCAATGTAGGCATGAAAACAATTTAGAATTGAAGGAGTCGTCAATCCTATCATTCCAATTTACTTTACAGATTGGCTTCAATTAGACGCTAATAATGCTCCTAATTTTCCTGGAGTATTTATAAACAGTTCGTAGAAATCATGAAAGGATTTACTGTTAATGTGGTCAATACTGTTGGAAAACCATTTGATCCCATGCTACACGAAGCAATTATGCGTGAGGAAGAAGACTGTCACTGACTACCATTTTTATGTACAAATATCTCACTTTAAGTCATGACAAATACAATCACCTCCCTCGAAATTAATGACTGCCAGATCTACCAACTTCTTACCCTCATTGGGCCCTAAAGCACTGAACGTTTTTCTCCATTGGTCCAAAACAAAGCATGTAAACGTTTACACTATATGCATTTTGATTAAATTTTCCTTTCTTTCGTAGAGCATGTATATAAAAAAAAAATCCCCTGAGGAGCTGAGTACTGAAAGATTCAAATAATTGATCGATTAACGCCTTTACATTGTCAACAATATCTACATGGTTTTTTGTTAATTGAAACAGTCTTGCAGTTTATGAAGATTCAATAAGTTTAAACAGTTTTTGAAGATTCAATAAGTTTAAAGAAAATTTGAAATTGAAATAAACCTTACCTTTAGCGAAACTTTGGTAAATCAAAGTTGAATCCCGCCATTGAATTCCGCAACAGTACCCAAAGGCAGCTCCTTGTGGGAAATATTGTTGGCATTATGGCTAAAGTGTTGTCCTTGATGGCAACTCATACAGGTGATGGATCACTGTACAACAGGTCAGTAGCAGAGATTGATGATTAGCTCACAAATAATGAAGAAAATAATAGGTACGCAGGTACATCATACAAAAGCTGCGGACCCGCAGGCATGTCATAGATAAAGTGCGTACATACCCGCAGGTACACCATGTAAAAGGTGCGGACCCTAGTTCACGCACTTTCATGCAGTGAAAAAGTATTCTCACATGGGAATCCAATGGTGGACCATAGTATTTAGCCCGACGTATTTGATCCTATGGTTTGGTCAGTGGTATTGTTTTATATTATTATTATTATTATTGAGCCCCATGTTTTTGGGCCCCTTGTATTGGTTATCTATGGTATAGATTCATGGTTTTAGCAAGAGCTTGCCTACATAAAGCAAAGGAGATCATTTGGCTAGACAAGCGTGAAATCAGAAGATCTTAAGTCAAGCTAGATCTGAAATTCTTGTGATCGGTTTGTGAGAGATAATTTAATCTAAATCAAGGAGAAACATGAGGATTACAAGTCGGATCTACTAATGGGTTAAGATCTCCTCGGCGCATGATCAGATCTATAGATCTGACAAACTGAGTTATCTTTAAAGACTGAAAATTATCTATACCCATAGGACCGCAAGTACAGTGAAGGAAAAGTGCGGAGGTACGTAGACCCAGAAGCGCTGAAGGTGCGGAGGATCGCAGGCCTAGAAGTGCAGAAGGTGCGGAGGTACGCAGACACAGAAGCGCTGAAGGTGCGGAGGATCGCAGGCCCAGAAGTGCAGAAGGTGCGGAGGTGCGCAGGAAGTCTATTGCACACAGTGCGGAGGTGCGCAGGCAGTCTGCAAGGCATAGTGCAGGGATGCGCAGGCGAGCAGTAGGAAGACGTGCGGATGTACGCAGGTGTACTATGGGTGAAGCTGTGGACTTTTGATGAAATCTATTTAGCTGCCCATGTTTATCATTGCTGTGTTTTGGGTTTTGAAGTGATGTCTGGTTTCTGGTATTAAGTTCTGATAACAGTAGTCTGAGAAGTGATAGATTATGTTTTGATGACTTATCCTTATATGATCTGATTGTTGACACACATGCTATACTTGTATATGGTGATTGGGTGATTCAGAAGATTGATTGATTATGAGCTTCAATGTTATTTATGGGTCCAGTATGAAAATTGGATGAAACGTGGCCTCTTCAGATTATGTGTTGTGCTTCAGGTGTATCCAGTCTGAAAATGTATGAAACATGGTACCTGGAGGAGAGAAGATTGTAGGCTGGCACCTACGTACTAGTATCTAAGCTAGTACAAGAGCAAAGGGGGTTGTAGCTCCCGTGCTGGTATAAGACTGCACCAGTACTAATATTGTAAAAGGATTTTCTTATTAAGAAGAATATTGAGATGACTTGCAGCAGGTGGTTTTCTCCCACATTGGGTTTCCACCTTATATCATGGTGTTCATGTGTGTGACTTATGTGTAATGATTTGTTCTATTTTACTGCACTAGTTTACTGTTAATATGGTTGATAATGTTCTAATGCACTCATTAAGGATCAACTAACTGAATCATAAGAAGTTGTGGAAGTAGCATATATGAATCTGAATATGGAAATAAAAAGGTTTTATTAATGTGATAATACTGATTCACCCCCCCCCCCCCCCTCTCAGTATTATTTCCAACAATTGGTATCAGAGCAGGTCCTTTGGTAGAAGCTTGATCGCTTGAAGGAGATCCGTGGAACAATGGGAAAGAAGCTTAAGAAGAAAACTCATAAGAAGAAGAAGACATCTCAGAAGAACTATGACAGTGGGAGAATCGATTGGGGATTAGGTATAAGAAGCTCTTCAGATTCAGATTTAGATTCGGAATCATTTCAGAATGAAGATGAACTATCAGGTATGAAATTGCTATCCTCTGATGTTCCAGCTATCTATCCATTTGGAAAAGATGGAAGTGATAACGAAACAACTGAGTGTGCTCTTATGGGTGAGGAAGAAGGATATCAAATAGAAGCAGAATTTAACAGGCTGACAAACAAAATTAGTGAACAAGAAAGACTTCTGAACATAAAGAGTGGTGCCCTCAAAGAAGCTATTACTAGACAAAAGGCTCAACGAGAGTTATTCAAGGAGAAATATCAAAAGTTGCAGGTTGAAGCAACATCTCTAAGAGATGAAGTCAATGAAAAAAACACAACCATCAAGAAACTCAGAGATAAATCCAGTTACTATGAAAGTCTTGAAGCCACGATCCGCTCTCTAAAGGAAGATCTTGAAGAATCAAAGAAGCAGAATAAAGATCTAGTCCAAGATATTGAAAAACAGGGAAATGAAGTTATCAGCTTAAAATCTCATCTAGAATGTGCCTTCAGAATTCGTCAAATGCAACAGGATCTGAATGAAGAACAAGAAAAGGAGATTCTCAAGCTAAAGCATTAGTTGGAAGAAGAAAGGAAAGCTGAAGAAGACATGAAGAAGCAATATCTAGAAAAAGAAGAACAACTTCAGGTTGAGGTAAATATCTTTAAAAGTAAATTAGAAGAAAAGGATAAGCTCTTACGTTTTCAAGATAGTACTAAAGTCTTGGATGATATTCTTAATAGTCAAAGATCTCCTGCTATCAAAACTGGTCTTGGCTTTCATGAATCTGTTTAAGGTGAATCTAGTTCACAAGGTGAGGCAAGGAACTCTAAAGAGAAATCTAAAATGCTCAACAAGGAGATAAGAAAGATGAAAGGTCAATCTCATCATCAACCAAGGAAAGAAATTCTTCAAAGAAAATATTTTACTCCTCCTATGAATAATGTTGAATGTTATGTATGTCATAACCTTGGACATGTTGCAGCCAGATGTAGAAGAAGAAGGGTTCAAGATCATCAAACAAACAAATCATCTCAGTCAAGGTACTTTAATGGATATTTCTTTGCTTGCAATATGTTTGGTCACAAAGCTGCTGATTGCTACAAGAGGAATATGAAACATGTAAGATGTTATGCATGTAACAAGCTTGGACATATAGCAAAGGAATGCAGGAACAAAGCACAAACATCACACCAAAAGGAGAAAACATCATCACACTTGAAGATATGGAAGAAAAAGGAAGTTCAGTCAAAAAGTGGCAGCACAACACATCATACAGACATAACAGAGGGAGCCGGAAGTGTAAAACTTCAACCTCCTAGGCAAGCTTGATAAAGCGAAGTTGCATATATACGCGAATTTGTTACTGCACAGTCCCTTATATGATTGTTTGAAGAAAGGCAGTAGGGAAAGATTCAAGAAAAGGATCAGTTTTGCTCTAATTGATAATGGTTGCATTTTGCTAATGATGTGTGGATATGATGGTTAGAAGTATTTTGGTTCTAACTTGATACTGATGATGTCTTGATACTTCTTATTGATATGCATGATCAGATCTGACAGATGGCATAGGTTTAGGGGGAGCATATACTCTTAATGCATTGTTGGCATTATGGTTAATAATCCTTGGTGATGCTGCTATGATTATGAGTTGTTCACATGGTTCTTGGATCAGATTTGTGGTTGATTCTCTAATGGTGCTTGCATGGTAATCTTCATAAGGATAAGGAGAAGCACTTAGCTTGAATTCACATCTTCTTGATGATGGGTCACTCATATGCTGCTGTCGTCATATGCATAAAGATCATATATTACAGTTATGATGCAGGATTCCTATTATTCTTGGCACATATGGATGAGGATTGTTGGCTGGATACATGGATGATTATTCAAAGTTGCATTGCTGGAGACATGATGATAATGAACTCTTATCTATATGATGATAGGAGTGTTTAATTCATATGTTGATTGATGCAGATATTCCCAATTGATGATACTTGGTTCATGAAGATCTGGATGGCTATGGTGTTTCTCTCATAGAATGTGAAATTCTGTTGATACAGACATACCTTGATGATTCATGCACTAATGCAAGTTGCTGATCTAGTTGTTGTTGACAAATACTATGGAGCAGATCATACAATGTTGTTGCTGATGTTTATCTTTTTAGGTGATTGGTCTCTGTTATAAATGTCATATCAAGACTCATGATGTAATAGTGTGTCTCTGTCTATTGTAGTCATCTCTTCAGGTAATGTAACGGCCTATGTTGGTTTCCCCACTATGCCTGGTATGAAGATGTAATGTATTTGGTTTTCATATTTCTGATATATCCCCACTTGGTTGGGTGATGGATGTATGTATTGAGCCTTTTGGTGATGGGAAGGTCATTTATGATGTATAGAGTCATGTTCTTCTTGTAGAACATTTTTTTTGCAGACCTTGCTTACAGTCAGGGGGAGCTTGAGCATGATCAACACTATATAGCAGAGCAAACATTTCAACATGTTCTCAGAAAGAGCATGATCAGATTGGTGCACCATGGCATATACAAAGGGGGAGCTCATTCAGAGACTTCAGCAGATCTGGTTTATACTCAGGGGGAGCATAACCCCTTTGCCCTTGATGTCAAAGGGGGAGAGTGATTCGGTGTTGTTGCCATCAAGTCCAAAGGGGGAGATTGTTGGCATTATGATGCATGTATTGTACTTGATGGAAACCTACTCATAGAAGAACATCTCACTTATATACATTCAGATGAATCTACATAAGAGATATCAGATGTGACATAATTCATGGATGCAGGACAGTTCAAAGGAATCAAATGACAAGTTCTTAGTATGACAAGTAAGCTTTGCCATCAAGTCCAAAGGGGGAGATTGTTGGCATTATGGCTAAAGTGTTGTCCTTGATGGCAACTCATACAGGTGATGGATCACTGTACAACAGGTCAGTAGCAGAGATTGATGATTAGCTCACAAATAATGAAGAAAATAAGAGGTACGCAGGTACACCGTACAAAAGCTGCGGACCCGCAGGCATGTCATAGATAAAGTGTGTACATACCCGTAGGTACACCATGTAAAAGGTGCGGACCCTAGTTCACGCACTTTCATGCAGTGAAAAAGTATTCTCACATGGGAATCCAATGGTGGACCATAGTATTTAGCCCGACGTATTTGATCCTATGGTTTGGTCAGTGGTATTGTTTTATATTATTATTATTATTATTGAGCCCCATGTTTTTGGGCCCCTTGTATTGGTTATCTATGGTATAGATTCATGGTTTTAGCAAGAGCTTGCCTATATAAAGCAAAGGAGATCATTTGGCTAGACAAGCGTGAAATTAGAAGATCTTAAGTCAAGCTAGATCTGAAATTCTTGTGATCGGTTTGTGAGAGATAATTGAATCTAAATCAAGGAGAAACATGAGGATTACAAGTCGGATCTACTAATGGGTTGAGATCTCCTTGGCGCATGATCAGATCTGTAGATCTGACAGACTGGGTTATCTTTAAAGACTGAAATTATCTATACCCACAGGTCCACAAGTACAGTGAAGGAAAAGTGCGGAGGTATGCAGACCTAGAAGCGCTGAAGGTGTGGAGGATCGCAGGCCCAGAAGTGCAAAAGGTGCGGAGGTACGCAGACCCAGAAGCGCTGAAGGTGCGGAGGATCGCAGGCCCAGAAGTGCAGAAGGTGCGGAGGTGCGCAGGAAGTCTATTACACACAGTGCGGAGGTGCGCAGGCAGTCTGCAAGGCACAGTGCGGGGATGTGCAGGTGAGCAGTAGGAAGACGCGCGGATGTACGCAGGTGTACTATGGGTGAAGCTGCGGATTTTTGATGAAATCTATTTAGCTTCCCATGTTTATCATTGCTGTGTTATGGGTTTTGAAGTGATGTCTGGTTTTTGGTATTAAGTTCTGATAACAGCAGTCTGAGAAGTGATAGATTATGTTTTGATGACTTATCCTTATATGATCTGATTGTTGACACACATGCTATACTTGTATATGGTGATTGGGTGATTCAGAATATTGATTGATTATGAGCTTCAATGTTATTTATGGGTCCAATATGAAAATTGGATGAAACATGGCCTCTTCAGATTATGTGTTGTGCTTCAGGTGTATCCAGTCTGAAAATGTATGAAACGTGGTACCTGGAGGAGAGAAGATTGTAGGTTGGCACCTACGTACTAGTATCTAAGCTAGTACAAGAGCAAAGGGGGTTGTAGCTCCTGTACTGGTATAATACTGCACCAGTACTAATATTGTAAAAGGATTTTCTTATTAAGAAGAAGATTGAGATGACTTGCAGCAGGTGGTTTTCTCCCACATTGGGTTTCCACCTTATATCATGGTGTTCATGTGTGTGACTTATGTGTAATGATCTGTTCTATTTTACTGCACCAGTTTACTGTTAATATGGTTGATAATGTTCTAATGCACTCATTAAGGATCAACTAACTGAATCATAAGAAGTTGTGGAAGTAGCATATATGAATCTGAATATGGAAATGGAAAAGTTTTATTAATGTGATAATACTGATTCACCCCCCCCTCTCAGTATTATTTCCAACAAAGATCCTCCAAAAAAATTCACAACATCATTCGATACTTCGGTTCCATCGAGCTCAAGCATGTAATTCACATGGATAGTGTGTCGGGATGCCAAGCGGCCACCTTCCGATTTAAGAACCCCAATTATCTGCCCCCGACACCCTAACCCTACATCCACAAAGTCATACCACACGTTGAAGAAATCTGTATTCTTGATCTAGAGAAACATGGCCATGCTTGCATTCATGAACAGGTACGGCACGTCGGAGCCAGGGTTAGGGATTGTCTGGAAATTCATATCATTGAATTACATGTGGAAGACTTGAATTTCCAGTTGAGAGGGCTAGAAGATGTAGAACGCCCCGCCGAGCAGCAGGCCAAGACAGATAACCAGAGTGACAGCGTAAGCAACTAACTTAAGGCAGCGCCGCCGCTTAATATGCAGCTATGGAGCCGAAGGCAGAACCATATCGTAAGGGTCTGCAAGGTAACCGTAGGCGTAAGGTTTGTGTGACACTATGGGATTCAATCTCGGGGCTCCTGCAGGAGGCATATCTATAGTGGATTTTATATAATACCTCTGCAGGAATCCCTGTGGTACTGAAGGTCTAGGCTTATAGGTCTGTAATTCTGCTACTCGTGGTGAATAGGGAAAGGCAACAAACCGCCCGACCTACCATTCAACTATCAGAGATTGAAGGTGCGCTTGATTTTGAATTGATTGGCGTGAAAACAAAAAAAAAAGAACCAAAACCTCAAGCAACGAAGCGAAGAAAAGAAACAAGAAACGAGAATAAAAGACTATCGAGTTTGAAAAAAAAAATTGTACAGTTTCATATGCGAATCTAAGCTGACCTCGTATACTACTGCTGAGCTCCAAATCGTATCTAACAAAACTAGTCATGCATGCATAGGCCTGTAGGTCTCAAGGGTTCAACATAGCTCTGATACCAAGTGTAAGGACCAGTTCCAGACTGTATACATACTTTTTTTTTTCACAGCAAAATGCAACTAGAATGGAAATACATTAGGATTTCATTTCAAGAAACATATCATAACATTTTCATACTTTTAACTAAGATCAATAGTAATGAAATACATATGTACCGTTCACCAGAAGTCGAGACTCCACTTGCTCTGTTGTTGCTGGTATTCCCTTGTAGCTGGTCACCTCCGCGAGTGAATGTTGACGCACTTGATCCGAATGCGAAGACCCACCGGTTATACTCCCAGCCTACTCCTTGGGTACTCTTCTTCCCCGCAGACCCCCGAGCTGAAATGGGGTTGTACAATGGAGGAAAGTACTAGCTGGTAGAGGAGAGCACACCTTGGCTCCAGAGTCCCCTCTCTAAAATCCTCTACCTCACCAAACTCACTATAGCTTCGTAATCACTGCTCTAACATCATCTCATCCATCCAACAATAGGGTTCCCAAAAAAAGTCCCTTCTCCCATGGCTTGCCCCTTCTTTTATAGGAGTCCTCATAGGTGACACTTGTCATGTCATGCATAATTAATTATTTTCTTATAATTCAATAGCTTTATTATTCACCCACCCATGTGTCATTCTCACATCAAGGGTCTTCCAAAATTATTTACTTAAATTTTTATTTAAAACTAATATTTTCCTCACCTCAACAAGATTCATATTTCTCCTCCTAGTTGTCCCTTTATTCCCCCTTTATATTCCTTAATTTGTGTTCATTACTTGAAGTCAATTAATGAGTCAATATTTTATCCCCAATCTACTCCCCAATTTAACTCAGGTTATCTCCTAGATGGATATTCTTATGTTGGTTGTTGACACATGGAGCTTCTCTACAATTCTCTAAATTTAATTTATTATTCTCATTTTAATTCACCTTCCTCTTTTCTTAATTAGGTTTAAATTAGTTTAGGATTAATCATTATCCTTACAATTATGTTTGTCTTTCCCCTTTTTCCTAATTAAACCACATAATCTTCCTAATATTTTCCAACATGGGAAGGGTAGAGTTTTTAAGGTACTCTATTTTATTTCTTCCTATGATCCTCCTTATTCCAAGTTTTATTTTTGATTTAATTTCCTTGGTTTATAATCATCATTTACCCTTGATGTAACTTTACCTAGTTTTCATTCCTTACTTATATTTATTTATTATTATTTATTTTTACTGATTCCAAGGGTGCCAAGTTTGGTTGTGCCCTTCAAGAACTTCCCTAGAAGTTCCAAGGGTGCCACACCTAATAGTTTATTTGTGATGCCAAGGGTGCCAGTTTGGTTGTGCCCTTCAAGAACTTCCCTAGAAGTTCCAAGGGTGCCACACCTAGTAGTTTATTTGTGATGCCAAGGGTGCCAGTTTGGTTGTGCCCTTCAAGAACTTCCCTAGAAGTTCCAAGGGTGCCACACCTAATAGTTTATTTGTGATGCCAAGGGTGCCAAGTTGGTCATGCCCTTCAAGAAATTCCCCTGAAGTTCCAAGGGTGCCACACCACTTGCCCTTCAAGCATCCAGTGACTACGAGGGGAAAGTATAGTGCAACGTCATAGACCATTATCATCTCTTATGTTGCCTGCTATAGTGAGACTAATGGTGCTGGGGATCAAGGAATCCGCCTTGATGCGCGCCCCCCAGTAATCTCCTCATGAGCGACCCAACTTTGGGACCTGCCCTCATGGCATCGTGATCTTCAAGGCGAAGGTGTCTCAGCCCTTCCAGCCCAAGTCACGGCGGGAGTGCTAGTGGGTGAGATCAGGGACTCTGTCCCACCCCTCCCATGTTGTTCCATCCACCTGTACAACCCCATCACCCATGTGTGGATCATTCGGTCAAGCAACTAATCTGTGTGTACAACCATTAACATATCATCAGAATATAGTTAAACATATATGGCAGATTTCAAGATTGACCTAGACTTTAAAAGATAAACTAATATGAATTTTCATCAAACCAGGTGTCATTGACATGTCATATGCGAGTGCCTCTGATGGTTTCCTGCCATACTCAATAATCATCCGTAACAAGGTTTCTCAATGCTAGTCAATTATCATAATAGCATCATTAACAATTCCTGGTCATTCACATCATTGTCCATTGTAAGTCTGAACTAAAGGAAGTAGGTAACATAGGGGACACATCCCTCATGGCTATCATCAATAATCATCAATGGAAACATACATATTCATTAAGCTATCAACATTGTAACATCGTAGAAATATACCTATCCATCAAATTTATCCTCATTATGCTTTTGGTAGAGCGCATTCATATTCTTTACTACCCTCATCATAAATTCAAATAGAGACCAACTTAACTATTTAATATTGCAATCATCAGAATACTGATAGATAAGATACATAACCATTCATGCTATCATAATATCAATGGAAAGCATTCATAAACATCACAACAATGAATATCTCAATCGCTAATAATAGTGTCATGGGTCCAGATCCTCAATCTGAGGTCCTTGAAGAATAAAGTGTCTAAGATAATGTCGTATTAAGGTCAGGAAACTAGAGTGGGCACTACACAACTTGAAAAGAAAGGTTGATACCTAGTGGGAAGACTTAAAGAATATAAAGAACACTCAAGAGGAGTAGTTGTCCTAGAGGAGATTTTATAGATATTTCCAGGAAAAGTACTTGTCTGAAAGGTACTATGATAGAATAGACAAATAATTTTGTGAGAAAAAACTAGGGTAGCTGACAGTTGATGAATATACAACACATTCTTGGAGTTATTTAGGTATGTGCTTTACCTTAAGGATGAGAAGGAAAATATTCAAAGGTATCTCAGTGGGTTGCAATAAGCATTCACAGACAACATAGAGTTTGATGAGCCTCAAAATCTAGAGGATATCATTAGGAAAAAGATGTATTGCTTTGTGTAATAGAAGCACAAGTCTGAGTTCAAGGCTGGCTGGAAAGAAAAAAGTAAGCCTAGATTTAAAGGAAAAGGGAAAAAAATTGTAGGACATCATCCACGTAGAAATGTGAGGTTCACCACTCTTGTAATAGGTGATTCTTAGCATAAAAACACTACTGCTCATCAAGACCATCTCTCCAAGCCTGTAAGAGAGGAAATAGAGGGGTCCAAGAAAAAACCCATAGAGTGTTGGAAATGTGGGAATGACCATTTATGAATGGATTTCCCTCAGTGACATATGAACCATCCAATACTATACAATGTGCAAGAAGTGTAGATTGTAAATGATGTGGCTTAGAGAATACCACACATCTACGCAATGTTGAAAATAGGTAGGTTGATCACCAATTTGTAGTGATTGAAATAGAATGTATGGCCAAAAACTAGTTTGTTTCAATATTGATTGACCTTGGATACAATTTTAGTTATGTAAGTCCACAAGTTGTAAAAAAGATTGTGTTACAAAGCACAACACACGATAGATCTTGGTTGGTCCTGTTGGCCATGAGGACTAAAAAATTAGTTGAAAATGTGGTGAAGTCATGCTCGGTCATGATAAACGACATGCCCACGACTACATATCTAAACCTATTACCATTAGGCTGATATGACATGCTAGTCAGGATGGATTTTCTAACGTCCCAGAGAACCAAGGTCGACCACTACAACAAGTCGATAGAGTATCTCAATGAGCAAGGGGAAAGACAATGTTGCATGGGAAGAGAAAACATATGATACTTAGGAAAATAATTGTGTTGTAACTGAAGGGGTGCAGCCAAAAGGGGTGAAAATTGTACACCATTTAAGTTACCAGTGAATCAGAGACCAATAAATACAAAGTGGAAGAACACCCAATAATAAAAAAAATTAGTGATGCGTTCCCTGAAGAGATCCTAGGACTGCCACCAAGGAGAAGAATTTAATTTTCAATTAAATTACTACTAGGATGAATGTCAGTGTCAAAATATCCATACCAAATGAGTACACCAAAGCTGGTAGAGATGATATTACAACTGAAAGAAATGTTGGACAAGGGATGCATTAGCCTCAACATGTCACCCTTGGGAGCTCCCGTATTATTTGTAAAGAAGAAGGACGACACATTAAGGTTGTGCATTAACTATAGATAGCTCAAAAAAGCCATAATCAAGAAAAAATATCCTCTTCTTAGGATTGGTGATTTGTTTGACTAGGTATGAGGAGTTGCAATGTTCTCAAAGATCAACTTGAAAAAATGACATTTAGAACAAGGTATGGACATTATGAATTTTTGGTGGTGTCATTTAGACTCACAAATCCCGCAACAACATTTATGTGCTTAATGAATAATGTCCTTAGTCCATATTTAAACAAGTTTGTACTAGTATTTGTTGATGACATCTTGGATTATTCAAAAACCAAGGAGGAGCATGAGAAACATTTAGCAACAATATTGCAATTTCTTAGAGAGAACAAGCTCTATTGCAAAACCCAATAAGTATGATAGTTTCTAGTCATAGATTCAATATTTGGGACATATTTTTTCCAAGGAAGAAGTAGAAATAGACTTAGAGAAAATTAAAGCCATTATGGAGTGGCCTACTCCTCAGAATGAGACAAAAGTAAGATACTTCGTGGGATTGGCCTAGTATTACCAGAGATTCATTCACAATTTATCAAATATCGGGAATATAATCACAATGCTACAAAGAAATATTTTCTCACACATGCACCGATATTGAGGATAACATATCGAGAGAAATATTTGTTGGTGTGCATGGATGCATGCAATCAGGGACCCAATGGAGTCCTAATGTAAAAAGGACAAGTGGTCTATTATAAATCAATAACGTTGAATGAGCACGAGCATAATTATGTCACTCATGACTTGGAATTAGAAGCAATAGTGCATGCATAAAAATGTGGAGGCATTATCTCCTCGGAAGGAAATTTGTTTTGATGTCAAAACATGGAGGGATAAAGTATAAACTTGATCAACCCAAGCTAAATGAAATACATGAAATGTAATTAGCCTTTGTTAGTGAATTTTATTTTGAAATCAAATAAATCAAAGGCAAAGAAAACAACGTAGTAAATTCACTTAGGACAAGGCTATTGCTAGCTTATGGGGTAGCCATAAGTAATTGTGAGGCTTACATTAAAGAAAATATTAAAGAAGAAATGCAACAAGATGAGAATTACTAAAAGATAAGAGAATTATTGTAGCAAGAGCCAAAGGGGGCATTGAGAAAGAACTACTCCATCAAGGAGGATGAAATGTTAAATTTAAAAGGAAGGTGGTATATACCTTGTATGGGTGACTTGAAGAAGCTCTCTATAACAATTTCCAAAAATACCATATTCTAGTCATTCTGGCTATCATAAAATGATAGTGGTTATGAAAAACATGTACTATTGTCTAGGCATGAAGAAGCATGTGGAAAAGTACATTTCCAAGTGCTTGGACTGCCAACAAGTAAAAGTGATATGTAGACATTCGGCATTAATGTTGCAGCCAATCCCCATTCCTGAGTGGAAGTGGGAATTCATTTCATCAACGGGCTTTAGAGGACATCTAGGAAACATAATGCCATAATGGTAGTGGTAGATAAGTTGAGTGAGGTAGCTCACTTTGTAGCTATTAAATCCATTGATAAAATAATCAATATTGCTCAAATTTTATGAAGGAAATATTTAGATTACACGTTGTACCTAAGAAGATCACTTCAGATAGGGATGTTAAATCCACCTCGAATTTTGGAAAGCATTGTTTGCAGGTTTTGGGACAATTTGATTTCAACACAAAATACCATCCTCAAACATATGGGCAGACTAAAAGAGTTAAGAGTTTGGAGGACATGCTCATAATGTATGTTATGCATCAACCTAAAATATGGGAAGATTTTCTTCCTTTGGTGGAGTATTCCTACAATAATGGTTACCATGAACCATTGAAGGTGAGTCCATTTGAGGTTATTTATGGCAAAAAATGCAATACACCTATCAGTTGGAACTATATAATGAACATGGTGCATATTGGACTTGATACTCTAAAGGAAATGGAACACAAAGTAGATGTTATCTGGAAGGAATTAAAAACAACTCAAGACAAGAAAAATAGATATGCAAATCAATAGGGAGTGCACAAGGAGTTCCAATTAGGGGAACATTATTATCTTTGCATTAGACCAAGGAAAATTTCACTAAAAATTGGGTCTTGTGCAAAGCTAGCACCTAGATTTTGTGATGCGTTTCATAGTATCGAAAGAGTGGGGCCAGTGGCCTACAAATTGGCCTTTCCACCCATAGTGAAGGAAGATGATGTTTCCATATATATTTGCTTAAAAATAATGTACATGATGTTAATCATGTTTTTGATTGGTTCATGATATAGGGGGAATCTGGAGGATAATTCTAGCCATAGCCATGATGCATTATGGATTGGACACATACTACATTCCAGAATAGAGAAATTGAGCAGGTCAAGGTGCACTGGAAGCACTTTGGACCAGATGAAGCCACTTTGGAAATGGTTGAACCAATGAGGGTATCATACCCATTTTTGGTTTTTGAGCTGTAATCAAATGTAAATGTGAATTCAAATGTAAAAGGAGTTGTATATATAAGCTCTAGTAAATTATGTGTTTGAGTATAGAACACTAAGGACAATGTTCCTCTAAGGGGGTGGGGTATATGACAACCATTTTTTCTATCCCTCTTGTAAATATTTCTATGAATTGTAATTCATGTAAATAATGTGGAAATGTAACACATTGAATGACTGAGGGAAGTGGACACAGATTTAGAGGTCTAAGGAGGAGGAGTTTCTTGTAAACCCAAGCCATTGTATTTATTTCACCAACTATCTCCTTGATGGATTGATGACACTACTGGTGCAACAATGAATTCAAGAATGGGATTCCTAAGTGGAGGACAAGTCATGTAGTCTTAGTTCCTATGGAAGGTGTGGGAATGTTTAACACACATGGAAAAGTATGAGAAACAAATTCGATGGAGAGACAAGGTAGGGAGATAAAGATGTAATATAGAAAAGAAGACATATGTGTAGTGGTTTCAAGTAAGAGAGTGCTCACTGAGAAAAAGAGAGAGTAGAAAATGTACAAGACACAAGAAAACCCAAAGCTTGTAAATAGTTGTGGTTGTGGATCTACTGGGGAGGATTAGCTTTTCTCTAGATTGTGTTTTGTGTTGGGATAATAGTTCCCTATGTTTGTTGAGACCTATATGTGTGTATTTGATTCATATGGCTAGACAGATTTCAATGGACTTTAAATACTCATTATTAGCCTTGGGGATAATAAACCATTGGGATGTTAGCTGAGGCTGATAAACCACTTGATATGATCAGACACTCAAGTAATAGCTGAAAATACTTATAAAGCACTAAGTGGTAGCCTTGGGGTTGATAAAACACTTATGTGTTAGCTCAATTAGTTGATAAACCACCTAGATATGTGTACTCTTGGCACTTTGTAGTGTTAACTTAAATAAGCTAGCTGATAAAACACTCAGATCATGTAAAAATTCTCCTAGAATTTAGTTATAACTCACTCAGCCTTGGATGAGCTCTTGTGGTTGATTTTCTACTAGATAGACAATCACTGTAATGTTATTGTTAGAGGTAGTTGATAAATCACCTGGAAAGTGGACTCTTCTTCATACTATCTGTTGACTGGTTATTGGTGAGAATACTCCTCAGCAATTACATCCTCAAACTTTGAATCTGGCTTGCGCATTATCTGTAAGAAATATTGTAGTGTAGTTGGCCTATGGTTGGGTGGATAGTTGAAGTTCCTCCCCCAGTATCCAGTAATAAAGTTATATAGATAAGTGTATCTACTTTTATTTCAGTTTCATTATGGATGTTCAATGATATTGCTATGTATTTTTTCCCTAGCAAAAATCTAGGCAGATCCACCCCGAAGGGAATCTTTTAAAGCCCATCGACCAGACTAGCGGGGTCTAATCCCAAGGGTGTCAAGGAGAATTGACCCCGTGACATCCTAATCAGCAAGATACTTAATAGCATGGACTCAACCAATTGATCTAACCCTTGAGACTTTGTTATGGATTATAAAAATCAATGTATCAATATTTCTTATGGAGGAATGGTGTTATTCCTAGTTTCCTTTAATGAGATGCATCTGTGATTTTTCTCATGATTTGAGAAGGATTTGTAGATCCCTATGACTTTTGATGTTTTCTCGAGTGCATGGTTGATTGCATGACATGTATGGTTATTTTTTGAGTTTAGTTGATTGTCACTATGTGTGATTTATATTGTTTGTTATGTCATGAATATCATGGATATCTGTTTTTTATAGAATGTTGAAGGTCTATTGTTCATGTTTTGTGTGGCATGTTATACTAGTGGATCTGATAGTTCTTGTTTAGTCCATTACGTGATTAATGAGATGTTGTGGATCTAGATTCCAAGTTAAGTCCCAACAATGGATAACCAATTTCTTTGCTTTTTGGTAGGCATGTTGATGGTTTCATTTCCCAGTTGTGGCCTTGCTAATGTATGGAATGTTGGTGTGGGAATGAGGGATTCATCCTTGTTGTAATAATGGTGTTGAGCATTTATCATCACCAATAATGGCTTTGTAAGTCATTGGAGTCCTTAAGACTTCTAAACTTGGTTGTTTCTGATTAAGAAGCTTGTGCTTGGGATGATTGAACCCTGCTAGACTCATAATAGAGTTGGAGGCTATGGACATCGATAAATGTTTGTCTGGAGACAAATAAATTTATGTCTCAGGAAATCGAGATGTGCCTCTGTGGGTGTTGGGTTGTGTTATATTCTTTCCATGGCTAGCCCACATAGTTAACCGGGGGGTTAGAGGGGGGACGAAGCCCCCCTTCGTTGCGCTAACTATGTAGCAGGGGGGTCACAGGGGGTTTAAGGCATACTCGTAACCCCACTTTATGGGGTCCAGGGCAGCGCCCCGGAAAATTTTGGTTTTGGACCCTATGTTAGGTTGGGCGGACCCAAATAGGTTTTGTGCATGATTTTCGCACATGTTTTTTGAACGCGATGGTTTTTGGTCCATGGTTTTGGATGCGATGGTTTTCTGTCCATGGTATTGGATGCTTCGGCATGTATAAATATGTATTATAACATTGAAAGGAACATAATTAGAAATCAAGCTGGTAGTCCCATTTTGGGATCCAGGGGAAAATCTCTGTGTATATGTGTTATGCTCTTGCATTGTTTATTTTCTGTGTTTTAGAATTCGTATGCAGGTAATTTTGTACGGGGTTAAAACCTACATTTGGTATCAGAGTAGTTTTGGCTTCAAGGGGATGCCTTTGTTGCTGAGGGGTTTCGCTTGGGCCTGTGGTAGACCCTGTTCAGTGGGAGATTTGCGAGATCGATTATGGTGGTGAAAGAAGATGGCGAGCAGTGGAAAGATAGAGATTGAGAAATTTAATGGTTAGAGTTTTGAGTTGTGGAAACTCATGATGGAGGATCTATTGGTGGATACAGATCAGTGGATCGCGGTAGATTCGGGTACTAAACCAACGGGAGTGTCCGATGAAGAATGGAAGAAGTTGGATCGGAAGGAAAAGAGCACAATACGATTGTGTATCTCAGATTCAGTATTACTGAATGTATTAGGGGAAGCTATGATGAAGGCTTTGTGGGACAAGTTAGGGACTTTGTACCAATCTAAGTCTCTAGTGAATAAACTGTTCTTGCAGAAAAAGCTGTATAACCTGAGGATGAAAGATGGAGACTTGGTGACAGAGCATCTGAACGCATTTAATACTGTGGTAAGTCAGTTAGCATTTGTTGATATTAAAATTTCAGATGAAGATAAGTGCATCAGTTTGTTGTGTTCTCTACCATATTTGTGGGATAGTTTGGTTATTGCAATAGGTAGCAATGCAACTGCCTTGTAGTTTGATGAAATAGTCTCATCCTTGCTGATGGAGGAGATGAGATGGAAAAATATGGAGAGCCAAAATGGTGATGCCTTGTCTATATGAGGATGGTCCCAGAACAGAAACAAAAATAAGTCATCGATTGGGAGATCTAAATCTCCAGGAAAACCTGTAAAGGTGGTGTGCTAGAAATGCGGAAAGGAAGGGCATTACAAAAGAGACTGTAAATCTAAAGCTCCTAATAAAGGAAAGGGATCTGATGATGCTCCTTCTGCAGAGATGAAAACCACCTCAGATGAAGGTGGGGATGTGTACTTGGTTTCTTCAAGTACACATGTAGATCATGAGGCATGGTTGATTGACTTAGGTGCATCCTTTCACTTCACTCCCCATAGAGAGTGGTTCTACGAGTATGAGAAATACAATGGTGGTGATGTATTCTTAGGGGATGATAGGAAGGTTAGAATCATTGGTCATGGAAAAGTAAAGTTGAGGTTGCAAGGTGGAAGGGTTAGAACACTTTTGAGTGTTCTACATATTCCTGCATTGGCCAGAAATCTGATTTCTGTAAGCAAGTTGGATGATGCAGGTGTAAAAATAGTGTTCGAGAAGGATACCTACAAGATGGTTCGGGGAGCACTAGTACTGATGGGGGGAGTTTAGATTGGAACTCTATACAAGCTGCAAGGTAGCACTGTTATTGATGGGTGCAATAGTTCTGTGGTTCCTGAAAGTGGAGTAGAAGATCTAGTGGTCTCTGGAGAGAAGATCATGTTGTGGCATCAAAGGCTTGGACATATTGGAGAGAAGGGCCTTTGAATACTTCATGGTAAAGGTATGGTAGAAGGTATGAGTAATAGCTCTCTGGATTTTGATTTATGTGAAAATTGTGTATATGGGAAGCAGAATTGGGTGAGTTTCCCCTCTGGTAGTAAGAGGGCGAAACAGGTATTAGAACTTGTGCACAGTGATGTGTTTGGACCTGTGAAGGTTCCATCACTGGGTAAGTTTGTGTACTATGTATCATTTATAGATGAATTCTCAAGGAATACATGGATATATTTCCTTAACAAGAAATATAAAGCCTTTGACAGGTTTAAAGAATTTAAGGCTCTCGTGGAAAATTAGACAGACAAGAAGATAAAGGTGCTGAGGACAGATAATGGTGGAAAGTTTTGCAGCAAGGAATTTGAAGAACTCTGTAAGAAGTGTGGTATAGCACGAAAAAAGACTACTCCATATACACCTCAGCAAAATGGACTTGCAGAAATACTGAACAAGACATTGATGGAAAGGGCAAGAAGCATGCTTAGTGGTGCTGGGTTAGGACAAGAATTCTAGGAAGAAGCAGTGGATATTGCATGTTACCTGGTCAACAGGTCACCTTCATCAGCGTTGGAGGATAAGACTCCACAAGAGTTATGGACTGGTAAGAAGTCCTCTCTTTCACATCTGAGGGTATTTTGATGTGATGCATATGTACATGTTCCAAAGGAGAAATGAACCAAGTTGGATAGTAAATCTGAAAAGTGCATCTTTATTGGGTATAAGGATGGTTTAAAGGGTTATAAGGTTTGGAACCCAGTCACATGGAAGGTTGTGCACAACCAAGGTGTGGTGTGTAGAGAGGTAAAATATATTATTAAACATGAAATACAACCAAAGGAACTTGAGGAGATAGAGTTTGAGCTTAAGGAGGAAGAATCAGACTCTACAGCAGAGGAGGAATCAGAAGATGAAGAGCCACAAACTTCGGGTGTGAGAAGATTAGTTCAAGAAAGAAGGCAACCAGAAAGGTATAGTCTATCTGCTTTCTATTCAAATTTTTCTTTATCTATTACTGATGATGATCCTAGAACTATGAAGGAAGCCGTAGATTCAGAGGATGGAGAACTATGGAAAGGGGCCATGGTTGATGAAATGGCATCTGTGCACAAAAATGAGGCTTGGGATCTGGTGGAGTTGCCGGCTGGAAGGAAACCCATTGGCAGCAAATGGGTGTTCAAGAAGAAGACAAATGCAGAAGGAAAGGTTGAGAAATACAAAGCTCAGTTGGTAGAAAAAGGTTATTCCCAGGTGTTGGGAATTGATTTTGGTGATATTTTTTCTTCTGTTGCCAAGGTAACTTCTATTAGATTACTTTTATCTGTTGCTGCTACTTTTGATTTTGAGGTAGAACAGATGGATTTGAAGACAACATTTCTTCACGAGGATTTGGAAGAGGAAATACACATGAAGCAAACTAAAGGCTTTGCAGTGAAGGGTAAGAAAGAACTCGTAGGCAAGTTAAAGAAGTCTCTGTATGGGTTAAAACAGTCACCAAGGATGTGGTATCAAAAATTTGATACATTTATACGGGGACTTGGCTTCACCAAAAGCAAAGTAGATCACTTTGTGTATTTTAAATTAATTGGTGACTGTGTTATTTATTTGGTCTTGTATGTGGATGATATGTTGTTGGTTGGAAATGACAAAGAAATTATCCAGGATTTGAAGACCCAATTGTCCTCCAAATTCGACATGAAAGATATTGGTGCTGCAAACTACATTTTGGGCATGGAAATTAAAAGAGATTGGGCAAAGACGAAGCTCTGGTTAAACCAGAGGAAATATGTTGAGACAATACTGCAAAGGTTTAATATGCAGGATAGTAAACCAGTGAAGGTTCCTATTCCTGTAGGTGTGAGGCTATCCGCTGAACAGTGTCCCACGACACAAGAAGAGGAAGAGGACATGTCCCGTGTTCCATATGCAAGTGCAGTCGCTAGCCTGATGTATGCAATGGTTTGTACTAGACCAGACATTGCACATGTAGTGGGAGTATTGAGCAAGTTTATGTCAAAACCAGGGAAGGAGAACTGGACAACAGTGAAGCGGGTTTTCAAGTATTTGCATGGCACTAGTGATTATGGTTTGTGCTACCAAGGAAGATCAAGAATGGAAAGAGTGTTGGATATTCATGGATTTTTTGATGCGGACTGGGCTGGAGATATGGATCAGAGAAGATATACAAGTGGGTATGTGTTTAACCTATTTGGAGGTGCAGTCAGTTGGATGAATAATAAATAATATGTAGTGGCACTATCAACTACAGAGGCAGAATACATTGAAGCCACTCATGCAAGCAAGGAAGTAGTTTGGTTGCAGAGATTGTGTTCAAGTATGGGGTTAGTACAGGGAGCTACAAGGATAGACTGTGACAACCAAAGTGTAATTGTCTTGGAAAAGAACCCCGTATATCATTCAAAGACAAAGCACATTGATGTTCAGTATCACTTTGTGAGGGATATGATAGAAGACAAAAAGGTGTTGCTGCTAAAGGTGGACACTTTGAAGAATACTACAGATGCATTAACAAAATCTGTGAGCTCTAAGAATTTCTCTTGGTGTAGAGAGACAATGGGCATTTTAGGGCTGGAAAAATTACTAAGCTCTCTTGTGGCCCCCCGTGGAAAGAAAACAACAAGTGGGAGAATGTTGGGTTGTGTTATATTCTTTCCACGACTAGCCCACATAGTTAACCGGGGGGTTAGAGGTGGGGTAGAGCCCCCTTTCGTTGCGCCGACTATGTAGTGGGGGGGGGGGGGGTCACAGGGGGTTTGAGGCATACCCATAACCCCACTTTATGGGGTCTAGGGAAGCGTCTTAGAAAATTTTGGTTTTGGACCCTATGTTAGGTTGGGCGGACCCACCTATGGTTTTGTGCATGATTTTCACAATGTTTTTTGGACGCGATGGTTTTCGGTCCATGGTATTGGATGCTTCGGCATGTATAAATATGTATTATAACATTGAAAGGAACATAATGAAAAATCAAGCTGGTAGTCCCATTTTGGGATCCAGGGGAAAATCTCTGTGTATATGTGTTTTATGTGTTATGCTCTCGCATTGTTTATTTTTTGTGTTTTAGAATTCATATGCAGGTAATTTCTGTACGGGGTTAAAACCTATGGTGGGATGGGAATCTTGATTTTTTTGAAAAAAATCTATGAATTAAAAGGGGGCACGAGTTAACTAGAGCTCAGGACGAGAAAGTTCCCATTACCTATCATGGATATTCATGCCACATCATGTTGGGGTTGCTAAGAGCCTTCGAGGAAAGTGGGTGCAATTGACAAAAGGTGCAGAACAAGAAAATGCTTTTCACCCACCATCATAGTTTTATGTTGCACAACCGAGGAAAGATGATGGTTCCACCCCCATGTGGGTGTGTTTTTGTTATTGACGGAGGACGAGATAGAATGTCTTTTTCGTCATTGAATGAAAAAACATTGTTTTGCATGGAGATCAGTGACCTGGTGGGACCCATGACTTAGGATAAGGTGGTGGATTCCACGTCGGACACAAATGATGTGTACTTATGATGTGGTGAGGTTTTTGACATGGCATATTATCAGTGTGTCACATGGTATTTAGTTATGGCATTTTGGATGGTTAAGTGGTAAGTTTCTAGATGATACATGGCATCTTATGGGGTGACATGTGGCAAAGTGACATCACCTTGATGTCATTGTGACATCATCAAGATGATGTAGAAGTAGGTGACATGGATGTTTATGCTAATGTGGCTTAAGAAACATGTGGCAATGGTTTGTGGTACCACTTGGCATAGGGGTTCTACGTGGTGTTGGTGTGGCAGCACACATGAATGGGAACCATGTCATTGCAGAGCTCAACTTGCAGATGTATTTTGTATTGCCCTTCTACCACATTGTGCGGGTAGACGAATTCCATAGTGGATACAAATCCATGGGACAAAAATCATCCCTGTCATTTAACATGAAAATGTGTGGCATGTTGTGGAGGTTTGAATGAGATACCATTATGAAGAAATGGTGTAAGCATAATAGTGCTATGGTGCTATGATAGGTGGGCGCCATGATGGACCTCATGTGAAGTGAAAGTGCCACGTGGGTATCATGTGGTAGATCCTTTCTAATGTGGAAATTGTTGTGGAGCCCAAATGTCAATTGGGCATAACTTTCAACATAAAGGTTAGATTGAGGAAAAAATTATATCTCCATAAATCTCTTGATGAGATAAATGCGATGGTGTTATCCAAAGTGAGTTCTGCTCAATATGTGGGGGAAGATATTTTGTAACCCAATTTCCATGATGAGACCATGGATGTTGGGCTAATTGAAAATAACACCTCCCACTATGCTTGGGAAGTTCAAAGGCGTGGGAGGGAGTGTTACATATTAGAACTAGGGAACTTAATTTGAAATTGAATCCATAGTGTCTATTATATCAAACTCAATTATGAAAACCATTGAAAGCCTTTTCTTTAATTTTAAAATTTCAAGAGTTGGGGATCCATTCCTGTAGACTCTAAGCAAGGCCACACGTCATGGAAATAGCACATAAATTAATTTGAGTTTTATAATATAACTTGATTAACAATGTATTGAACAATGGGGATTGAAAAGGTTAACACATCATGAACCATGAAACAATTGGGGGGGGGACTACTTTTACCACCATTCTTCACTATATCATTGAAGGAAACCCTTTGTGAAATCTTAAGTAAGAATACTTTTGAGGTGGCATGGTACCAACCACTTCACTCTAACCCTTGGGCTTAGAGGGAGGTTGATTTATTCCCTTGAAAAAGAATGAAGGAAACCCATAAATATCCATGAGAGTGGAGGTATGAATGTTTAATTCCCATTGGTTGTGTTAGTGTCAGTCTTTCCAGCCTTCCTCCAGTGATCAAATATGCTCTTACAAAGTGGTCTCAGAGTGTCAAGGTCAAATTTTGTCATTTCAAAGAGTCTTCAAGCAAAATTTGGTCACTAGACATTAGGCCTAGGGTTTGCTTTCACTCCTTCTAAAGTTGTCCAAATGTCGGTCCATGTCATCATTCTGCTGATTCTATCATCATTCATAGGGTTTTCATTATCATCTCAGTGTCTAATGAGTCATTTTACACCTTGTTCATGCTTCAGTTGCGCCTAGGCAAGGTCATTTCCCTCTCCTAGGGTTTTGAAAGCTAATTTCTCTTGGATGGTCAAATCATTAGAAAAAATTGTATCCAGATGTTCATACACCTTCCCCTATCCTTCATGTACCTTATCAAACACTTCCCATCTCTGAGATCCCGCAAATTCCTCATTTTCACACAAACCCTAGTTTCTTGCTACAACTTGGAAATTTTCTAGCTTGGGCCTGTGTTTTTCCCGTTTGGACCCCTTCCCCTCACTCGATCTCCACAATTCCACTTTCCCCTACTTCCTAACATCCCTCCCTACTTCCAAAAATTTCCCCAAGAATTTAGAAGCCCCTTATCCCCTTCATTTCGCTTCATTTCCACAAAATCCCTTGTTCCACACATCGGGATAAGTTTCACTCAAAAGATGTTTCAGAGCAATCAAAGATGAATTTTGGAAAACTGAGAGAGTTTTTTGTCCACAACATGCCAAAGAAGAAAAAACTCCTTCAATTTTTACACAGGTGTCATGGTTTTAGAGAAATGTCAAAAATATCGTTGCCTCAGGAGAATCGAATGCACCTCTGGAGTGACCTTGGGAAAATCAAGTTTTCTCCTAGCTTGGTTGGCCAAATGACTTTCTGGATGAGTCAAATGATAACTAGACACAAAGAGATTTCAAATGAGCTATCATGAGCTCAATTTGGAGTTGAGGAAGACATTCAAAAGTTGAATGCAACAACACTCTGACTTGAGGCAGCCTCATTTGGCACATTTTGACCAGTCTTGGGAGATTTGATTTTTGACAAGGAAAATGAACTCAAAATTAAAAAATTCCAGTTGTGTTGGAAAGTAGACTCAAATAAATTTCCAATGAGCTATCCTGCGCCTGATTTTGACACCAGGAAGGCCTCCAAAAGCCTCCTGCAAAATGCACTATGTAGCTGGGTGCGCGCTACGCATCAGGGTGGGCGCGCTACGCACCAGGGGCGCGCTACGCATCAGCACACTTTTCTCAGTGTAAATTTACTCGTGCGCTACGCGTTGGGTGAGGTACGCTACGCGTTGGGTATTCTGCCCAGAAATTCGCCAGCAAGTATTCAACTCCTCTCCTAACTCAAGCAAACCACAGGTAGGATTCATTTCCATGGCTGGTTCTTGGTTTTGCAAGATTAATGAGAAAAAATTATGATAGATGTGCCATGAAAATTAAATGTAAAAACCCTAAAGTTGCTGTGTGGATTCAAAGGCCTAGTTTGCTAGGGTTTCAAAATTACATGCTGCCAAGGTTTTCCCACTTTTGTGTTTCCTACCTCTCCCATATTCACCAACATTTTCCCCAATAATTCCTCCTAAAACCCTATATTATTCTCCCTCCAATCCTAAAGCCCTCCCTTCTACTACAAACATATTTTTCCTACCCTACCTCATCCTAAACCCTAAAATTTGAAAATTTTCATGTCCCTTCCCTTCCCTAAATTCCTTGTTTTATTTCCATTGTCCCCATTTCCCTAATGTTTCCCCTTTCCTAACAGTTCCCTTGTATATTTGTGTCCCCTTGGTCATAACATTTTGAGAAAAAGAAAAAGCCTACAGTCAATTTTGCACACAATTGTATATCAGCATATATATATTCGAGCCACCTTGTTTTTAAAGAACATGTCAGAGACCGAGTCAGATTATGAGCAGGATTATGATAGTGATTCTACACCAGAGGTAAGTGTGCCAAGGAGGTATCACAAGGGTGGCAAAGGTGGTCGGCATGTCAGGGAGGAGCCTACTTCTTTGGCTCAATTGCAATCCTGTCCACTTGCAATGGACTGTTTTCGGTATCAATCATGTTTTGAATACTGTGAGCGGATTTCACAAATTCATCATCATTGTGAATTAGCTCGCTTGTTTGTTCTACATTTACAGGATGGTCATGTAAACCTTGCCGGAGTGAATTTCACCTTGTCACCCGAGACTATTGCTCAGGCCACTGGGATACCAAATGTAGGGGAGGAATAGCTGAAAAGGGGCGATAGAGATCATGCATTATTGAAACACATGGTTATGCATTACAAGGTCCGGAACCTAGTTTGTAAGGCGTGAATTAGGAGTCTTAAGGCAAAATTGAGGAAAAGGGTCAAGAAGCAAAAACGACAAAAGGAGCTTGATCATCTTGGGATTTTGGCCGAAGCCTCTTTGACTGAGCATAGTACTTGATTGGGGACCTGTTGTGGGGAAAAATGCCTATGCAGGACGATCCTATCCACCTAAGGTGTGACAGTTCCTTAGCAACAAACAGAGACAACTATTCTAGTATTCTTCCCTTATGAATTAAGAATGAAGAGAGAGATGGATGGACTAACCGGTGTCTTCCGTTTGTCCCTCGATCCAGCTTCTCTTCTCTTGGAGAGTTCCCAGCTACTTGCCTTCTCGCTCGCCCAGCTTCAAGAGGTTTCTGCAAGATCACAAGAAGAGAACACTACACAAGACATGGATTCATATTCATAACTAGTTAAGGATTAGAAATAAACTAAACATACTAATGCATTCATACATAAAAAATACATCAGCATGTAGGAGAAACGAAGATAGCTTTATTGATGAATAACAAGGTTCAGGAAGAGATACAACCCAGAGGGCTCCAATCCAGCATCTCCTTCCCAGCAAATGGAATTCCTATCTTCACCCCCTTCAAAGCATTAAGCACCCAATGATTCCAATCTCAAACCAATAGCAATTCTTTGCAATAACAAAATTCCAGCCTCTAGATCTCATGGAGGAGAGATCCATATATAGATGTTTGGAGAGAGGATAAGTCAGCTTGAGATCTGACTAGTGTCCTCTCCCTCTGTCAGTTCTTGAGTCCACTTGGAGGTTCTTGCTTCCACTTGGAGATTTGGAACCTCTTACTCATCACCAGTCGAATTCCCTAAGGCAAGTGTCATTTTGGAAGCTTCCTGGGTCTTGACACCTTGAGAAATGAGCCTGCCACATGTCCATTCTCGTTCAGCGCAGGTAGCCAGTGTTCCCTTTGACATTCAACGCAGGTAGCCAGTGTTGGCTTTGACATTCAGCGCAAATAGCTAGTGTAGCCACTGAAATGATCCTGAATTGACTTGTTTTTGAGCAGTTTCTGGTGGAGAACTTCTGTGAATTGCTGTGGTTTGTTAGCCTTGTTCCTCTAGGGGTAGGAACAACATGTTTAGGGACTTTGGATCCCTTAGATTATGGACATTTCATGCTCAATTCTGTAAGGCACAAAAATGTCTATAACAGTTGCCCCCTAAAGTATGAGGCTGTTTATCGGGTGAAATGCTTTATCAGGGGGATCCGAAGTTCATCCAATGCTGAGAGGAGACCTGTAATAAGATACAATACAATACATTATTTTTCATATTGCTTTCATGATCTAGCTGAGGCGGGCATTCCCATGCTCAACTTTATAAATTCATTTTTCTGTACATAGAACAGACAATCGTCTGGTGGTAGACTGATAATTTTGATGAAATTATCATCCTTTGAGTAGGACGATTATCTGCTGCAATGATGTACATGTCAATGTATTTATCTTTCCTGAATATATATCGCAGCCCGGATGGATGAAACTAGATCCGGGGTCTTCAAACTCGTTCGATCTTCACTCTAAGTACAAGTCGATCCATGTGAGAAATTTTCTGAAGTCGAACATGGAAAGACATCGCTTGATTACCGGTCAATGATGTAAACTGTTAACAAGCGCAAGAGGAATCACCAATAATGATAATGACCCTCAAGGTACTGCAGTACAATTCACGTGGTGTGAATAAAGGACTTGGCGTCGAACACCACGCAAAATCTTTCGGTCGAAGGTCATTGATGTATACTTGTCGCTGGAAGTGAGAAACTTGCCATTGAGGCATGCAAGCTTCAAAGTACTGAAGGGGTTGTTCCTAGATCAACTTCTTGGATAATGAGCTGATGTCGACAAGAAGAGATCTGTCAAAGGAGGGCCTTAATGAATCCCACATCAGTGACACGGAATGGAGCTAATGATTTTAATGGAGGTGAAAACGATCTGTGACATATGATTCAGGGTGGCGGTCATGAAAGGATGAAGGATAATGTATGGCAGTGGATGGGACACGGTTGACTTTTCTGAACGACTTCTCTTGAACATATGGCGACACTGATGCGATGGATTGGTAGCATTACCCTAAATATGGATGGTATGGCGAGACCATGGATGTGACCGGTGAATGAAACAACCCAACCCAATTATGGTACGGAGGAAAAGTGTCATGTTCAAGAGCAACTTGCTACCATCAAAGTTTTCTTTAGTTTCTCCCAATTTTTCCCCAGTCATTGCTGACCAGTACCTCTTTATTTTTGTCGAGCTTGAGGAGGATAACATATGCTTGTTCTATAACCTGCCCTTTGGGCAAGCCCATCGCTATGTTTTAACGAGCCTAGCGATAGTGAACCTTGTTCTCGTCTAAAGACAAGTTTGTCGCTATTTAATGATTTTAACGAGTCTAACGACAAGGATAACTCGGTCCTTTTCATTTTTAGAGAGTCTGAAAAGGTACATAAAGTTAACTCCAAAAGTCCTTTTTCGTCATCTAATCCCTTGAGTCCGAAAAAGTATAAAACAATACAGAAGGGATGAGTTTTCGATAGTTTTAACGAGCCGAATAAAACAAGCGCTCGATCTTTTTGTGCAATAATCCCTCAGGTCCAAAAAGATTAAAATCTAGAGGAGGGATAGCTCTTCCTGTCCCTTTAATGAGCTGGAAGGCCAAGGACTCGGCAATCTTTTCATATTTTATGAGTCAGTTGAAAAGAGCTTAAAGAAGACTCGTCTTTTGAGGAACGAGTGATAAACAGAGTTAGCAGCTGATTCTAGGTACAGGTTGGAATTTTCCAATCACGGCAGTGTCACAAGGATGGCTAGGTGAAATCACTCTTCGCAGTTGTTCCTTAAAATGGGTAAACAATCATATGGAGGTGAACGATCGACTAAATGAAAAGTGGAGGTGACGGTGCAAACACGACCAAGGCTTTAATGGCTGATGATATTACATTCACTGTGGTTATTTACCGAGATAGTTCATTTTTTAACGAGCTTAAACGCGGGTGGAAACATTTGCTCGATCTTATGTTTATTTTTTAACGAGCATGAATTATGTGCTAAAACTGCTCGGATCTTGCGTTTATTTTTTAACGAGCATGAACTTTGAGCTAAAACTGCTCGAATAACCCAGTCATATGATAAGAGTGTCTCATTGAGATTCTATTTTTTTACGGAGCTTCATCTCACAAAGCTATGCCCCGCATCCTTTCTTTATGCAAGTTAGGAAAACAGCTAACCCAAAAAACAGATAAATAACCGCTCTTTGCTTGCACTCCAAAAGGTTTGCATGCCCCTAGGTATAAAGTACGATTTCAAGGTTACCTCTACTTCTTTTCCTTCAAAACGATTGTTTTAAAGAGAGAGGCTTACCTCTTCCAGGTTACCCAAAGATTGTCTCGTTAATCTTTCAAACAAAACACTTCCTCAGCAATGTCTACCGAAATAGACAAAGGTGAGCGGCAGTGCCCGCCAACTCACATAACTTTGACAAAAGAATCTTATTCTAGAATAACCCCTCTTCCTCTACGGACGGGGTACAGACTAGTCATATTCTCCCGCGGAAACCTACTCTATACCCAAAGTTTCCCTGTTGAAGCAAACCAGGACGCATGCCCCCTGGGTTCTAGTCATATCCTCCCGGATTACTCGCGCTCATCAGGAGGACGGACCGTGGGTTGAGACACTTCTTGCGTGAATAGACCATTTAGGGATGGTACATGACTATTTGCGATGCGTGATCCGAGAAACGAAAGTTGGTCTACGAGCTTGACCATTCTTCCTTCATGCGGAAACCACATTACTCTAAAGAGTGAGGAGACTATAGCTCCCATGCAATATATATAGTCTCGTCCAAGGAGTAGGTTATAATCCAAGGGTCCTTGAATGACAATCAAATTCATTTGAACGGTCTTCCCTTTCAATGTGATAGGCACATTGGGGAGAATCCCTAAAGGTTGACTGGTTCCTTTATCAAAGCCTGATAAATTTCTCATTTCAGGCAAAAGCACTGGCGAACCAAGCGCTTTCCAAGTAATAGAGGAAAGGATACTCACAGATGCCCCCTCATCAATGATAGTGCCAGCCATTACCATTCTATATATTTGAACGATAATTCTGAATGGTATGCTTGCTGGCAACCAGGGTCTGCCTAGTTGGTTCCAGTCGAACGAGACAACTAGGTTGCTTGGTGGTGGGACCGAATAGACGGCCGGATATCGCTCTGACGAACTTCCTTCCTGCGATAAAGGAATGGGGGCATTGCCCCCTTGTTCATCAGAGTCAGTGTTGATGAAGAGAATTTGGACGGTGTCGTCTTTACTCTCCTCTATGATGGTATCATTCGAAGATAGAGCCTCTGAAGGCAAAACCGGGTCAACTGCCGTCTCAACCTTTTGACTTTCGTCAGGCATGGATACAGACGGTTCATCTTCAATGATAGGTGTTTCGGCTGACCACCTGGGCGGGCCAGCCGGGTTCTCAACTAGTGAAGGACTTGGCAGGAGTTTTTGATATCCAGGAGGAAGTTGCGCTCGTAAAATCGGGCGATCTTCCAGAACTCTTTTAGCCTCGTCTAAGAAGGGACAATGGTGGATGGCATGGTCGCCTTCACACAGTTTGCAGGGAAATCTAGCTTCCCCTCTCTGTCCTGGGACTTCACTTTCACTAGTCGACGGTGAGCAGTCAACATGGCTATCAGAGGTTGATGCTACCGAATTGTGCAAACGGGGAGACCAGTCCCTTAGTATCCGAGGGATGCAGGGAAAATCTCTGTGGAAATGGTCTCCCTTGCATATGACACATGGCGATTTAGGCCTGGTCAGTGCTGTGTGTGGATTTTTGTCAGACGACACTTGTTTGCCCCCAGTCACTTTTGGCTCCTTCTTCTTCTTCTCTTTCTTCTTCTTTTCCTTCTTCTCCTTAGGAACTCGGTTTTTTGTTTTACCAGTTCCGTCAAGCGAAGAGGAAGGAGGAGAGGAAGAGTTAGATGAGGTAGAAGGCTGGTTGGCAACTCTGGTCTGGTCTAACTGTTGACTCGACTGTTTAGGAATGGTGGTGTTCTGAACGACATTGGTTGAAAAGAGCCAGACTGGCAGGCCAATTGTCAGTCCTGGAAGCGACAATGTGGCCATGTGGGGCGCACCAACATCTCCCCAAGAGGAGAAGGGACTAGGATTTCCACCAAGGGGAATTCCTTGGTTGGTGTGCTCCATTTTTCAACCGAAAGATCAACGCAGGAATAAGGGTGATTGTTCCGTTTAAAATAAATTTTAACGACGCTTTAGACACAACTTGCTTTTTCAGTTTTAAAGAGTCGAGAAAAAGCTAAAGATGACTCTAGTCTCCTTCGATGTTTTAACGAGCCCGAAGTGACAAATGCTCGGATGGACTTTTTCCGTTATAGAGTCTGAAAAAGGCCAAAAGGAACTGCTCTGGAGTTCTAGGCAGAGGGTGTGCTAAACTTCTCGCAAAACCGCAGAATGCTTTTTAGGGTACGGGTCGATCTTCCTGAATGCTGTGTTCAGTGCATTGCGATCAGTAGGGCGGCCGACACGACTTCCTAAGGATAAAGGTTTTATACCTATAGGGGTCTCCCAATATATACGCGACGGTACGTGGGAGCACAATCCGTACTGGCGCTATCGTCCCTCAGGAGGAATCACCCACCATCCACGAGATCGACAGTCACCAGGCTTAACGACGCCGGAACACGTCTCTAGCCTAGACCTCTATGTTGTGCGTTATGTTGCAAAGCGTTGTTAAGTTCATTCAATTTATTTTAGGTTGATATTTTTAGAAGTTTGCCTTTCAAGGTTCACCACGAGATGTATGATACAATTCCTAAATGCAGTCTAAAGATGATAAGCAAGCTTTATATCTTTTCAACTTTGAAAATCCTAGCTACTAAGGGAAAAGAAAGACACCATCTTTTCTCAAAGAGCAATCAGCACACTCTAATGCACTTTTCCTAAATCAAACATGCAAACTATCAAAATGCAAATGCACAATGTAGGTGTTTGTTTTCCGCTTTCTTAGTATTGATGCCTACAAAGAAAGCTTTTTGTACAACTTTGAATTTGCTTTTTAATGATCAATACAAACAAGTTTACTTTTTCGAAATCAGAGAGGGTAGAAGAGATTACAACACTTAACGATTTTCAAAATGAAGACTTGTTTCGACACTTAAAAGAGACAAACTCAAACCAATAAGCAAGAGTAAATGTATAATCAACTGCAAACAGCCAATGAACTCTCTTCTAAGATCACAATCAACAGATCTGAATCAAGGGCTACAGGATGATTATTTCACTCATGCAAAGGAAAACTGTAAATGACGTAAAAACACATAAAAACACTCACAGTCTTTTTGTACAAAAGGAGGCGGAATCTAAGCAGAGAAAAGGAATTATCAGACTGGTACCTATGCTAGTTACAGGCTGCAAAAATCAGAGATCAAAACAAGGCAAAACAGAGCAGAGAACCCCAGCTGCACAAGGGAAAACTGGTTCAGCGCAACCTCAACACAGGGGTTTTGACATTCAGCGCAGGTAGCCTTCACGGGAACTGCGTTGAAATGTAGAATCCCTTCACTGGGTCTGCGCTGAAGGAGAAACTCTCGTTTCTCACAGGTTCTGGGTCACAGATTGCTATTTAATTCACTGTTTCAGGCCAAATAAAAGCAACAAGCAAGGTGCAATCAAAGGGATGCTTTGAGGGGGTACTAAGATCTATCACAAAGGATCATCAAATCATTTGTGAGTCCATTGTTCAGATCATAGACAAGTCCAATGGTTGGATCAAAACAACAACTGTCTACTTTGCATCCGGGAATAGCAGATGCAGTTCGATTGTTGCTGTCAAGTCTATGAAACAAACAATGATAGAAACACAAATAAAATGACTAAACAATTCTCCCCAGCGGAGTCGCCAATTTTTTGTGGGGAAAAATGCCTATGCAGGACGATCCTATCCACCTAAGGTGTGACAGTGCCTTAGCAACAAACAGAGACAGCTATTCTAGTATTCTTCCTTTATGAATTAAGAATGAAGAGAGAGATGGATGGACTAACCTGTGTCTTCCGTTTGTCCCTCGATCCAGCTTCTCTTCTCTTGGAGAGTTCCTAGGTACTTGCCTTCTCGCTCGCCCAGCTTCAAGAGGTTTCTGCAAGATCACAAGAAGAGAACACTACACAAGACATGGATTCATATTCATAACTAGTTAAGGATTAGAAATAAACTAAACATACTAATGCATTCATACATCAAAAATACATCAGCATGTAGGAGAAACGAAGATAGCTTTATTGATGAATAACAAGGTTCAGGAAGAGATACAACCCAGAGGGCTCCAATCTAGCATCTCCTTCCCAGCAAATGGAATTCCTATCTTCACCCCCTTCAAAGCATTAAGCACCCAATGATTCCAATCTCAAACCAACAACAATTCTTTGCAATAACAAAATTCCAGCCTCTAGATCTCATGGAGGAGAGATCCATATATAGATGTTTGGAGAGAGGATGAGTCAGCTTGAGATCTGACTAGTGTCCTCTCCCTCTGTCAGTTCTTGAGTCCACTTGGAGATTTGGAACCTCTTACTCATCACCAGTCGAATTCCCTGAGGCAAGTGTCATTTTGGAAGCTTCATGGGTCTTGACACCTTGAGAAATGAGCCTACCACATGTCCATTCTCGTTCAGCGCAGGTAGCCAGTGTTCCCTTTGACATTCAACGCAGGTAGCCAGTGTTGGCTTTGACATTCAGTGCAAACAGCTAGTGTAGCCACTGAAATGATCCCGAATTGACTTGTTTTTGAGCAGTTTCTGGTGGAGAACTTCTATGAATTGTTGTGGTTTGTTAGCCTTGTTCCTCTAGGGGTAGGAACAACATGTTTAGGGACTTTGGATCCCTTAGATTATGGACATTTCATGCTCAATGCTGTAAGGCACAAAAATGTCTATAACAGGACCCCCAGCCCAAATTTCAAGAAATTTGGGGAAAATTTTGTCAATTTTGAAATTTTTATGTAAAAAACAGGTTTTTGGGCTCAACGCGTAGCGCACCGTGCGCTACCCTGAAGATTGGGAGGTCCAAATCACGAAAGGTTTGCATTTTTGGATTTTTTATGATGAAATACACCTGCTCAGCCACTACCAAGGCATTTCATCAAGGTTTGGGTCCCCAAAAGGTCAAAGAACATGCAAAAAATGACCTCACTGCCCCTTTTTGGACACACAGATAGCAGCCTTGGGAGAATGCACTTTTGGAGGGGCAAATGGACGCAAAACTGGAAAATTCCACTTGGGTTGGAAAGTAGACATCCAGGGCTTTCCCACAAGCCAACCTGAGCTCAATTTGGATACCGAGAAGTGCCCAAAAAGTAGGTGGAAAGGCGCGCTACGCATAGGGCTCAGGCGCGCTACGCATCAGGATTTTTTGCACATTTTGCACCTTCCAGCTCAGGAATTCGCCCAGTTTTGACCAGTTTTGACTTGTGATGGGATTTTTCACCTTCCTTGATGTAATTAATGTAAATTTATGTTGACTTGACACTTATTTACCTATTCTAGATGATTCATTCATAAAATAGCAAAAATTTAATGAATGAATTGGTTTCCTAGCTTATAGAGGCAAGTTGTTTTGACTGCCTAGATTGTAGTGCTTTGTTTAGAATTGGTTGAAACAACTCCTAGAATGATGAGCTCGACCCATAGAGGCAAGGGAATGGGTTAGCTTGCCTATATTATGTACTTTCTTAGTCATTTTCATGGTTGGACTCTTGAGGGATAAGCTTAGACTGTATTACACATTGTATCTCTGCAATTTTGGCAAAGGAAAGACCAAGGTTTTGCAGCACTATTTGGGATTCCTGTGGTTATTTGTGTTGATGGTGTGTTTCTCTCATGTACTTGTAATTTTGTTATGTGTATCATTTTCCTACTATTCTCTTCTGCAAATTAAACAAATGAAGTGTTGAGGTAGAATTCATAATCTTGTATGCTCTGCCTTTAAGTTTGTTTAATATCTATGTTTTCATCTGTTTAAGGAGAACTCCTGAAATTTTCTCGCTCTCCTTAGCTCCTCACCAGTCATATCTATCCATTCAATTCCTTTAAATACATCAGGACGATTGCCTACCTTGCCCCAAAAGACCTCTGCAAAAACTGTGTCACATCCCCGCACCCAAAATTGCCTTTCCCTGTTTTCCAAAAAACCCTAAAAATCTTAAAACAAACTATCTTTATCAATTTACTAGCCTAAAATCAGTATTCATATCGGTCATCTCAGCCCCTTTGAAGACCTTTTGCCGAGATAGACCCGGAGAGAGCCCTCTCCTGTCCTCGTAGGGCTAGCTACGAGGCTGAGCTTGGTTTGATGTTGCCTTGAGTTTCGCCTTCCTCAGCCTGAGGCAAATTCGAGCGCTAACAGGTTGAATCCTTGAAAGTGCATGCAACTAGTTTACCATTGAGGTCATGCTTAATTTCTTCATTTCTTGAAATACCTGCATAATAAAGAGGGTGTCTACATCCTCTAAGAGATGAAGAGTTCATTGCTACCATGAGAGATAGCTAGGGGTGTAGATAATATGTAGCTAGAGACTAAAACAAGGAAGGGGGATGTGAGGTATTGTAGAATATACCAAAATTGGGTAACCACCATGAGGATATGGAGGGAATACCTGAGCTAGGTCAAAATCCATGCCAACCAACATGTGTATGGAGCGAGGGAACCCCCACTAAAATTAACCTTGATATAAAAAGTAATTATTATATTTTATTTGATTAACATTACCCATGTAAGGCATACATACATAAATATTTCTCCCATATGATTGCATATGTCTACACAATTATTATTAGATAAACTTATAAAATAATTTTCTTATGGAACATTGAATAGCATACTTGGATCAACATCCATGATGTACTATTGAAGTCTCGAGAGTGATTCTTGGATAGGGTCCCTAAGTCAAAGTTTTTTAAAGAACCACATTTTGAGGAGTGGAAAGCGCTTTGAGCAGTGTTTTAGGAGTCATAGGGGCTTTAGGGTGGGTCAAAGCCCCTTATTTTTTAAAGGGATGTTATTAATTTGAATGTTTTAAATTCCGCCCATGGTTTGCAGACCATGGTATTGTAAGGGAAAAAGATATATAAAGGGTTGTCTTAGTAAGTCAAAGGAATCATCATATTTTTGATCATTTGAGTCTATATTGTTATATTTTTCTATATTAGAGCGAAGGGGAAGGCTCCTTCAGCTATGTGCACGGAGACCTTGGTAAGTCTGCAGCTATGTGTGCAGGGTAAGAAGATTGTAACTATGAAGATATGAAGTTAATAAACAAGATTTTGAAGGCAAATTTTCGTGCTTATCTTTTGTACTTTATACGATTATTTTTTACTCTTGTGTTGTGCAATAAAGACAAGATCAAAATTCATAGCTAAATGCGGTTACAGTTAATTCTAGTTAAGATCCATTGATTTATGCACAATAGATAGAATTTAGATATGTGAGTATTATTTTTGTATGAATAGATCAGATTCATTATAATACTAAGTAAGATCACATAGCGCAGAAATATATCTAAGACTAAGTTGAGATCCACACTACATATCCTTCTAGATGCAGAAACTTGGTTCCAACATCCCCCAATATCGCCTCAGGTGAGACTGCTGTCTGTGCGAGCGGGTCATTTCCAGAAGGGACGGTGGTATAGGGTTTTGTTGGTTATTGTAGCTAACTCTGAACCTGGGTCTGAGTCCCTCAAGCCAAAAAATGGTTTTGTTTTTGGGACCAAGATCTGTCTAAGGGATATGTGATGTGGCATCCGACCAGAAAAAAGATTCAAGATTGGGTCGATCTAAATTTGCGCGAATTTGTAGCACAATAGAATAGAAATCCGTGCATGTCAATAGAAAGGTGGTTGTAGAGGTATATCTATATAGAATAGCATGAGATATTTTTTACATTGTTCGCTAACGAGTTGCACAAGCGGCTTTCAAAACTAGCTAGACAGAAGACCTGTTGGAAGCGGCACGAGCCTACTGCGTGGACCCCAAAGTCAATTAAGTGACTTGAGGAGACTGAAAATATCATTACAAGAGATGTTGATTACTGGATTGATAGTGTTCTTGGAGGCTTCATTACAGAATTTATAATTGACACATTGGTTTTTCTACAGTGAAGCTGAGCGCTAGTTTTTCAAGGATCCGAGAGGTAAGTATTTGAATTTCTTAAAGATCTAGGTTAAGATGTTGTTATGTGAAAAGGGTGTATTTCGCATGTAAGAATATTGATGTTTAAAGGAAATAAGCCTAGATCTATGCGAAGCGGAAAAAGATTCAAAATAGACTACAATAATTTTGTTGAAGTTATTTACAGTCGTTATTGGGTGAATAAGAAAGTGAAGAAGAAAGAAGCAACCCTTGCATGCCTAGAGGTGCATCACAGTCCAATAATCAAGGCACTTCTAGGATTCCCCATCCAACCACTCCATCTCCACCCTCACCTCCACCTCATACACCTACACCTCCACCTCCACTTCCCCCATTTAATATGGCTAACACAATAAAGATACCTATTTTTAAGGGTTGGGGATCAGAGGATCCTGAGGAATTTTGGTTTTTCACAGAAGCTATATGGAAAGTGAAATAGATCAATGATGAAGACATGAAGAAAGATCAGATTCTCATAGTGCTATAGGAAAAAGTGTTGTCATGGTATATTAAGTACAGTACAACAAACCCAACCACTTTGCTAGTTGAGAAAAAGAAATCACTAAACACAAAGTTCAAGAAACCAAAGTCGCAGTTGTAGTGGATTACGAAGATAAAAGATATTAAGCAAGAAATCAATGAGACTGCCTGGGAATTAGATCAGAGATTAAAATTTTTATTGGGACAAGCCAACTTTTAGATCTCCGATGAGCAACACAAAGAGGTGTATATAGCTGCGCTATTACAACATCTTAGATTAATGCTATAGCAAAAAAATATTGCATCACAAGCCGAGGCATTAGAAATTTTGATGAAGCTAGAAGCATCACCGATACATGATACTCACATAGGAGTTCAACAGATACATAACAAGTTAGCGAGTTTACATATGGAGGTACAAGATTTAAATAAGGGAAAAGAAGTTTGGCTTGATACGCGCTCAGACGTTTGGTGCATCAAGTGTAAAGTGGAAGGTCACTATAAGGACCTATGTCCTATCTATCCTAATTATTTGGTTGTTGGAGGTCCTAATCCTCTGAAACCAAAACCTAGTGCTAGACCAAGTACCAAATCGAGTGTCTGGTGTAGTATTTTCTAAATTGTAGGCCAACACTCGACTGACCACTATTATTTGTTACAAAAGTATGTGCAGGTGCCAAAGCAATTATTTTGTAACTTCTGCCAGTTAGTAGGACATGACAAAAGAAATTGTCGCAACTATGATTTGATGATAGAGAAAATTGTGTCATACAAAATGCAAGCTAAAGGTCACGCGCAGGAAGATCATGGTTCACCTATAGCTCACAGAGTATTTCTAGGCCGAGGATGCGGTCGAGGAGGGGGCGTTGGATGAGGTTGGGATCGGATTATATGTTATAATTGCAGCAAAGATGGAATTTTTTCGCAGGATTGTCAGAACCCCACTACCCCTTCCTGTAAGTATTGTAGGCAATTTGACCTTGTGATAGACGATTGTCTTGTTTTGATGGATAAAATGTAGGAAAAGAAGAATCAACATCCTACACAGAATTTGCAAACGATGAGGTCTGAATTGCACGAAGATGATCCAAGTGTTAACATAATGACACGAAGTGGTGCAGCTATAGGAGATGATAAAACAAAGGGAAAAAATCCTATGGCGGATACATGGATTAGGAAGGTTGGAGAAAAGCCTACTAGGTTCAATATGAAGAGGTAGAAAGAAAAATTCATGAAATCGAAGAAGAGTTTCATGGACCTAGGAGCTTCGATGTCAAAGACACAGACGCAACTCGTACCTCGGAAGAATAATCCTAAAGTAGTTACTTTGACGGAGAACCCTAATCCGACCATTCTGAAGTCCTTTTTGCAAACATGTATGAAGTTTCTAAGGGATCAAAAAGTAATGGAAGGATCGCAAGAGCTGATAAAAATTGTGCCAGTAAAGAGAAATCACAACCTGAACAATGCGTAATAAATAAAGTTAACAAAAATAAGAAAATAATCAGTTTAGAGATGCGATTAACTGCGCAGATTGGCAAATTTAAAATGGATCAGGTAATTCTGGACTTATTGGATGTGAATGTATTACCGAATTAGGCTTGGGAGCGAATGGGGCAAGCAAATCTACAATGGTCATTGATTCAGCGATGCATGGCTAATCAGATGAAAATCATCCTAATGGGTCAATTGCATAGCTTTGTTGTGGACATTGAAGGAGAAAGTGTGATGGAGAACGTTGAAGTCATTGAGATCATGGACAACAAAAATCTGTATCTGACTTTACTTGGAATCGATTGGGCTTTTGATATGGATGCTACAATCAACCTGAAAAGAAGAAGTATGGTATTCGAGAAGAATGGTACTAGGGTCATCATTCCTTTGGACCCTTCTAAAGGAGTGCGGTATACAGAACCTATCTGTGACGACTATGGCGATGAATATATTGACCATATCTATCAGTTAACTGTGTGGGACGAGGATTGGATCAAACCCACCACAGAGGGATGGATAAGTTGGGAAAATGATAGTTTGTGCGTCTTGGACACAGATGAGGAATTGGAGAACTGGCATAACCAATTGCACAAAGTTTCCACTCTGTGTTGTAATATACTTACAAAATATTTTCATTGCATCTCAACATAGGTACGTAATTTACCTTACTATGATGGGCTAGGTGATGTCAGCTTATTTCTCAATGAGTTTTAAAGGGATGTACTAGAAGAACAACGATTTGGGGCCTTAGATATAGCTTTAAGGGCTACATATGCACAATGGTGGGGCATGTATAAAGACAATATAGGAGATTGGAAGGCATATCATCATTTGATGAGGTTCAGGTTTGATCATGCAAACACAAGGCTCACAGAGAAATATAATAGTAAGGACGATCCCCGAGAACATTTGTCTCATTGAACTACAACATGGGTCAAAGAACCTCAACCAAAATGTTTACACATATTTATCCACACTTGAATGTGATATCGATGAATTGGTATCTCCATTCGGAGTTGTTCCATGGCACTGCTGACTGGTATAGTTTGAAGGAAAGCTTCATATTAACCTTTAACTTCAAAGATGGTTTCTAGTGTATCCATGATGCCCTTCAGGAAATCAGAGCAACAATTTTCTGGACACCAAATGAGCCAACGACTTGGTTCTAGCCTGATTGGAACGTGTAGTTGCAACACATAATAAAATGCTATAATATGACCATGGAAGAGGGTGAGGAATATCCACGCAACATTAACGTCCCTGAATCAAAATGATAACACAAGGTTGTGGGACTAGAAGTTGAGATAACTGACATAACACATCCTGTTAAGACGAGGCAAGTCAACATAGGCTCAGAGGCAGAGCCCAAATTCACGTGCATCAGAGATTATTGGGATGAGGATAAAATAGGAAAGGTCGTTGAATTACTACATGAGTACCAGGAGCTATTTTCGACGAAGTTCATCGAGTTAAAGGGAATTGTAGGTGATCTAGGCATAATCAATATCACTTTGAAGCTAGATGTGAAACCCATAAAACAACGAACAGATATGTTAAACCCAAAATACAAAGAGAAGGTGAAGGAGGAGCTTGAGAAGATGGTCGCAGCTGGAATAATTGAACCTATGGAAAAATATAAATGGGTAAGCTCGATGGTAGTGCAGGAGAAAAATACTAAGGGAGAAATAAGGATTTGTGTCGGTTTAAGAAAGTTAAATGATGCATGCATACGTGACCCATTCCCAACACCATTCATTAATGAAGTTTTGGATAATGTAGGAGGACATGAGGTCTACTCCTTTACAGATGGTTTTTCAGGGTACCATCAGATTAAGATTGCAACGGAAGATAGGAGTAAGACCACTTTTGCTACTAAATGGAGATCGTTTCAGTATATAATCATGTTGTTTTGATTGAAGAAAGCCTTGGTGATATTCTCTAGAGTTGTCATCGCAACGTTTAAATAATTCATTCACAAATTTTTGGAGGTTTACTTTGATGACAAGACAACCTTTGGGTTGTTAAAGAAGCATGTTTCTAGCCTATGTTTGATGTTGGATACCTATAGGAAATATAAAATCTCACTGAACATAAAAAAGTGCATTTTTTGTGTACCCTATGGAATACTACTAGGACATGTTGTTTGCAAGCAGGGGCTGATGGTGGACCCTGCAAAAATTGTTGTCATTATAAATCTGGATCTGCCAAAAAACATAAAGAAACTACACATGACTCTAGGGCATACTGGTTATTATTGGAAGTTCATAAAGGCCTACGCGCAAATCACTGCATCCATGGAAAAATTTCTGAAGAAAGATGTCACATTTTGTTGGGACGATGAATGTCACAAAATATTAAAGGAAAAAGTGGTCACTGCACTAATCTTGATGTTTCCAATTTGGAAGAAGGAGTTCCACATTCATGTAGATGCGTCATGCATAGCTTTTGAGGTTTTTTTAGCGCAACCAAGCGAAGGGGATCTTAATCACTCCATTGCATTTGTGAGTAGAAAATTATCTAAGGCAGAAAGAAATTATTCCATAATGGAGCGAGAGGGCTTGGCTATGGTGTACGTGTTGCAAAAATTCAAGAATTACTTATTAGGTGCGCACTTCAAGATAATCATGGAACATTCTGTGCTAAAGTACTTGGTGAACAAGCCTGTGTTGGGGGGGAAGATCTATAGGTGGCTATTTCTATTCCAAGAGTATGATTTCGAAGTAATTTTCAAGCCAGGATGATTGAACGTTGTGCCGGATCATCTGTCTAGAATTGAGACTAGCGAAGAACCAACAAACATTGAAGGACTCTCGATGCATATCTCTTTGCAATAAGGGTTGATGATGATCATTTCGCTGATATTATTTACCTTTTGTCTACTGGAGAAACCCTTGAGGAGTATACGACTCAACAAAAGAAATAACTTGTAGTCAAACCTGCATATTTTTCTCTGATTGTCAATTATTTGTATAAAGTGGGCTCCGACGAGATATTGTGCAGATATGTCCCTAAGCATGAAAGGCGCAGTATTTTGGCAGAAGCGCATGGTGGTATCACAAGAGGACACTATGCAAGAAAATCCACCGTGTAGAACATTTTAAGAGTGGGTCTATGGTGGCCCACGGTGCACAAGGATTCCAAAGAATATTGTATTGCTTGCGATGTATGCCAGAGAACTGAAAGACCATCAAGAAGGGATGAATTGGCATTGAATCTACAAGTCACCTTGAAGTCTTTTGATAAGTTGGTTATTGACTTTGTTGGGCCGATAAATCTGCCGAGAAAGAAGACCGGTCTATGATACAATATTACCACAACTAATTACCCGACTAGGTGGCCTGAAGCACAGCCGATAAAGGATTGTAGTGCAGAAACTGATGTGCACTTCATCTTTGAATATATCTTGTCCATATTTGGGTATCCAAATCTCTTAGTGAGAGATCGAGGATCACACTTCCACCACAACACTATTGAAGCACTAATGGAATAATTTCAGGTACATCATTAGAAGACCACACCTTATCATCCTCAGGCGAACGACATGATTGAGGCTTTCAACAAAATTTTGGAGAATGCTCTAACTAAAATATGCAATGTCAACATAAACGATTGGGATGTGCGTATACTGGCAATTCTATGCGCATACAAGACTACCTACAAGAAGTTGACGGGACATAATCTGTTTATACTGGTTTATGGATAGGAAGTCGTAATGCCTATGGAATACATAGTACCGAGTCTTATAATTGCCGCAGTCATGGACATGGCGGAAAACAATATTATGGAGGAGAGATTGGAACAATTGATTTCACTTGAGGAAGATTGCTTTATTGCAGGATTTCACCAACAAGTGCAAAAAGCTAGGGAAAAGGCCTAGCATGACTGACACATTAAGTAGAAAACTTTCAAGAATGGAGACTTGGTTTTGTTATATGATAGCAAGTTCACAAAGTTCCCAGAAGAATTCAAAATGTAATGGTTAGGACCATATATTGTCTAGGATATCTCAGATGGGGGCATAGTTCAACTCTTGAAGATGAATGGAGAGCTCTTTCCTGGAAAAGTAAAAGGGAGTATGTTGAAACTCTACTGGGACAATTATGTCACTGAGACCGTGTAATGATTATATGAATGGAGAAAATTCTTAGTGCTACATGTAGTTGGAAGGAAGCACATGACTTTAAACTACTCCAGCAAAGAAGGAATTTTTCGAAGAGGAAGTTTTGCACGGTATTTAGGAGGATGGAACAGGTGGAGGAAGTGGCGAGGAAGAAGAAGTAACTACACTATAGGGAGAGTTATGATGCAACTCATCTAGAATATGACCATTGGGACTACTATAGTTGATTTGATAGGGAAATTTTCATTAAAAGGAGTGGGGGGGACACATTTAATGGGCATATCTCGGCAAATATGTTTCCAAATTCACATTTATGAGGTGGATCTAAAGGAGATCATGAAGTTTGAAATTCAAAAAGGTCATAAATATGGAAACCCGCTCCACATTCGAACACTTTGCTCACTGAGATTTTGACTAGTGGTTTCACTTCAATGTGAGCTGAGTGTTAAGTTGCATGAATTGGGAGGAGATTGAGCAAGAGTTTCTTAGATGAGGGATAGGATTCTTAATGACTGCTACACTGACAATGCCTGTCACTAGGCTAAGGTCCCCAAGGAAGAAAAATATTGGTGCCAATGCGTAGAAGAAGAAGACAAAGCAGCCTCTCATCAGGAAATCACCTAAAAAAATCACTAAGGAATAGAGGTCTAAGGAGAGGCTGGACAAGCAGCAGCAGCTGATGGAACCCCAAGATTCATATGTGGAAGAAGTGGCCAATAGAATCAAAGATATCGACGCAGAAGATGTGGAACCGATATCCAGGTTTCCACCTTATATGCCGCTATGAAATCTGACCTCTAAGGTTACCAAGGACCTAGATGCTATAAAATTTAAAGCCTTTACACCAATGTTACTGAATGAGGTGCCGATTGAGGGAGAATTGTTGGCAAGGTTGCCACAGCTGCGCATGGAGCACTAGGATCTTAACGATCGGAGCAAGTATCCCAAATTTGAGCCCAGAAAGTATTTGAATTAAATTTACTATGAGGAAGCTGGAGTAACAAGGGTCGAATAGCTCCCATGGGCAACAAGAATTCAACGAGCTTGTTTGTTGAATATGCTCTATATTCTTCACTTTGGGTGCAGCAATATCAACACAATTTGTGTGCGTCAGTTGTTGGTATTGGTACATGATGAATGTCTATGGCTGGGGGTGAGGATCCCCATTGATGATATGTTGATTAGAAGGATAATTACACTTCCCTACCAAGGAGTGCCCCCACCGACGTATTCGTCGGAAAACCTTAGGAGAAAAAGCTGTCTGAGACGATGAAGAATGAGTATGATTTGATAAGGAATTCTAGGGAATTTTTAATCATCTCCATTAATGATCAGGTAGTGAATTTGCCGCACATATTTTTCCAAGGAAAGTAATGAGGAATTGTCAAGCAGATGAAGTACCCTCACCATTCCTGTCATTGGATGCCTAGTGTAGAAAGGGTGTCTAGTTCAACTAGGCGGGATATTTTTGCTAGGAGACAGAAGAAGAAGGAAAGTGATTCCACTACGCATGGTTGTTGCTCTTGATATCATTAACAACATGGAGAACACTAGAGGAGTCACAATTCCCCACTGTGGACCCAGATATCTGTGAGGTTGCGAGGTTTGCCTGACTGTGGGCTTCCAAGGAGCTAACCTGTGTTACAAAGAACAAGATGTTCTGGGTCTTGGTTGAAATGGAGTTGTGAACTGTGATAAGCCAGAAGTCGAGGTCGTCTTTTTTGAACGATATAAAGCAATTGCATACTTCAAGGTGAACTTTCACCATGTACACATCTGTGCCAAGAAGGACTTGGAGGAATTATGGTATGAGCTACCATTCTTGGTCACTGATGACGACATCGCGCAAGTAGTGAGCAATTGGCCAAGTGATTGGCTAACTCCACCAATGGAAGGAGAATAGAAATAAAAAACAAGCACCAGTCGAGCAATGACCAATATTTCAGGTGCACGGACTGAGAAGCATCCAATGAAGGACTGGAACAAGAAGGGCCAAAAGAAGGTGACTGAGATAGTCACATTTGATCTAGAGAAGGACATTGCACTGGAGATAGAGTGCGCAGTCGAGTAGGAAGAAGAGGCCACTGCAGACGGTGATCAGGGTGGTGAAGACACTTTTATTGATACTGAGGAGGTGGATTCCCCTTTCATCGTTCAAAGGTGGAAATCAAGTGTTGGAGGCATGTAGAAGAAGCAAAAGTTAGACAGATCCACTAGTGGAGAACCAATGGTCCTCACTGAGGGGGACATCAACGAGATAGGAGACAAAGTCCAAGCTATGACGGAGAGATTGTGGGGAAAATTTGAAGACCAGTATAAAGCAATGTTGATAGAGGTCCAACAGGGCCTCAAGAAGCTAGAACTTCATGCGTGCATGGTTCAAGCGAGCGTGACGCATGCAAGTGTGGGTAAACCGAGTGTGGCACCATTTAGTACAACTATGGGAAATCACATCTGAGCTACGGTTTTTACAACTATTAGGGAGCTCTCTACATTTTGAGACAACCTAAGACCAAGAGCGTGTGCAACATTGGAAAAATTTGAGCCTCAAACTTGCGCTGCTCCCCATTCAGACTTTGCACGAGTTGAATCAAGGAGTCACTGATGAAATAAAGATACGAGAGAAGCACACTTTGTTGGTCATTAAGGAAGTTAAAGACGATGACCAATAGATGCCCGAGGCCAAGAATGAGGCCATAATTAAGCTTGATGAGGCAACTGCATATAGGAAGCAACTAGAAGCGGCCATCACTAAAACATGTAGTGAGCTACCTAAGATCCAGATCCAGATAGAGGCAGCACCAGATAAGAACTTTCAGAAGCTTGCGGCAGTAGTTAAAGAATCAAATGTGCAAGTTGACAGAATCAAATTCAATCTAGAAATGCATATTGCAGAGTTGCAGATGAGGTTGCAGCCAACCACTCCCTCAGAGGTTCACGAACAATGTGCAACATATATCAAGGCTGCTATGGAAGATATAACTACTACAATCAAGGACTGTATTCAGATATTTGAAGACATTATGGAGATATGGACCTCGCTACAGGGAGACCCACATGTACGTAAGATTCAAGAAGAGATCCATGACACGCAACAAAAGTTTGATGAAATCAAAGTGATGGCGCAGACCCTAGTACATGCGCAATGATTTTCCCATCTCCAGGAGGGAAATTTTTTGTAGGGACAGATTGATGAGCTACGACAAAAGGAGGAGATTCCGTTAGAACGGATGCAACCATGGGTCGGGGAAGCCATTATGCTCTCACAGGCTATGGAGAGCAAGCTGAAGAACCTAAGGAATCTGCAATGATCTATCGGTCTGGCAATAGCAGGGACGACGACATAAAATATAGTGGAGGAAGTATAACAAGCTACCATGCAGTGAGTAGAGACACTTCAAACTTTGAAGGATGCATATAGCAATCTCAATGCAAATATTCAGGATGTACTAGCTAAGTGAATTGAGATGAGTCACATCTTTGTGTTGGGGCTCATTGGATAGGGTTACCCTAGGTAAAAGTTTTGTTAAAGTTTTGTAAAGAACCGCATTTTGAGGAGCGAAAAGTGCTTCGCACAGTGTTTTAGGAGTTAGAGGGGCTTTAGGGCAGGTCAAAGATCCTTATTTTGTAAAGGGATTGGATTAATTTGAATGTCTTCAGTTTTTCCCATGGTTTGCAGACCATGGTATTGTAAGTAAAGAAATATCTAAAGGGTTGTCTTAGTAAGTCAAAGGAATCATCATATTTTTTTATCGTTTGAGTCTCTATTATTATATCTTTCTATATTAGAGCGAAGGGGAAGGCTCTTGTATCTATGTGCATAGAGACCTTGGTATGTTTGTAGCTGCATGCACAGGCCCTTGCAGTTGTGTGTGCAGGCCCCTACAACTGTGTGTACAGTCCCCTGTAGTTGTGTGCGTGGGGTAAGAAGATGGTAACTGTGAAGATATGAAGTTAATAAAGATGATTTTGAAGGCAGATCTGTGTGCTTGCCTTTTGTACTTTACTTTATGTGATTTTTGTTTACTCTTTTGTTGCGCAATAAAGATAAGATCAGAATTCATAGCTGAATTTGTTATAGTTAATTACAGTTAATAACCATTGATTAATGCATAGTAGATAGAGTTTAGATCTGTGAGTAGTCTTTTTTTATGAATAGATCAGATTCGGTATAATACTAAGTGAGATCGCATAGCGTAGAAATAGATCTAAGACTAAGCTGAGACCACACTCCATATCCTTCTGGATGCGGAAACCTGGTTCCAGCATCCCCCAATATCGCCTCGAGTGAGACTGTGGTTTACACAAGCAGGTCATTGCAAAAAGGGCCGGTGGTATAGGGTTTTCTTGGTTAGTGCAACTAACTCTGAACCTCGGTATAAACCCCTCAAGCCAACAGTTACACAACAATATAATGGCTTTAAATTTTTACTAAGGCTACACATTAGAGTTTAGCAGTTCAAATAAATAAACAAACTAGGTTAAATATATCTTAACTTTAAACATTTTAAATATGGATAACCTTACAATTTATAATATTTCTAATTAACTTTTATTATATATTTATTTCTTCACAACAATGGTTATGATTACATTTAAAAAAATAATAATGGCCAAGCCATATAGTGTAGTTTTACTAACAATGAAATTTTTTGTGTGCATCTGATGAAATTTCCAACTCTAAAAGGTTGGATATTTGGTCACCTCGTAAAGTTTATTTTTTCCATAATTTCTTTCATAGCCAAATATATAGGGTTAAATTAAAACAACCTATGAACATAGAGGAATGTATAAATAGTACACGACTAGAATAAATTTTAATGTTAGTTTTTGGACTTATTGGTTGTGGAACTAGATTGCTCTTTTTATGCTTAATGATCATAGTTCATTCATGTTTTTTGTTTTGGATAAGCATTGTTGGATATTATTATTCCCCATTTCCTTGAGTTGACATCTCTTTTATTCCAAACATTTTAATCTACCTCATTATTCTTTTCTTGATTTTCTTTCTTCTCCTTTTCCTAATCCACTTAGCTCGCATGGGGTGATGGATAAGTTGAGGAATGTTTGCTAGGTTTAAAAGGGGTTCATATGTCCTCATGGTTGAAGAAGTGTGAGGAGGGAGAGACTACAAAAAACTAGTTTCCTCAATAATTTCGTGGCTAATTGTTCTATGAATTGTGACTTGTCAAAGGGTTTTTGTTGCTAATCAATTGGTGTTATTCTTTTGCACCATCCCAAGATATATATTTTCTTGGGATTTCCTTTAATCGATCATTTTAAGGGTGGCTTGCGAAATGAGAAATAATGTGCCTTTTTGCATAAAATTCTCTCTAGTGGAAGGAAACATGTTCATAATCCATATTTTGGGTCCAAGCATAATCTTTAGCTACCAAGGTTACTTATGTTGGAAACCCTTTGTTGAAGTCCATGTCTACATAGATATGTAGAACTATGGCAATGTGTAATTGTTGTGCCTCTTCACTTTTGAAGTGTAATTAGTTGAGAACATTTATAATATCATTATATCAATCATAAACCCAAAAATGGAGAGGAGGAATGGGGATCTTGACACAAATAGGATCAATGGAGAGGAAACCTAATTTTAAGTCAAATGAGGGAGGATAGGATTTTGTGACACCCCTTGTATTCTTTCCCCTTGATTTCTATAATGTAATGATACTTGATATAATAAAAGAATCTATTTTGTATATTCATCTGAAGAGTGGGACTACAAGTCCATGATCTAAGGAGGGAAGAGGAAATATAAACCCATGTGGGGTTAGCTGACAACTTTAACTAATTTTATGGTGCAAATGATAAGAAAAAGAAGAGGAAGAGTCCAAGAGGAACATGAAGAGACACCCTAAGGAAATAATAATTAAATAAATGCACAAAAAACTGGGGGTTCACCTCCTCTTAATGAAGCTCATGAGGAAAGATAGAAAGAGCTATGATATGAGGGAATAATATTCACCAAAAAAGGAAATTATGACCAAGAGTGAAAGAGGATGAAGAGTAAATGGGAATGAGTTCTTGCCAACGATTGGATGAGAAACAAATTAGGGTACTATCTAGGGCTAGGAAGCCACACGTAGAGGTGCTTGTTGAGAGGGATTTGATAAACCATCTAGAGTGCTTGCTATGGGCTAAGAAATCACTCTTAAAGTTCTTGAAACAACTGATAAACCACCCATTGTTGTGAATTATATTGTTCTTGACTAGTTGATAAACCACCCAATGTCATATGTATTCCCTATCCTCTATTAAATAAATATGGTTTCTTTCTAGATGTGCTAAAAAGAAACCCCCCTTAGATCATGTATCTGGCTCAAGGGTGACTGTTGTAAGTGATTCTAGCTACAGTAGGTCTGTGGTTGGGTGAAAAATTGAATTCACACCTTTAGTTTGGACTTTAGATTGATTGTTATGACATGTATTTAACTGAGAGTTGTGAAGTTAAAGATTTCCTTGTGAAAGTTAATGTATGGTTCTGAAAAATGTTGGATTGTTGTATGATGAAATTGCATGAACTTATTGAATTCTTATAATTCATTTTATGAATTTATGTCATGCATATGTGGTTAAAGGCCTAGAATGTAGGTACAAGAGGAGATGAGGTCACTGTGACAAGAAGGAATCCACATGGGATCCGCGTGGCCAGTCATGATGACATGACATGTGGCTATTGGATGAGACTTTGAAGGCTCCTATCTTTTGATCTAGAGGTCGCATAGAGATGAAATTTATGTTTTTAGAAATGTCTCAAAGAGAGGATCACAACGATGTTATCTGTTTTAAGTTTTGAAGAGGTTGAAAGAGATCGAAAAATTTAGACCCCATTTCCATAATGGAACCTTGGAGGTCGAGTCAACATAGTAATCACCCTCTTTCTACCTTAGTAAGGGTTATGGATAGTAGGGTGTATGTTACAAAGTGGTATAAAGCTCTAGGATTCATGTAACATATGTGAAAAGGCTCACATGCATACCATAGATAAGTGCTTGATATGCTTGATCTGCTAGATTTCCTTTCTAGCAATAGATGTGTGAAGGTGTTAAAAGTGAAAATTGTTGAAATGTATGGTTTATATTTATGGAACTATTGATAGAATATTATTTATGTGCTAAATGAAATTTGGTGTTTTAGATCAATATAGACCAAGGTAATGAGAATACATGTTGTTTTGTTTTTCCTTTATGTTTGGCTAACATCTATGTGTATGTAAAAATAGATTGCTAGGCATCAAGATACAATAAGAAAGAGAAAGAATGAGAAGCAGTTTTGTACAATACGATGTAAATAGAACCCAAAAATGCCCCAAATAAGATTCAGTTGGGAATATTAAAGAAGAAGAAAATCCTGAATTCATGGACACTCTTAGAATCCTAAGAGCTCAAATAAGGAGTTGCAAGGAAGATAACGAAAATATTTAAAAAAAAAGTAGAAGTGAATGTCATACTATTGTAGAGTCTGATAAACTTGTAAATACAAAGAAAATACGAGATTGTTGCCAACCATCAAGATAAGTATAAGCCTAAGGATAGTTCACTAGAGATCCAAAAGCATGAGTTTGGTAATAAGAAGGAAAAATGAAGGCAATCAAGAAAGATGCATAGACATGTAGAAGGAGGAACAATTTTGCTAAACACACCAAAAAGAGAATTAAGAAGACTGGACAGATCATTAGACTGCTCAGATAAGAAACATTATAATCAAAGGAAGATCAATAGAATCCCCATGTGAGAATAATTTAGGAAAGAAAATCCCCCTACCTTTGATGGATAAGTAAAGAAGGTAGAAGATGTAGAGGCTTGGTTCTTGGGGATAAAGAAGTATTTTAGATTGCATGATTATTTTGAGAACATGAAGACTAGGATGGTTGCCTTCAGCTTAAAGGGAAAAATTGATATGGTGGGAGTATTAAATAATATCAAAGGCATTAGAGAGAATGAGTTCAAATGGATGAAGTTTGAAAAGTACTTTCAAGAAAACTACTTATCCAAGAAATATTATGATGATAGAGCCAAGGAATTATATGAACACAAACTGAGATAGATGACACTTGAGGAGTATACTAACAAATTCTTGGAAATACTAAGGTATGTACCTTACATCAAGGATGAGAAGACTAATATCCAAAGGTATGTCAGTGGGTTACCACAAGAACATCGAGACAGAAAAGAATTCGATGAGCCTAAGACTCTATAGAAGGTTATTCAGAAGACCAAGCATTGTTATGAAAAATTTAAGCATAAGATTGAGGTCTGAACTGACTGAAATAAGAAAGTAAAATGAGGAGGACAAAGAAACTCAATATACATGTAATGGGGAAGGGTGGAAATTTTAATAACCTCACCAAAAGTGAACACCAAAAAATTCCATAATCAAGAGAAATACACCTAAGAAATCAGTGAATGAATAGGGAGAAGCATCCAGGAAAGGGAGCATACAATGATGGGAATTTGGAGAGAACTGTATGGTGTGTTTGGTTTCCTATGAGTCCCAAAAAGGAATTCCTTGTAGTTGGTTTCTTCCTACAAGTGGCATACAAATAAATGAATGGTGTTAGTGAGTGAAAATGGACTAACAGAGCATTGAATATAATGGAAACAATGAATAAACAAAACAAAACTAAAACTAAACTAAATAACACAAAACAATCTTGTGAAGCAAAAAAAAATCAGCAAAACAATAAGAAAAGGATAATCTTTATTGATTGTTGGTGGTGGAAGAGTTACAAATGAAGTATCATAGACACTCGAAGATAATTGCTTGAGAAATGATGCTCAATAGCTCTCAACAGGGATTTCCCATTTTCAATCTCTTTTGCAAGCTCTTTCTCTCTCAAAGAAGCATAGAAACTCTCTACAATGGTGGAATTCTCCTCACACTCATATGCTAGATTACTTTGGAGCAATTTTGGCATCATAATAATGCACAACTTCTTGTTATTTTTGGATCTCTATGAACTTGTATTTATAGAAATTTTTAACACTCTTTCCCTCCTTTGGCTCATCAATATGGTTGTTTGCCTCATAAATGAGATGAGAGTTACCACCCTCTTGCCATTAAGGCTTCTTAGGGCTCAAGGCTTGAATGGTCATCTAATCATGTCAAGAGGTGAAGTTTTTGTTTAGGTAAGTTCATGTCTAAAGGTGTAGACTGAACTTCTCACGACCCTCACAACTATTGAAGAAAGAGTTGCAATGTAGTGAATTTTCGACTTTGGAGCAACCTCGAGGGTTGATTTTTTAATTCAACCTTTAGGAAAGATTTTTATTTTTTATCTTCGTGATGTTTGCAACTAAAAATGTAACCCTTGTACATGTTATTCACTAATTTTGAGGCTTTTGCTGCATATTAATGAGTGTACCATTTTCTCATAACAATAAGAACCTTCTGCGAAGAAATTGACCTCTACTATAGAAGACTGGAAAGAAGTTATTAACATACAAGAGGAAACAATTGTGAATGATTTGGCCCAGAGTATCCCCATGATATACGCTACATTATATAATAGGAAGGAATACCAACAAGTAGAAATCATTCAAATGGAAGGTATGGCCAAAATCTCACCAGTCTCAATTTTAATTGATGCAGGATCCAATTTTAGCTGTATTATCCCTAAGATTGTGGAAATATGTGAATTTCCAAAGAAAACCCATGAAGAATCATGGCTTTTTCAGTTGGCTACTAGGAGAAAGATATGGATAACAAATATGGTTGTCTTTCCCTGTAGAAATTGGGGGCATCACTACTACAATCAAATTGAATTCACTATTATTGGGGTCATACGAACTCCCGATAGGTATGGATTGGCTGACAGCCCATAGGGAAAAGGTGGATTATTAGCGATGAAAATTAAGTACCTTTTGCCCATAATTGATAGTGGCTTGGTTAATTGGATTTCCAGCAATGAAACCGGCCCAATAACATTGCAGGGTATTAAGAGGCCAATAAAACTTAGAATGCTCTCAATGATGCAAGTAAAGAGTTGTAACAGAAAAATTTATGCCCTTTATGCCATCTAAATCACAGAGGAGAAATAAACTAGTGAAAACCCCTTTGCGCATTACCTAGTATTAGATTAGTATAGTGATGTGTTCCTAGATGAATTTCCAGGACTTCTACCTAGTAGAGACATTGACTTCACCATCGAGTTGATCCTAGGAAAAACACTGGTAGCAAAGACCCATTATCATATGAACATTTATAAATTGTAGAGTTAAAGTTACAATTGAAGGAATTAATGGAGAAGGAATACTTACAACCCAATGTTTCATTATGGGGAGCGCCAACACTCAATCAAAAATAAAGACAGAATGTAGTGTATGTGCATAGACTACTAGCAACTAAACAAAGCTGCTGTGAAAACTAAGTACCCAGTGCCCATAATTGATGATCTATTCGACCAATTGAGAGGGGTTTCTGTATTTTCCAAAATTGATTTAAGGATTGGTTATCATTAGGTTCGAATCAAATAGGAATCCATTCACAAGACTACATATAGGATAAGGTATGGTCACTATGAGTTTATCGTAGTGCCCTTCGGGATTGCAAGTCCCTCAACGACATTTTTGTGCCTTATGAACAATGTTCTTAGGCTATATCTGGACAATTTTGTATTATTGTTCATGGACAACATCTTGGTCTATTCAAAGAAATAAAAGGAGCATGAAGACCACTTGAGAGTCGGGCCAAGACCATCTCAAGCTCAGAAGGGATAGCTCGACAGAGCCACTCACATATTCACAGGTGATATGATTTCAAAGGCTGTAGGAAAAGGAATTTTTATATATACATGTAAAATCATTGATTTTGATAATGTGCGGGAGTTGAAAAAGAAAGAAAAAATTAATCCCCTAGAGGAAGTTAAGCCTCGAGTCTTGTATGCCATGAGATCAGGCGTTACACCCAAGAGAAGAAGAGGAGGAAATTTGGGTTGTAGGATGTCTTGAGGAGTTTTCGTCATTGGATGGACCCTATAATAATTACCCTAGAGCTTTCTAAGGGAGATTGAGGAGGAAGTTCCAAGATTAAATCCTCGGGACAATGTGGCTTGTGGGCCCATTCCTTTGTGAACCCTGTGATTTGAAACCTCCACATAAACCCGATGAATAGAACATGTGATGTCACCCTGGCACACCTACTCCGACAATTTCCCATAGTGCTTGGTGTAATCTCACTGAGATTTTGTCCTCGGGATCATGTGGCGAGATTGGGCCCCTCTAATATGTTTGGGTGTAGTGTAGTTTTTGTAGGTTAAATATGGGGGGAAGCCACGAGGCATTACATTAATGGTATATGTGGATAGGGTAATCCTCATCACCCTGATGATTTACATTGAAGGCATCCCAATGATTTGTAAAAGGTCTCATAAGGAAACTACCATAATTTTATCCCTAGGATGAGTTGGCCTTGAGGGCCCCACTCAGCTTATCATAGTGTTGAATGAGGGTCGGGTCGAGGGGAGGAGTCAGGTTGAGGGGGGCGCAACCTTGCAAGTATGGAAAGGGCATGAACAAGTTGATATCGAATAGTGTTATGACTTGGAGGGCCATGTGGGGACCACATGGGATCCACGTGGCCAGTCTTGATGACATGACATGTGGCTATTGGATGAGACTTTGAAGGCTCCTATATTTTGATCTAGAGGTTAGATAGAGATGAAATTTATATTTTTAGAATGTTTGCAATGAGAGGATCACAATGATGTTGTCTATTTTAAGTTTTGAAGAGGTTGAAAGAGATTGAAAAATTTAGACCCCATTTCCATAATGGAACCTTAGAGGTCGGGTCAACTTAGTAACTACCCTCTTTCTACCTTAGTAGGGGTTAGGGATAGTAGGGTGTATGTTACAAAGTGGTATCATGTAATTTATGTGAAAAGGCTCACATGCATACTCTAGATGAGTGCTTGATATGCTTGATCTGCTAGATTTCCTTTTTAGCGATAGATGTGCGATGGTGTTAAAAGTGCAAATTGTTGAAATGTATGGTTTAAATTTATGGAACTATTGATAGAATATTATTTATGTGCTAAATGAAATTTGGTGTTTTAGATCAATATAGACCTAGTAATGAGAATCTACGTTGTTTTGTTTTTCCTTTATGTTTGGCTAACATCTATGTGTATGTAAAAATAGATTGGTAGGCATCAAGATATAATAAGAAAGAGAAATAATGAGAAGCAGTTTTGAACAATATGATGTAAACATAGCCCAACAAGGACCCAAAGAAGATTTAGTTGGGAATATGAAAGAAGAAGACAATCCTGAATTGATGGACACTCTTAGAAGCCTAAGAGCTGAAATAAGGAGTTTCAAGGAAGATAACAAAAATATTGTTAAAAAATAGTAGAAGTGAATGTCATACAATTGTAGAGTCTAACAGACTTGTAAATACAGATAAAATACAAGATTGGTGCCAACCATCAAGATAAGTATAAGCCTAAGGATAGTTCACTAGAGATCCAAAAGCATGAGTTTGGTAATAAGAAGGCAAAAGGAAGCCAATCAAGAAAGATGCATAGACATGTAGAAGGAGGAACAATACTGCTCAACACACCAAAAAGAGAATTCAGAAGACTGGACAGATCATTAAACTGTTCAGATAAGAGACATCATAATCAAAGGAAGAGCAAGAGAATCCCCATGTGAGAATAATTTAAGAAATAAAAACCCCCTACCTTTGATGGATAAGTAAAGAAGGTAGAAGGTGTAGAGGCTTGGTTCTTGGGGATAAAGAAGTATTTTAGATTGCATGATTATTTTAAGAACATGATGACTAGGGTGGTTGCCTTCAACTTGAAGGGAAATTTTGATATATGGTGGGAGTATTTCAATTATATCAAAGGAATTAGAGAGAAGGAGTTCAAATGGATGAAGTTTGAAAAGTAATTTCGTTCAAACTACCTAACCAAGAAATATTATGATGATAGAGCCAAGGAATTCTATGAACACAAACTAGGATAGATGACACCTGAGGAGTATACTAACAAATTCTTAGAAATTCTAAGGTATGTGCCTTACATCAAGGATGAGAAGACTAATATCCAAAGGTATATTAGTGGGTTACCACAAGAGCGTCGAGACAAAAAATAATTCGATGAGCCTAATACTCCAGAGGAGGTTATTCAAAAGATTAAGCATTGTTATGAACAATCTAAGCATAAGATTGAGGTCCGAACTGACTACAATAAGAAAGTAAAATGAGGAGGGCAAAGAAACTCAATATACATGTAATGGGGAAAGGGTGGAAATTTTAATAACCTCACTAAAAGTGAACATAAAAAAAATTCTATAATCAACAGAAATACTCCTAAGAAATCGGTGAATCAATAGGGAGAAGCATCCAGGAAAGGCAGCATACAATGATGGGAATGTGGAGAGAACTGTATGGTGTGTTTGGTTTCCTATGAGTCCCAAAAATGCCTTCCTTGTAGTTGGTTTCTTCCTACAAGGGGCATACAAATAAATGAGTAGTGTTAGTGAGTGAAAGTGGACTAATAGAGCATTGAATATAATGGAAACAATGAATAAACTAAACTAAATAACACAAAACAAGCTTGTGAAGCAAAAAAAAAAATCAACAAAACAATAAGAAAAGGATCATCTTTATTGATTGTTGGTGGTGGAAGAGTTACAAATGAAGTATCATAGACACTCAAAGATAATTGCTTGAGAAATGGTGCTCAATAGCTCTCAACAAGGATTTCCTATTTTTAATCTCTTTTGCAAGCTCTTTCTCTCTCAAATAAGCATAGAAACTCTCTACAATGGTGGAATTCTCCTCACACTCGTATGCTAGATTACTTTGGAGCAATTTTGGCATCATAATAATGCACAACTTCTTGTTATTTTTGGATCTCTATGAACTTGTATTGATAGAAATTTTGAACACTCCTTCCCTCCTTTGGCTCATCAATATGGTGATTAGCCTCATAAATGAGATGAGAGCTACCACCATCTTGCCATTAAGGCTTCTTAGGGCTCAAGGCTTGAATGGTCATCTAATCATGTCAAGAGGTGAAGTTTTTGTTTAGGTAAGTTCATGTATAAAGGTGTAGACTGAACTTCTCACGACCCTCACAACTATTGAAGAAAGAGTTGCGATGCAGTGAATTTTTGACTTTGGAGCAACCCCATGGGTTGATTTTTTAATTCAACATTTAGGAAAGATTTTGATTTTTTCTCTTCATGATATTTCCAACTAAAAATTTAACCCTTGTACATGTTAGTCACTAATTTTGATTGTCTTCTATTGCATACAAATGAGTGTACCATTTTCTCATAACAATAAGAATCGTCTCTAAATAAATTGACCTCTACTGTAGAAGACTGGAAAGAAGTTATATAACATACAAGAGGAAATAAATGTGAATGATTTGGCCTAGAGCATCCCTATGATATACACTACATTATATAATAGATAGGAATACCAACAAGTAACAATCATTCAAATGGAAGGTATGGTCAAAATCTCACCAATCTCAATTTTAATTGACCCATGATATAATTTTAGCTATATTATTCCTAAGATTGTGGAAAAATGTGAATTTCCAAAGAAAACCCATGAATAATCATGGCTTGTTCAGTTGGCTACTAGGATAAAGAGATGGATAACATATATGGTTGTCTTTCCCTGTAGAAATTGGGGGCATCACTACTACAGTCAAATTGAATTCACTAATATTGGGGTTATACGAATTCCTGATAGGTATGGATTGGGTGACATCCCCTAGGGTGAAGATGGATTATTAGCGATGAAAATTAAGTATCCTTTTCCCATAATTGGCAGTGGCTTGGTTAGTTTGGATTTCCAGCAATGAAACCAACCCAATAATGTTGCAGGGTATTAAGAGGCCAATAAAACTTAGAATGCTCTCAATGATGCAAGTAAAGAGTTGTAACAAAAAAATTTATGCCCTTTATTCCATATAAATCACAGAGGAGAAAGAAACTAGTGCAAACCCCTTTGCGCATTACCTAGTATTAAATTAGTATAGTGATGTGTTCCTAGATGAATTTCCAGGACTTCTACTTAGTAGAGACATTGACTTCACCACCGATTTGATCCCAAGAAAAACACTGGTAGCAAAGACCCATTATCATATGAAAATTTATAAATCATAGAGTTAAAGTTACAATTGAAGGAATTAATAGAGAAGGAATACTTACAACCCAATGTTTCATTGTGGGGAGTAGAAACACTTAATAAAAAATAAAGATAGAATGTAGTGTATGTGCATAAACTATTGGCAACTAAACAAAGTTATTGTGAAAACTAAGTACCCATTGACCATAATTGATTATCTATTCAACCAATTGAGAGGGGTTATTGTAATTTCCAAAATATATTTAAGGATTGGTTATCATTAGGTTGGAATCAAATAGGAATCCATTCACAAGACTACATTTAGGATAAGGTATGGTCACTATGAGTTTATTGTAGTGCCCTTCGAGCTTGAAAATATGTCAATGACCTTTATGTGCCCTATGAACAATGTTCTTAGGCCATATATGGACATTTTTTATTATTTATCATGGACAACATATTGGTCTATTCAAAGAAATCAAAGGAGCACGAGACTGTTATGAAAATTATATATATGATAGAGAAATGCAAGACATATAATATGCGGAAATACACAAACACATAAAACCGGAGAGACACAGATATATGTGGTTCACCTAGTTTGGGATACATCCACCTCAAACATCCAATCCTTCCTTTCTATTATCCAGCAAAATGAAGACACACAACCTACAACAGATTCGTTGTAATATCCTTTGTTTTCTCTCATAGTCTCACCTCTTTGTTTCTCGCTCGGAGAATACACATCTATTACACAGCCTCAATACAATACCCTCATACAAAGAGAGGGGTTACCTTATAGGGAAAAAAACCCTAAACTAAACATAAGTTCTACAGTCAGATCATCTACCTAATGAACAACCCATATTGACTAGAAATTACTATACTTTTACAAGGCAATTTTACATCTATTTTTAGCTTCGGGGGCGCTGCCCCCAAAACCCCTACCAGGGGACCGCTGGCCCTTGGACCCCCCAGCTGGGGGGAATGGGGCACCCCAAACCCCTATAGGGGGGACAAGTCCCCCCCACACCCCCCGCATGGAGGGGTGTACAATCTTCCTGGGGTATACATCCGGCTGAAACAAAGACCTCTAAATTAGGATGATAATCATGCTCCACAGCCAACAATCTCCCACTTGGAGAATGATTGTAGCAACTCCACCGCTACTTCATTTGCTAGACAATGACTCCTATTTGGACCTGGCTATTTCTCATATTCATCGTCATCCTTGAAGACCAATTGAAACTGAGCATATTCTCAGTTTCTCCCTAGTTACAACTTTTGTTAGCATATCTACAGGATTCTAGCTAGTGTGTATCTTTTCTAGCTTCAACTCTCCATTTTCCAACACTGATCATATGAAATGGTACTTGAGCTGTATGTGTTTAGTCCTGGAATGAAATGCTGAGTTATTTGCAAGATGAATGGCACTTTGTCTATCACTGTATAACATGCCCATATCATGCTTCTTACCCAATTCATCCATAAACCTTTGTAACCAAATCATTTCTTTACTAACCTCTGTAGCAGCAACATACTCTGCTTCTGTTGTTGAAAGTGAAACAACACTTTGGATTTTTGAAACTCAACTGGCAGTTGTTCCACCTACAGTAAATACATATCCTATAGTGCTCCTGTTATCTCTATCACCTGCCATATCTGCATCAACATATCCCTGTAGAGAAATGTTTGAACCACCAAAGCATAACACTTGATTTGTGGTACCTATCAAATATCTGAGAATCCATTTCACTACCATCCAATGTTATTTTCCTGGATTGTTCATGTACCTACTTACAACTCCCACTGCATGTGCAATATCATGCCTTGACCATTGCATACATTAAGCTTCCAACTACTGATGCATATGGAACTTTAGATAGATAATCCATGTCTTCATAGGTCTTTGGGCACATCTCCTTATTAAGTTTGAAATGGCTAGCAAAACGTGTACTAACTGGTTTTGTATTGTGCATATTAAATCTTTTAAACACCTTTTATATGTACTCATTCTGAGACAATGTTAATTTGTGATTTTTCCTGTCTCTAGTTATTCTCATACCAAGGATTTGTTTTGCAGCTCCCAAATCCTTCATTGCAAATGAATTTGCCAATTTTCTTTTGAGCACATTTATTCCCTGCATGTTAGACCCTGCAATAAGCATGTCATCTACATACAATAACAATATAATATAGATGCCATCATTTTTCTTTTTTAGATAAACACAATGATAAGAGTGACATCTAGTATAACCTTATTCAGACATAAACTTGTCAAATTTTAGATACCAATGCCTTGGAGCCTGTTTTAATCCATACAAGCTCTTCTTCAACCTGCACACTAGTTTCTCCTTCCCTTTTATCTCATATCCTTGTGGTTGCTGCATATATATCTCTTCCTCCAAATCCCCATGGAGAAAGGTTATCTTTACATCTAACTGCTCAAGATGCAAATCTTCAACTGCTACTACACTTAAAATAGTTCTGATTGAAGTCATTTTAATAATAGGAGAAAATATTTCATCAAAATCAATACCTTTCTTCTATGCAAACCCCTTCACCACAAGTCTAGATTTGTACCTCTGTTTTCCTCCATCTTCTTGCTTCAGCTTGTAAACCCATTTATTCTACAATGTAGTTTTACTGGCAGGCAACCTAACTAAGTCCCAAGTCTAGTTATGCATTAAGGAGTCCATCTCTTCTTCCATGGCTAGCTCCCACTTCTTCCTGCTTTTAACTTGCATTGCTTCTTCATAACATTCAGGCTCACCAGAATCAGTCAACAATAAATAATATAATGAAGGAGAGTATCATTCAGGGGGTATACTTATCCTGGTAGATCTTCTAACGCTACTTTTAGGTGTTTGGGGTGCCTGTTGCTGTTGTGGTGGTTGCTGTTGTTGTGGTTGTTGATTATTATTATTTTCAGGCACCTTTAATTTTTCAGTGATCTCATCAAGAACTATGTATTCCTTGTTTTCTTTTTCCTATTTCTTTTCCTACAACTGATTCTTATACAAGACCTTTTCATTGAATATTACATCTCTGCTCCTAATGATTTTGTGATTTTCATAATCATATAAGCAATAACCAAAATCATTAACACCATATCCAATAAAGGTACATTTCTTTGATTTTGCCTCAAGCTTTGTTCTATTTTCTTTATTAATATAGACAAAGGCCTCACAACCAAAAGGCTTTACAAAAGAGTAGTTTACCTTTTTACCTGTCCATGCTTCCTCTGGAACACCACCATCCAAGGAACTTGAAGGCCCTCTGTTTGTTAGATAAACAACAGTATCTACAGCATCTGCCCAAAATTGTAAAGGCAATCCTGCATGCAATCTCATGCACCTTGAACGCTCCATGATTGTTCTGTTCATCCTTTCTGACACACCATTTTCTTGTGGTGTTCTTGGAACTATCTTCTCTCTGTGAATTCCATGCTTTGAATAGTACCTATCAAACTCTTTGCTGCAATATTCACCTCCATTGTCTGATATGAGACACTTCAATTTCTTTCCTGTCTCAATCTCAACCAAAGCTTTCCATTTCTTGAAAGTATCAAATACATTAGATTTATTCTGAATACAATAAATCCAAGTTTTTCTAGTTGCATCATCAATAAAAGTAACATAATAATGAGAGCCACTGAGAGCTGATACCTGAGCAGGTCCCCATACATCTGTATGCACAAGCTCTAATTATTTTCTCTTCTTTTCTTTCCCAACTTTGAGAAATCTAACTCTCTTATGTTTTCCATAAATGCAATTCTCACAGAAGTCCAAATAAACATTCTTCAAACCCAGAAACAAATTCCTTGAGTGAAGAATATTCATCCCCTTCTCACTCATGTGTCCGAACCTATGATGCTATAATGCTGCATCTGCTCCTTTGGAAGTTAAAGCATTAACAAAGTTAGAAATACTATTGCATAAATACAATGTACCAACCTTTTCTTTTGCTATTACCAAGGCTCCTTTGGTGACCTTCCAAGCTTTATTTGTGAAAGTTGTCACACAACCTTCACCGCTTAACTGCCATGTTGAAATCAGATTTTTCTTCAGATCTGGAACATGCCTTACCTCCTTTAGTAGCCATTGGTTTCCATTTTGTTGTTTTACAAGAACCTTACCCATTCCAACAATTTTACAAGGTTTATCATCACCCAAACGGACTTGTCCAAAATCTCCTTGAACATAGTCATGAAAATATTTCTTATCAGGTGTGGCATGGAATGAGGCCCCTGAATCTACCACCCAGGAATCAGTAATATTTTTGAAAGAAAGAATCAAAGCATCATGTAACACCTCACCTGTCACATTTGCTTCATGATTGTTTTCTTGTTGTGCATCTCCTTCTTTTCCCTTCCGAGATCTATAGTCTTTCTTTAGGTGTCCTTTCTTTCCGCATTTCTAGCACACTATCCCTAATTTGGACTTGGATCTACCTTTCCTTGATTTACTGCGATATCCTAAGTTCTTTCCTCTTTCCATTCTTCTTGCCCTAGACTCTGCACTCAAAACATTACTTGATGTCTCACCGGAGCTTTTCTGTCGCATTTCCTCACTAAGGATAGCATCGACAACATCATCAAACTTTAAAGTACTAGATCCAGAAATAGAGTTACTAATGGCCATTAATAAACCATTCCAACTTTCTGGCAATGAGAACATGAATAACAAAGATCTAACTTCAAAATCAAATTTTACCCCTATAGAAATTAACTGGCTTGTAACTGTATTAAAATCATTTAAATGGTCTGCAACAGATCCACCTTCTGACATCTTCATATTAAATAACAGTTTCATAAGAAATACCTTGTTTGAGGCCGAGGGTTTTTCATATAGTTTTTCCAACGCCTAAATCAAACCCTCTGTCATTGTTTCCTTCGAAATGTTGAAGATGACTGACGCTACGAGGCACACCAGTACTATTCCGAGTGCCTTTCTATCGAGAATGTTCCATTCTGCATCTATCATAGCCATCGACTTCTTTTCTTTTCTACTCAATGGTAGGTACAGATCTTTCTGATACAGATAATCTTCCATCTGCATCTTCCACAACGAGAAGTTTTGGCCGTTAAATTTCTCAAACCCTGAACTTACCATCTTCCTCCATTTCTGCCACTTGAATGAGGAACCCTTCTTTCGTGTGAGTTTATCATCCAAATAGACCTTTGGCTCTGATACCAGTTGTTAGAAAATTTATATATATGTCAGAGAAATGCAAGACATATAATATGTGGAAAAACGCAAACACATAAAACTAGAGAGACACAGATATACGTGGTTCACCCAGTTTGGGCTACATCCACCTCGAACATCCAGTGCTTCCTTTCTATTATCCAACAAAATGAAGAGACACAACCTACAACAGATCCGCTGTAATATCCTTTGTTTTCTCTCACAGTCTCACCTCTCTGTTTCTCGCTCAGAGAATACACATCTATTACATAGCCTGAATACAATACCCTCATACAAAGAGAGGGGTTCCCTTCTAGGGAGAAAAACCCTAAACTAAACATAAGTTCTACCATCAGATCATCCAACTAATGAGCGGCCCAGATTGACTAGAAATTACTATACTTTTACAAGGCAATTTTACATCTGTTTTTAGTTTCGGGGACGCTTCCCGCGAAACCCCTGCCGGGGGACCGCTAGCCCCTGGACCCCCTAGCCAAGGGGGAGGGGCCCCCCCAAACCCTCGCACGGGGGACAAGTCCCCCCCGCACCCCCCCATGTGGAAGGGTGTACAATCTTCTTGGGGTATACATCCAGCTGAAACAAAGACCTCTAAATTAGGATGATAATCATGCTCCACACCCAACAGAGACCACTTGAGAGTTGTTCTACAACTCTAAAGAAGAACAAATTGTATGCAAAGCTTAATAAATGTGAGTTTTTTAAAATCAGTTTCACTAGTTGATGCATGTGACATCAAAAGGAGTGGTTGTTGACCTAGACATGGTCAAAGCGATAATGGAATGGCCCAAGCCCTGAAATATGACAGAGGTCAAATAATTTATTGAGTTGCCTGGTTACTATCAAATATTGATTTGAAACTTCTCAAAGATTAAGCATATCATCACTACCTTACAAAGAAAAGGAGCAAAGTTTCAATGGACACATGAATATGAAACTAGTTTTGAAAAACTGAAATATTTACTCACTTGTGGACCTATCTTGAGAATAGCTGACCCGGAACAAGATTTTGTAGTTTGAATTAATGCTTGTAAGGAGGGACTTGGTGGAGTCATGATGCAAGAAGAACATGTAATCTTCTATGAATCTAGGAAGATGAATGAGCATGAAAGGAACCATGTCATCCATGATTTGGATTTGGAAGCCATTGTGAACACACAAAAAATGTGGAGACATTACTTAATGGGAAGGAGATTTGTATTGATGATTGATCATGGTGGTATAAATACTTGTTTAGCCATCCTATGTTGAATTCCAAACAATCCAGGTGGTTAGATTTGATTTTGAAATTAAACACATCAAAGGAAAAGAAAAAGAGGTGGAATATTCACTTAGTAGAAGTTTGCAAGAGGTTCACCTTTCACCTAACATCCATAAGCACTTACTCATTTGACATCAGGGAGAGGATTAATGAAGGGTTGATAAATGACGAACATTACCAATAGGTGAAGAAGTGTTGGAAAGAACAACCAAATGGATCAGTAAGAAGAAGCTACCAACTCAATGATGATGGAATATTGATATTCAAGAACATGAAATATGTGCCCATTGTAGGGGATTTAAGAAAGCTTAATGTTATATGGAATCTATGATTGTGAATAGAAGTGTCTTCTGTAAGCCTGTTGGACTAACCTAGAATGACATAAAGCAAAGGGTACAATGTCTTCCTTAAAGTAATTGAATGATGGGATGAAACCTACCTAGAATCTGTCATAAGCTTTGCTCCTTCCTCAACTTGTATGCTCCAATCATAGCTCTGATCACTATAATTAGAACTTTCATAATAAAAAAAGACAAGCCAAAGATCTATTACATCTATGTAGAATAATATAATCACTTCATTCAATAGATCAACATGGTAATGAAATACATGAAATCATAACATCATATATAGGAAAACAATCTACTCTTTTATTAATAAAAATGGAGAGAGTTATAACCAAAAATAGGAGTTGATCTTGTAGAAGAGCTCCCCAAGTTGACTTGTCCTTTTCTTGCCACAAAGTATGCCTCTTTGTTGCCCTAATGCATGGAATAATGACACTCAAAGCAATAGCATGAGGGTATAATCAATCTCCAAAATCCAACCCCTCGCCCATGGATGACTCTAAATATATAGATGATGGAGGTAGTTCATGGATTCTTATCCATTTACCAATCTAGGCTTGAGATCCACTTGAGATGGAAGGATGAGCTCAAGGGATAAGAGGTGAAATATCTAAGGTAGCATGGAATAAGATTCGAAGGTCTTATCCAAGGTAAATGGTTGAAACAATCTCAGGAAGCTTATGGAAGAGGAGGCTTCAATATTCTTCTTATTTTTCCTGAATTTCTAGAACCATCGCACCCCCAAGGCTCAGAAACCTGCTGGTGATCAACGCAAGTGCAGAGAGGGTCAACTTGGAAGTCAACATTGGTCCCTAAAGGGCGAGGGTGCATTGGGCCTTAAAAGCTTAGAAACTCAGCAATCAAGAGTAGAAACTCAGGAATTTAGCAGAGTCATGCTTAGGGCTTTGTGTATGGATAATGACAATATGTGAAAGGATGTTAATTGGTCCCCTTTGAAGGCATATTGACCAGATGCAAAAAATGGACTATAAAACTTATCATGCAGAAATTCCCTAAAAGACCTTACTCGGGTCACATTAGATATCAAAATATAGTGACAGCCATGAAGAGGACATTTTTTTAGCTAGCAATGAAGAAATATATTGAAAAATACCTTACAAAATGTTAGGAATGCCAACAAGTGAAGGTAGATTGCAGGCATCTAGCTGAATTACTACAACTAATTCCAACTACGGAATGGAAATGGGAGGTCATATCCATGGACTTCATTACAAGATTTCTAGGACATCTAGACAACATGATGTTGTCATGGTGGTAATGGATAAGTTGAGTAAGGAAACTTACTTCATAGCTGTTAAGTCTACTCATAAATTAATAGATATAGCCTATATCTTCATGAAATAGATAATCATGTTGCATGGAGTGCCCAAAAATATAATATTAAACATAGATTCCAAGTTTACTTCTAAATTCTGGAAGTCATTGTTTGTTGGTTTTTTAACCCAGGTAGCCTTTAGCACAACTTATCATTCTTAGACCAATGATAAAACAAAGAGAGTAAATAGAATATTAGAAGAGATGTTGAGGATGTATGTGATGCATCAACCAAGAAAGTGGGAAGACTACCTTCCACTGGTAAAATTTGCATACAACAATGGCTATCAAGAGTCATTGGAAATGAATCTCTTTGTAGGTGAAACAAGTGAACTATACTCCCCTTTTGATTGACAATATTTCTACTATTAAGTTGGCAAAGAATCCCAAATTCCATGATTGAACCAAACATATCAACAAAGTATCATTTGATTCGACATCTTGTAGAGGCTTAGACTATTCTCTATGAAATTGAACCACAAATAAGCTAATTGTAGACATCTTCACCAAAGAACTTGGAAGAGAAACGTTTCATAGATTCAAATTGATTCTTGGACTCACAAACACCCCTTCATATTAATGGGGGGATGTTAGACACCTAATCCTTAGGGTTTGGGTGAAAATGTATAAATATGTAAATAGAGAAATTTGAATAATTAGAATAAGAAGAGACTTTTGAATCTAAATCCGAAAGGTCGTCTCTATTCATGTATATAATGATGATCACATTAATGCAAAAAACAAAATTGGGAGTTACCTCATTGTCGTGACATTATCCATCTTAAAAGAAGTTTAATTGCATTGTCCTACTTATATCTATATACTAATTATCAATTGAGTTTATCTTAAGTGGTTAAGAAAATTATTGTTATGCTCCCACCCATATGAATTCATGTAAGTGACATGATGAGTTATATGGTGTGCAATAACATTGAGCTAAATAACTAACTTAATGGAGATACACAAAAAAAAACCTTCTAATGGGCATATTGTCCTTTACAAGGTTATCGTGAAGATTCAATATTGATGTGTAATTTGGAAACATGTTGTAGGATTTTTGTATTTTGTTTTTCAATGGTTTGTGTATTTTTTTTAAAAGAATGTCTTCCACTATTTGAGTCACTTTAGTTAGTTTGTTTGTTTTTTTTTTAATTATCCTTTAAAAAATTTATATAAATATATTAAAATTTAAAAAAATTATTGAAAAAATATATAATGATTTTAGTATAAAATAAATTAAAATCAAGAGTGGTTCATAACAATATGAGAATTAAGTTAATACTAAAATTATAAATTCATAATAAGATATAATTTGAAATAATTGTAAAGTTCTAGGTTACACTAAAATTATTGAATCAAAATTTTAGAAAATTCAAATAAAATAAAGTAGGGAGGAGAAAAACACATATATCAAAAGGAAATATAAAAGTGTATGAGATGCACACACCGCCTACTCAAACACTTACAATAAATAGTTAAAGTGACTTCCCACTTGGCATTAAGTATAGAAGAAATAGTTTAAATGCGGAGGGAAAAAGGAGGAAAATCCATAAAAGGAAGCCCTTCACTCTTCTCGTAGTTTCATTTTATTTTTACATAAAAAGGAAAATGGTTTAAGCTAATAACCATTGTTATAGGAAATTTGGAGAAATGAATTTCGTAAATCATATCATCATAATTATCCATTTACATGGAGGATATGAATATATTTAAGAGCTTCAATCTATATGATCATAAACTTAATAGATCATCTCTATTTTCTTCATTTACATGGTTTAAGTATAATTAAATTATTTATATATTATTGAGGTTATATATATCTCTATTTTCTTCATTTACATGGTTTAAGTATAATTAAATTATTTATATATTATTGAGGTTATATATATATATATATTTTGAGAATTACAAACTTAGAAACCATGTTTTTATTATATGGAACTAGGCCAAACACCTTAATCAAGCCAAATGAAGTAGGAAAGGCATAACTAAGCTAAATAGAATACAAGTTAACCATTGTAAAATCTTACAAGTTGCTGGAAGGTTAAATTGGATAACTCAATCAAGTAAGATGAAAAGCATGGAAAGTAATAGCTATATCATAGGATAAGTATTAATTCAAAAGGTTTGGCATATTTGAGAGAATAACATTTGGCCTATTTATCGATAATCAAAGGAGCAATTGAACTATAACAACAAATACACAAGTGGTTTTTCTAAATGTTACACTAATCATTACGGTGTGTGGCCTTCCTAAGAGAACCATACCATAATTTTGTGACACTCTGTACTATGGGAAGGTGGGTCATATTGTGGTCAATTATTAGAAAATACCCTCATTGTATTACAAGAATTAAGAAACCATGAAAAAATGGGCATGGTATGGTTAAGTAAAGAAGTGATTCAATACATGTTCCAAAGCCACTTAATTTGATTAAGTGTTTTCCTCGAAAATCATGTTCTAATATACTTAAATTGTGTTATGCTCTTAACCTGCAAAATGATACCCAAATACAGAATATGCGAAGAAAAGATACCCAGAACACAGAATAGCAATGATTTTATTATTCAGAGAGTAATGTTCACTTGCCTCTTCGAGGGGGCAACCTCCAATAGAGCAGAGCTCGACTACAAAATAAGACACGATGCTCCTCGCAGGGAGTCTCTATCGTTTATATATGACTCATACATGCAATACCACGGGCCAATACCGTGGGTTTTGTTAATACCATCTATCTAATACTACGGCCCATTTGCAACTAACTGTGGTTACGTCATTAATTGCAGGATTAACCACTTACAATTATTAATATGGGCTTTATTGACTCTTGACTATGACGTGATCCCATTACATAAATAAGGGGGTTAGGGTGGGACCCTAACATGCCCTCCCCCTTAAGACTAGCCTTCTCCTCAAGGCTGAAGCTGTGGAAACTGCTGAAGAATAGTGGTTGGTTCCCAAGTTGCATCTTCCATTTGACGAGGACTTCCTTAATCATGCGGCCACGCAGTTGCTTGTCTCGTGTGTCTAGGACCTGTTCGGGTTGAAGCCAGATGGACCCTTTTTCGTCCAATTCAGGTAGACTGGTCTGAATTCTGCAATTGTTCCCAATCACTTTCTTGAGGCATGAGACATGGAAAACTAGATGGATTTTTGCAGTAGGTGGCAAGGCCAACTTGTAGGCCACTTCTCCAATGCACTGAAGTACTTGATATGGTTCGTAGAATTTGGGAGAGAGTTTCTAACACCCCTTGTCTTTGAGTGATGTTTGCTTATATAGTTGGAGTTGTAAAAAGACCTGATCCCCTTCTTGAAATTGGCGCTCTGAGCGATGCTGGTCTACCTGTTGCTTCATGCGGTTCTGAGCTTGATGAAGATTCTCTCGAAGATGGGCGAGCATGGTTGCACGGTGTTGTAGGAGTTGATCCACTGCTTGTACTTTTGAGCATCCCTTGAGATACGAAGTAGGTGAACGCGGAAGTTGACCATATACTGCTTCATAGGGAGTCATTTTGGTGGTGGCATGATAGTTGGTGTTATACCACCATTCAGCCAGAGGTAGCCACTGTACCCAAAGGTGTTGCTTTTCTGAAGTGAAACACCAAAGGTAGGTTTCTAGACATTTGTTGACGACTTCGATTTGACCATCTGTTTGCGGATGATAGGAAGTACTGAGTTTTAGTTGAGTGCCTTGTATTCTGAAGAGTTCCTGCCAAAAATTACTGGTGAAGATCGGGTCGCGGTCGAACACAATAGAAGTGGGCATGCCATGCAATTTGAAGATCTGATCCATGAAAGATTGAGCAACCAAAGTTGGCGTAAATGGGTGGGGTAGGGCGCAGAAATGAGCATACTTCGATAGTTGGTCCACAACCACCATGATGACTGACTTGTTCCATGACTTTGGAAGACCTGTAATGAAATCCATTGAAACCTCCATCCAAATTGATGTCGGAATGGGCAATGGTTTTAATGTGCCTAGTGTGTTGACGGTTTCCCCTTTGTGGCGTTGACAGACATCGCATTTTGCTATGAAAGTAAGGATGTCCTTTTTCATGCCTGTCCAAAAAAATGATCTTCTGGTGCGAGCATACGTCTTCTGAAAGCCCGAATGTCCTACAATGGGAGATGAGTGTAATTATGCCAAAATGTGACTTTTGAGGGTGGATGTTGGTGATATTACGACTCTGTCCTTGTAGCGAAGAATATCATCCTGCCACGAGTAGCCCTTGGTGGAATTTGGATCTACCTATAATTGAGAAATGAATTGGGAGAGGCCGGGGTGTGAAAACCATTCCCTGCGAGCCTCTTCAATCCATTCTGGAACGGGGAGGGAAATTGCTAGCAGAGTACTTTCGTCCTCAAATTGGCGAGATAATGCATCTGCTACACTATTGTCTTTCCCTTTCTTGTAAATGATATCATAATCATATCCTAGCATTTTGGCTAGCCATTTATTTTGTTGTGGGGAGGATAGGCATTGCTCCAAAAAATATTTAAGACTGTGATGATCTGTGTGGATTTGGAAATGTCACCCCAATAAGTAAGGTCGCCAGGTCTCGACTGCATGTAAGATGGCCATCATTTCCTTCTCGTAGGTAGATTGGCCCAGATTCCTCCCACTGAGTTTTTGGCTTGTGAAGGCCAACGGTTGCCCTTCCTGCATTAAGACTGCCCCAATACCTATACCCGAAGCATCACATTCAATGACAAAAGATTTGGTGAAGTCACGTAGTGCTAAGACTGGAGTGGAACACATGGCATTTTTTAGAGCTTTAAAGGCCTGTTGTGCTTCCTCATTCCAGAAGAATGAATTTTTCTTTAGGATTTGGGTGAGGGGCTTCGCTATGCGACCATAGTTGCAGACAAATTTACGATAATAGCCTGTGAGACCCAAAAATCCTCTCAAGCTCTTAAAGGTCTTAGGTTGAGGCCATTCCTGCATTGCCTGGATCTTTTTGGGGTCCACCTTGACACCTTCACGCCCCACAATGTGGCCCAAATACTCTACTTCTAGGATGCCAAATAAACACTTGGACATCTTGACAAATAATTTATGCTTGCGGAGCAGTTGCAAGAGTAGATCTACATGCTAAAGATGTGCGGCCCAAGTGCAACTATAGATGAGGATGTCATCGAAGAAGACAAGGACAAATTTCCTAAGATATGGTTTGAGAATGTGGTTCATAAGGCTTTGAAAAGTAGAGGGGGCATTACAAAGACCAAATGGCATGACCAGGAATTCATAATGGCCTTCATGAGTTCAGAAAGCAGTCTTGGGGATGTCGACTTCATGCGAATTTGGTGGTAGCCTGAGCGAAGATCCAGCTTAGTGAAGAATTGAGCGCCATTGAGTTCATCCAGCAAATCATCAACCACCGGGATGGGAAATTTATCTTTGACTGTCAACTTATTGAGGGCCTTGAAGTCAGGACACATCCGCTACTCCCCATCTTTCTTGAGCACCATGACCACTGGGGATGAATAAGGACTAATGCTGGGACGAATGACACCTGCTTCCAAAAGTTCCTTGATGATTTTTTTATTTCATTCTTTTGGGTGAACGGATATCTGTATGGGCGCACATTTGGGGGCTAGGCCCCTGGAACCAAGGTGATGCTATGATCATGTTCCCCTCGTGAGGGTGGAAGCTCATGAGGCTTGTCAAAGACCGACAGATGGTTATTTAAAATCTGTTGCATCTCAGGATGAATTGGCAGAGGCTTGGTTTCGACTGCCTGGATGGCATTAAATTGAGCTGCAACTCCATGATTGCCCTTTTTTAAATATTTTTCCATCCTATGCGAGCTGATGATAGAGGGGGCTCCCGCCTGGAGTCCATGGAGGGTATGTGTGTAGTTGTTCTGCTTAAAACTCATATTTAACTCCTGGAAATCCATTGTGATTGGCCCAAGAGTGCGGAGCCATTCAGCGCCGAGGAAAATGTCGCAACCCCCCATGTGTATGGCAAACATGTGAGTTTTCAACTGATAATCCCCCATTTGAAGTTTGACATTTTCACAGCGGCCTTCACATTTCATTGTGCCTCCATCTGCAATTTGAACTTGGAAGTTAGAAACTGCTCGTACAAAACAATGCACTGCTTCTGCGACTTTTTGATGGATGAAATTATGTGTAATTCCACTATCAATCAAGACTACTACTGGGTGATGTTTAATAAAACCTCTGATTTTGAGAGTTTCAGGGGAAGAAATCCCTGCCAAAGCATGCAACGAAATAACTGGTTCATCAGAGACATTGTCCTTTTGGTTGTCTTCTTCTAGCGGCTCATGTTCCTCTAGTGGTGGATCTTCCTCTGTTGAGCTGTAGTCAATGGCATCAATTTGAAAAAATTTGGGCTCCTTGCATTTATGACCTGGAGAGTATTTTTCATCACAGTAGTAACATAGGCCTTGCTTTCTTCTTTTGGCCATTTCCGCAGGTGACACCTTTTGGACCTTAAGTGTTTGAGTCGTGTTGTGAGCCTGTGGGGGGCGACCTTTAGCAGAGAAATTTGGGCGACTGTATTGGGCTGCTAATGCACGTTCCACATTACAAACGACCTTGCAAGCCTCTGTCCATGTGGGAGGGTGGTGCAGTAGGACTTGGGCTTTGATAGCTTCTTTAAGACCGCTGATAAAACATTCCGTGTAGAACACATCTGAGAGACCCCAAGTGCGGAAGGCTAAGGCTTCAAAAGCTGTAATATATTCATCCACTGTACCAGTCTGTCGGAGCTTAGTAAGACGACCCAAAAAAGATGATTCTTGGTCAAAGCGGTCTTGAAGAGCTTTGGTGAATTTGGTCCAAGTCTTAAAAGGTCCAGTGCAACGTTGATGCCATTCCCACCATTGCCACCTTTCATTGTCCAAGTACATGCTCCCCAACATAAGCTGAGTCTCATCATCGAAGATACGATTCAGTTTGAAATACTGCTCCATTTGTGCTATCCATGCCGACGGGTGAGAGCCGTCAAATTTATGCATATCCAACTTGGGAGGTCGCTGACTGGGTGGTGGGTGGGTGTGCCAGACGTGAGGAGAGTGGCTAGACTCACCCTCATTGTGTTCAGTGCTATTATACTCCTCCTCGTGGGCTGGCTCCTTGCCCTTCGGGACTATTTTCTCGACCATGTTACATAGTCCGGTAAGCTGAAGGTGGAGGTTGTGCATTGATTCTTCAAATTTGTCCATCCTTTCATTGGCCATTGCTTGAGCTCTAGTTTCTACCATACACCAATCGGGTTTCCTGAAAATTGGGACCGCCTAATTTTTTTTTTCAGTAAGAAGTGAATGGTACCACCGTGCTCAGCTCGTCGTCCTGATTCTGATGGGCTAGATCACCAATAAGCACCCCGAAAGATCCCAGACTCTTTTTTTTTTGTTTCCCTGAAAACTCCTAACGGAGTTTTACTCCTTCCTTATCAATACTGCAGTGGCCAAATCCTCAACATGTCAATGCGGCCAAAAGTCCTGCGAAAATTATTCCCCATTATAGGAACCCTTCACAACGACTCCGATCTGTGGGATTTGAGAGATATGAATGGCGGATCTGATGGCGGAACAGGCTGCTTCTGCGGATCTGATGGATCTAATAGATTGGAATGGCTGATCTGCGAACTCGAGACTGCGGGACTAATGTCTGCTGCTGCTGCACCCCTTTGCACAAGCGGATCTGGAAGAGATGCTGTGTGATCCCTCGATAGAAAAGGGAACTAACGTCTTGAGGAGTGTCAGGTGCTACAGATCGCAATATACATAAGGATCTGGTAGTAGTACTTGGCCCAATGTTTCAGGGCTCTAACTAAGGAGGATCGACCGTACCCTTAGCCGTACAACCTGACTACCCTATTGTATGGGCGAGTAATCTCCCTGAGTGCTGTTCTCGGTGTACTGTAGCCGCAAGACGACCGACGGTTTATCTATGGCGAGGTTTCAAGGGAGCCTAGGGGGCTTCCGATATACCCAGAGGGTACGTGGAAGACAATCCGTGCGTGGTTCTGTCTAATGCGCTACTACTCGAAGGGGTACCCACAGGGGTTACAAGGGAGTCCAACAGACGTGACCACCTCTTGTATTTCTTGCGTGCATGCCTCCTCAAATCCACAGGTTTATGTGCTCAACGACAGATCCCGTGGTTTAAAGTCGCCGGAACACGTCTCTAGCCAAAAAATTTTTTTTTGCTAAGAAATGGAGATCCCACCGGCCCTGGAAAGTGCTCTGATACCACTTGTTATGATCTTAACTTGCAAAATGATACCCAAATACAGAATATGCGAAGAAAAGATACCCAAAACACAGAATAGCAATGATTTTATTATTCAGAGAGTAATGTTCACTTGCCTCTTCGAGGGGGCAACCTCCAATAGAGCAGAGCTCGACTACAAAATAAGACACGATGCTCCTCGCAGGGAGTCTCTATCCTTTATATATGACTCATACATGCAATATCACGGGCCAATACCATGGGTTTTATTAATATCATCTATCTAATACTACGACCCATTTGCAACTAACTGTGGTTCCGTCATTAATTGTGGATTAACCACTTACAATTATTAATATGGGCTTTATTGACTCTTGACTATGACGTGATCCCATTACATAAATAAGGGGGTTAGGGTGGGACCCTAACAAATTGTTTGAAGAACCATTGGAGTCTCTATAACTAATGAAGCCCCAAATTACTATATAAATCCCTAGGAATATAAATTATCAATTAGGGACCCAAATGAGTCCATTAAATTACCTATCTTAACAAAATTTATGATCAAGGTAGATAAAAATGAAGGGGGGAAACCCCACCACAACACTAGACATAAAGTTGCACACTACAATTATGCACCTAGATTGGGGTAGATGACTCTAAAAGAGAGGCCTACACATGTCATGATCCATTATTAGAATGGATAATATGATGTTGATGTGGTCTTAAGATAGGTCATGTGTAATAGCCTTGGTCAAAAATCCGTGTAAAAATTAATAAAGGTAAAATATGACCTTGGTCATGGGACACGTTTTCCAATATGAATGTTGGGCAAAAATAAAGTGATGGGGATCACTTGTGATTAATTAATGGCTAAGGAAATTGGCAAAGGATTTGGAAAGGCATGGGGCATTTATTGGCATTTTATTTATGAAAATAATGGAAATTAGCAGAAAAGGGAGGTGAAAGGTCATAGGTTGCATGTGTGGAGGAAAATAATGGAAAATGAAGAAAATAGAGGCCTTGTTGATAAAAAGGCTTATGAGGATCAGTTGGTACCTTTTATCAGTTCAGCTTTGGAGCTCTCTCTCTATTCTCTCTCTCTCTCTCATACTCTTAGACACTTGGAGTTTACTTGGAGCACTCTTGGAGGAGTGTGGCAATGTGGCATACTTGGAGTTTGGAGTAAGGAGGAAAAGGAAGAGCAGGAAAGCAGAAGAGGACATTGGGATCAACAACTACAATGGGTTTTGTTTGTAGGTACCGAGTTTCATGTATGTTTTCCTCACTAGTTTTGGCATGCATGGCATATGCATGTAATTTCATGGTTATGATATGTCATTGGCATGGAGGATTGCCTGGATTGACAATGGATTTGCCTAGCCTTTCCATTTCCTGGATAGTCATGGTGTTGTGGGTTTCATTCTTTTGTTTTTTGTTGGTTCTCATGATTCTTTGGCTATGGGTTAAGTTACTATTTCCTAGAAGCCTTGGTTGGACAAACACTCTAGAAGCCCTATAACAGCTTGGGTTGAGTTACTAGTTCTAGAAGCCTTTGTTGGAAAAATGTTCTAGAAGACCTTGGTAGGTTGAGTTACTAGTCCTTGAAGCCTTGGTTCCAACAAAAGCTCTGGAGCCCTGGAAAACTTGGGTAGAGACCAACCTGGTGATGGTTAGTGATGTCTGACCATGAGGTGGAATCACTGGTTAAGGGTTGAGGTGGTTTGGCCTCTGGAAGCCTTGGATGGTTTTGATTGATTTGTTTTATGAGATCCCACATTCATCCTTGGAATATGGCACAAGGGTGACTGGTTTAAAGAAAGGTTTGGTTCAACCTAGTCTACGATCAAGTGGTTCGTGGAAGTCCCATACCTGGTTGGCTTATGCAATCATCAATAAGATATCTCTTTCTCCTTGCTCTTTTATGGGTAAATATACTTGTTATATGTGGCTTATATGGCTATTATATCCTTGATATTTCTATTGGTTATATGTTGGTTATGAATGAGTTTTATGATAGTGAAAATGAATGGCCCTCATCATGTTTTGGTTAATCACTGAATGTACAATTAATATATGGCTTGATAGATGGTAATGTAGTTATTGTGATGAGGCATCAATGCTTCATAGTGATTCTCACATAAGTATGAGACCCCAATGCTCAGATATGTTGTTTAAACCTGTAGATTACATATTTGTGATATGTTTGACGAAATGCTTGTCATGGCTAGTAGGGGTCCAGTCAAGTCCTTGTTCAAGTGATTACATTGTATCATTGTTTTGATGTTATCTTTCATTTATGGAAGTTTCATGGAGTTCTAGGCAGTGACCTGAGCCCTGGCCCTGAAAAATTGGCACATAATTCGAAGTCGCAAGCATATCCATATTGTGGGAGTGACTATAGGGTTTTAGTCGCACTCATGACCATTTTATGGGAGCAGCAGAGGGTTTAATGCAATAAAAGGTCAGTTTGTCTCAAGGGCTAGTCACCTCGAAGGTTTGGATGGCTCCTGGGGGTTCTGAAGTAAGTCTGGAAGGTCCGTGTGTGTGTGTTTTTTCGGTTCCACTTCCTTAACTGACACATGGGGAGTTGAATCACATCATAGTAACTCTTCATCACATGATTACTTTGGTTGGTCGGTTACTTGAGTAGATGTGGGAGGAGGGTGTTACAGAGTGGTATCAGAGCATGGTTCACCCCTTGGATTGGATGGGCGGTGTGTTGGTCATGCATTCATTTCAGTTTCATATGTGTTTCTCATACGTGTGCTCTATGTGCTTATTGCATATGCATGGTGTTGATCATGATTGTATTGATGTCTCCATGTGAAGGTTGATGGTGTTATCATGGAATGTGTCATCATGAGTGTATGCTGGTTATGCATTGGTTATGTATGTCAATGCTTATATATCGTTATGCATACATTGATATAGTTGTTGTTTTCATACATGAGGTCATGATGTGTAGTTGATATTTTCATGCATTAATGATTGGACTATGGTGAGAATAATGTCTATGTGTTGTTATATCTATATGTTATATGTCTACATGTTGTTATGATTATGTTTATACAATATATACTGCTAAATAAGTTGATCTTGCAGATGAGATATCCTCCCTGAATTGTGCTAAGGTACGTTGGTTTGTTTATGATCTGGTTTGGCTGACACAAGATTCCTTGTAGGAAAGAGATCAAGATGACTAGCAATATGGTAGAGTAGAGTTCATGATATTATACTTATGGATCAGATGAGAAGTGTGGTGTTGGGCATTCTTCTAACGTAGAAAGCACACTAAGAAGCTTGAAGGAAGAAATAAGGAGTTGTAATGAAGACAATGACAGAATCATGCAGGAACAAGAGAAAAAATCAAAAGTCAATGCAGTAATCCTTTAGAGTTTGTTAGAATTGCATAGATAGGGACCACTTCGGATCAGCCATGGGCAGGAGGACATAACTACTGGGGCATATGGAAATAGATCTCATGGTGGGCACATGTTGGATAGAGAGGACATGATTAGAGATGGCAGGTCCTTGGACACTCTAGATATAAGCATAGGTACTATTCTAGTTCTGGTTCTGGCAGGCACTATGATCATTGTTATCATCCTTATAGGAGGAGCGACAAGGGATATTTTTTGGATGAGTTTAAGAAAGAAAATACACCTCGATTTAATGGAGAGATGAAGGAGTCATAGGATGCAGAAGCATGGTTTCTTGGAATGAATAATTTCTAAATATTGCATGATTATTCAGAGAACATGAAGGCCAAAATAGCTACATTCAATATTAAAGGGAAAGTAGATATCTGGTGGGAAGATGTGAAGAACGTCAGAGATATTTATGAGGAGGAGTTGACTTGGAGTGATTTTGAGAGACTATTTAGGAAGAAGTACCAATCAGAGAGGTACTATGATGACAGGGAAAAAGAGTTTTATGAGATAAATATGGGATCTATGATCGATGAAGAGTACACTAGAGTATTTATGGAGTTGTTGAGGTATGTGCCTTAACTCAAGAAGGAGAAGGCCCAGATTCAGAGACTCGCCAGTGGGTTTCGGATAGCATTCAAAGACAAGATTGAGTTTGATGAGCCTAGATCATTGGAGGAGGCCATCCGGAAGCTAAAGCATTGTTATGAATAATCAAAACACAGATCTAAGACTAAGCTAGACTAGAAAGATAATGCAAAGAACAAAGGAAAATGGGACAAGATGCGAGCAAGACCTTGGGGTGTAGGTAATAAAGAGAATGCAACACCATCTAAGAATCTCAATGCATCTGACAGAGAATAGGGACTTTGATTTGAGGAGAAGAATAAGGATGAAGGTTAGAAGCCTTTGCAGTGTTGGAATTGTGAAGGAGAGCATCACAGGAGAGATTGTCCACAATGTTAGGGTGGTAGAGCACAAATATACAGTGCTCAAGAGGCACACACAGTAGGAGATGTTGGACATAGTATTCTTAGGATATATGTAGTGCTGGATAACAAGCAGGAAGATCACCAGACATTTATTATCGAGATGGACGGTAAGCTTTGTGATCAAGTTGTTTCTATTATGATTGACCTTGGATCTAATCATAGTTATGTTAATCCTAACCTAGTGGGTAAGTGTGGTTCGAATAAAGAAATACATGCAGACTCTCAAGGAAGCAAGTTCATCATTGGGTAAGAGCTTATTCATTTGAGTTTAATTGTATGTCTACATAAACACATTTCAATGTATTGTCGTTGGGATCATACAATATGTTGTTGGGTATGGACTAGTTGTATCTTCATAGGACCAAGGTGGATTGTTATGACAAGGCTATTAAGTGACAGGATGACAATGGGGAACAAAGAGTCTTGCAAGGTAAGAAGAAAGTAACATTAGTGAGAATGGTGACAGCTATATAGGCCAAGTGTAGTCACAGGAAAGGGTGTGTGTTATTTGTAGTGCATATTTCTAGTGACAAAGGTAAGGAAGTTGAGGATGCAGGCGTTTTGAGAAAGCACCCAATTCTACAATATTTTTAGGATGCATTTCTCACAGAGATTTAGGGTTTCCACCACACAGGGAACTGGATTTTTCTATTTATTTGGTGTTAGGGGCAACACCAGCATCTAAGGAACCTTACAGGATGAGCACACTAAATTTGGTAGAGTTGAATCTATAGTTGAAGAAAATGTTGGACAAGGGACACATTAGGCCAAGTGTATCACCTTGGGGTGCACCAATATTGTTTGTAAAGAAGAAGGATGGTACTCTCAGTTTATGTATTGATTACAGGAAGTTGAAGAAAGTGACCATCATGAACAAGTACCCATTGCCGAGGATTGGTGACTTGTTTGACCAGTTGAAGGGAGCATCAGTATTTTCAAAGATTGATATGAGATTTGGATATCATCATGTACAGATTAAAGAGGAGGAAATCTACAAGACTTATTTCCAAAACAGGTATTGGCATTATGAGTTTGTTGTAGTTCCATTTGGTTTGACTAATTCTCTAGCTACATTTATGTGCTTAATGAACAATGTGTTGCATCCTTATTTGGACAAGTTTTTTTTTTGTTCATTGATGATATATTGGTATATTCTAAAAATGAAGAAGAGCATGCCGAACACTTAGCAGCAGTATTGAGATTGTTGAGAGAGCATCAGTTTTGTGCTAAGCTCAGCAAGTGTAGTTTCTTTCAGAGTGAGTTACACTACTTGGGACATGTGGTTTCCAAAGAAGGAATAGTAGTGGACCCATAAAAGGTAAGATCTATCATGGAGTGGGAAGCTCCTAGGAATGTCGATGAGGTGATATCTTTCTTGGGATTAGTAGGGTATTACAGGGGGTTCACCAGGAACTTCTCGCAGATTTTTTATCCTATCACATCATTGCAAAGGAAAGGAAACAGGTTTGAAAGGAAAGAGGAAAGTGCGACCAATTTTGAGTAGTTAAAGAAGTTTTTGACACATGCTCCAGTGTTAAATATCGTTGATCTGGATAAAGAATTTGTGGTATGCACATATGCTTGCAAAAGAGGACTTGGCGGAGTTCTTATGTAGGAGGGACAAGTAGTATGCTATGAGTTACGAAAATTGAATGAGCACGAGTGGAATTATCTGACACATGATCTTAAGTTGGCAGCAATCATCCATGCATTGAATATGTGGAGGCACTATCTTCTTGGAAGATGATTTGTATAATGAGTGATCACAGTGGATTGGAGTATCTAGTTTACCATCCAAATCTGAATTCCAGGCAAGCTAGATGGTTGGCCATGATCAGTGAGTTTGAATTTGAGATCAAGTATATTAAAGGTAAAGAGAACAGGTTTGTAGATGCTCTTAGTAGGCAAATATAGGTTAATCACATAGCAACTATGAGTTCTTATGGGACAAATCTATAGGATAGTATATTGCAGGAAGGTCAGCAGGATGTCAAGTACATGTAAGAGTATAGGTACAGGTGCACAAGATGTGGACTATTGTCTCACGATAGATGGCTTGGTCAGATTTAGGGCCAAGATATATGTGTCGAATGAAAGCAAGCTCAAGAAGCTTATCTTGAGGGAGTTTCATGCAAAATTGTATTAAGGTCACCCAGGGTCTTAGAAGACACTGACAACAGTGAATAAGTTTTACTTTTGGCTGAATTTGAAGAGAGATGTGGAAGAGTTCGTGGCTAGGTGCTTTGATTCTTAGCAGGTGAAGGCAAAGTGTAAGCATCCAAGTGGATTACTACCGCCGATTTTGATTCCAGAGTGGAAATGGGAGATAATTTCCATGGACTTTATCATAGTATTTCCAAAGACATCTAGGAATGATCAGGTGCTCAGAATTATGCTCAAAAATCAAAGTGTCAGAATATTGTCAAACTTAGCTTCATATTAAAGAGCTTGTCATTCTAAATCTAATGGTGTGAATGGCACTCAAATTTCAGTTTGTATGTAGAAGTTAGAGCAATTCAAAGTTCAAATTTGACTTGCCTACAGGGCAAGATTACGATGTTTTGGAAAGGTCTTCAGCGAATAAGGAGACGCCAAGTGGTAGCCTTCCATTGGTCCTCGCATATCGCATATCGCAACAATAATTGGTTCAGGTTAAGAATTGGCCCCTAGGCAGAGCCGATTGCGATTTGTGATATCGCAATCGCAGGAAAAGATCGCTGAACAGATATTGGCCCCAACACCAGCAAGGTTTGGAGTTGTGATGTGATGCGCATATCAAAATCGCAGCAACAACAAGAATCGGGCTCGGCAAGGGTTGGGTTGCGATGAGATATTGGCCCCGGCAAGGGTTGGGTTGCGATGCGATATCGACCCCGATTGCGATGTGGTAAACCGCAATTGCATATCACAATCACACAAGACGACAGAGTCCTGCAGTTTATCACCACCAAACATCGCTAATTGCAATTTGTAATATGGTCAATAGGATATGGCCCATGTTGTAGAGAAATTCTTGCCTGGAGCAGATTTTAGGGCTAATTTGTAGTTTTTTTCCAGTTTTAGAGCATTTTGTGGAACGAATAGATGAAGAACTAGGAGAAGTCATAACTCCTTCAGTTCTTATCGAAATTTGATGAAAAAATAGTCAATTCTAATAGTTTTGGGTATTCTGAACTCATTGAAATAGGTTTCAGAGGCATTTGAGCATTTTAAACACACTTTTTTATGTAATTTGAGCATAATAGAGAGGCCCAAGCCATTGGAAGATGGACCATGAAGATGTAGCCTAGGAGGGGTGAACTCTTTTATCATGTGCTTGTTGTGTGTTAGATTTTGATGTTCTATGTTGTTATATTACTTTTGTTCAGCATATGTTTTTATGTTAAAATTGTTTACAACATTTACATAAGAAACTCTCATGGGAATCTGTTAATTATGCAAAAGTTTTGAATCCTTAAGCACTTAAAAAGAAAATGATAAGTATCTTGGTTTTATGTATAAATGGGGAATTAGAACAACATTACTAATATGCTCCAATTCAGATCAAGTTGGTATTGGGGCTTTGGTTTTTCTTACTATATTTGCTTTGTGAAATAAGGGTTTAATTGTTTGCAATTTTATGTCATGATTTTAGAGTTAGAGCTCAAAAAAGTTGAAAGAAAGTTGGTTGAAAGCCCTGAAGTTGGGTCAAGTGGAAGAAGATCAAGGTTGCCAAAGTATCCTACACCGATTTAGCCTCAAGTTGCAGCTGAGATTCCAACACCAGCACAACCTCAAGTTGTAGTTGAGTCTTTAGAGACTATGTCTCTGAAGGAGAACCTCTCATGACAGAAGATGAGAAGACCTTCAGAAAGGATTTTTTGATATGACATAGATGGTTAAGGTCCTCTATGAAGAGAGGAACAACAGATTGCAGGGGAAAGTTCCAAGCCTCCCAATGGAGAAGGCCCTTTAGGAGGGGGTAATGGAAAAGAAGATAAAGGAAAAGGAGGTAAACCTCCACCATCTCCACCATCTTCTTCATCTTCTTCTTCGAAATCATCTTCACACTCTTCCACAAATACCATTGTTACTCATACTCATAATCATTCTTCAAAAGGGGTTGGTAAATCACCTTTTCTGAAGCTTGATGTTAAATTTGAGTTGCTCATGTACAATGGTGAAGTTAATGCAAAGAAGTTGGATAACTGGTTTCGTTAGTTTTAGGTGTATTGTAGAATTCAGAATCTTCAAGAGGATGATATCAAAATTCAGTTGGATTCATTGAGAATGGAGGGTGTAGCACTTGTACAGTGGGAAGCAAGGACTCAAGATGAGATAAAAAAACATGGTAAGATCTCTATTTCTTGGTCTGATTTCATTGCTTCTATAAAAAGACAACTCTACCCTTTAGCTCATATTCAGAAAGCCATTATGAATTGGAAAAAATTCAGACAGTTGATAGGTCAAAATGTGCAAAAGTATACTCAAGATTTTAGGAAAAGAGTTCTTATTCTAGGAGTAGACTTACAGTCACAAGATACCTTGCTGAAACACATAGGAGGGTTGCATAGCTATCTTCAACGTACCATTCTTATGTTCAGTCCCACAAATATTGATGAGGTTTGTGTTCAAGCTACACACCTTGAAGCAAGAGGGAGAAATATACAGGAAGAAGGTAAGAAGAATCCATTTCAGAGTGGTGAAAAAGGGAATAAGTTTAAAGGAAAGCAGAAGAAAATTGCTTATGTTAAGAAAGAAGGGGATAAACCCGTGTGCAATAATTGTTCCAAAGAAGGACATGATGAGGCGCATTGTTGGAAGATTCATCTAGAATTATGACCAAAGAAATTTTACAATAAAGGGAAATAGAAGACCAATGCTGCTACACAACAAGACTTGGGTTCAGACTCAGGAGATGAAACAAAAATTGCAACCACAGTCACCAAGGGAAAATCTGTGGCAAAAGTAAGCAAAGATGTCAACAAAGAGGAAGTCGTAGCCAGCACCAACATAACAAATAATTCCCACATCGTTTCAAATGAGGAAAACTGAAACAATTTGTTCCACATTCGAGTTATTTCTAAACATACAAAGATTGATACGCTGTTTGACAGTGGATCTCAAGTCAACTTAATTCTGCGGATTTGGTTAAGAAAATGAATATGGAAACCGTGCCCCACCATAAACCGTATCCATTAGGTTGGATAAACAAGGATGCGAATTTGCAGGTGACACAAAAATGTGTTTTCCGGTTTGCAATCACCACTAATTTCATTGATGAAGTTGAATTAGATGTTCCATTAGATATCTCAGGGATTGTATTAGGAAGCCTGTATTTGTATGACATGAAGGCCATTTTCCACAGACTTGAGGAAAAATATAATTTGTTCAAGAACGAAGTGAAGTACATTGTGAGTGCTCATCATAAAAATCTTAGTCTGTCTTTGGGAAGCGTAGGTGAAATGAAGCAACTGATTAATTCGAGCAAGAGTCTCGGGCTCCTCATGATCAGGAAGAAGAATGACACAGAGCAAGAATCCTTTGTAGGTTGTGATGTGAAGATGAAAGCTGAATTAGTTGACGTGGTCAATCAATATGGGGACATGTTTCAAGAACCAAAAGGGTTGCCACCAAAAAGAGGAATTCAGCATGAAATTCAACTATAGCAGGATTGTCCACTCACAAACATTGGTATGTATTGAATGTCAATTATGAAAAGTTTAGAAATTGGAAAACAAGTCCAGGAATTGTTGGATAAAGATGTAATTCGTCCCTCCACTTCGCCATGTGGTTCACCAACTGTATTGGTACCCAAGAAAGATGGAACCTGGCGCATGTGTGTAGATTATCGAGCTTTAAATAAGATCACAATAAATAATTGATACCTACTGCCCAGAATATATGATTTTCTAGATCAGTTGAAAAATGCAAAGTATTGCACTAAATTAGACTTGAGAAGTGGATATCATCAAGTTAGAATAGTTGAGGAGGACATATGGAAGGCTTCTTTTAAAACCAAATAGGGATTGTTTGAATGGATGGTTATGCCTTTCGGTCTTTGTAATGCTCTAGCTACATTCATGAGAGTTATGAATGATATTTTAAGGTCATTTCTTGATGAATTTTTAATTGTCTATTTAGATGATATTTTGATATTCAACAAATCACGAGAAGAGAATGTCAAGTAGGGAAAATTTTAGGAGTTGATATTCGTAGGTGGGCTAATTTTCCATGTTTTTCCCAAAAAAGGTTCTCCAATTTCCTTTTTTTTCTAAAATTGATTGGCCCACATTTTATAGTATAAAATTATTTTACATTAAAAATTGTCAAAATTTTATATAGACTAATATAAAATCATTAGAAATATAAATATTTTTACAAAAATATTTCTAGACATTTTACAATTTGCATAATAGGGACTAGTAAGATTCACCAAGGTTTCTAAAATTTAAGAAAAAATTCCATCCTTAAAATTTTCCTTGATGTCAAGCTTGTTAGGAAAGTGTTGGATGTCTTGAGAAAAGAACAAAAGATGTCTAAATGTGAATTCGAGAAAACTTATTTAGTCTACTTGGGCCACATAGTTGGAAGAGGTGAGTTGAAGGTTGACCCCTCTAAATTTTCAGTCATTGTGAATTGGCCAATACCCAAATCAGTCACAGAAGTAAGGAGTTTTTTAGGAGCAGTGCAGTACTGGAGGAAGTTCATTGCCAATTTCTCCTCCATAGCAGCTCCACTACATGCATTGACCAGCGTGAAGGTTTTCTTCCAGTGGGGAGGAAAACAACAAAAATCATTTGATGCTTTGAAACAAAAGATCAGTTCAACCCCAGTTTTAGCATTGTCGGATTTGAAACAACCATTTGAAATACAAACAGATACAAGTGACTACGCCATGGGTGCAGTTATTTTACAACATGGTAAGCCCATTTCATTTCATTCTGAAATTTTTAATGGTGTTGTTATTAATTATCATATGTATGATAAAGGGCTTTATGCATTGGTACAAAGTGTGAATAAATGGAAGCATTATTCGAAGGGAAAAGAAAACATTATTCACACCGATCATTAGCCTTTGCAATATATGTAATCTCAAATCAAATTACAACAGTCAAGGTACTTTTTTTGGATGGGATTTTTACATCAATTCCACTTGGTAATCAGGTACAAGAAAGGTATCTATAATAGAGTTGTTAGTATACTTTCTAGACCGGTTGTAACTGTAGCCATTTTACTCAAGAATAATTCTATTTTTCCTGAAAGTTATGTTGAACAATATGCATAGGATGCTGACTTTCAAGAGGTATATTCAAACTTGAGACAAGGCCACCAAGTTGAGGAATTAGGCTACCATGTTGATGATAATATGTTGTATCATTTGGGAAAACTTTGTGTTCCACAGGGAGAGAGTAAATGTCACAAAGGAAGCACACACTTCTCTTATTGTTGGACATTTTGGTGTAAGTAAAACAGTGGCAAATATTTAGAGGTATTTTTATTGACCTTGTATGCTTGAAAGTGTGTCAAATTTTATAATAGGTTGTTCATTGTGTGCATTCAGTAAGCCTAGTAATAGGAAACTAGGATTGTACACACCACTTCCAGTGCCTTCACGACCATGGGAAAGTGCTTCTATGGATTTTGTAGGAGGTATTCCTTTATCAAGGAAAGGTCATGATTATTTGTATGTAGTTGTGGATAGGTCAACAAGATGTGCATGTTAATGCTTTGTAAAAAGAAAATTGCAGTTGAACAAACAACTCAACTTTTCTTTCAAAATGTATGGGTTCATTTTGGATTGCCTACTATTGTAAGTGATCGTGATTCCCAATTTGTTGGGAATTTTTGGTCAAGTTTATGGAACTTGATGGACACCAAGTTGAAGAAAAGTACAACCTTCCATCCACAAACAAATGGTCAAACTGAAATGGTTAACAAGATAGTCATTCATTTTCTAAGTGGATATTGCAACAAACATCCTAAGCTATGGGATGAATAGTTGCATTATATTCAACATGCTTACAACCGAGCAAAACACTCTTCTACTCTAACTTTGCCTTTTGAGGCATGTCTTGGTTATTTTCCTAAATCACCTTTGGATTTCATCTTTGAGAAAGATGTAGTTGTAGATGGACATAGTAACATAGATAGCGAAAATAAATTCATTGAGAAAATTCAGTTGATTCACCAAACATTTCAAGAAAAACTAGAAAAGCGTCAAGGCAAGTATAAGGCAAGGCATGATTGATCTAGGAATGAGATCTTAGACAATTATTAAGGTATTACATACTCATGTGCATGGATATGCCTATGTTACTTTGTGCAATGGATCGATAAGATTGCGAAATACATAAACAATGAAGCAGTTAAAGAAACATAATAGACAACACACATAAATAAAACAAATTTAATAAGGAGTTCACCCAACACTCCTGGGCTACATCTCCTGGTCTAGCCTTCAGTGGTGACCTCACTATTATGTCTTCAAAACAGAGTTTTTACAACAGTGAGCTCAAATTGAGCCTCACACAACAGATACAAAACAATAAGGCTTTGCTTGGATTCCCCAAGTCTCTTTTGAGTACACAGACTCTCCTCACTGACTCTCTGTCTCTATTGCTCTATCTCAGCACTGCTTGCCTTATTTTCTATCAATATGTGGCTTTAAAGCCAATCGGCACTGTCTGTTTGTTTCACCTTCTCGGCTCTCTGGCTTTCCAACCTCTGTCTGCTCAGATCCCCCTCTGAGCGTTAGAAATCATGGCTAAACACTTTCAAGGATGGTGGCCGCCTATACTGTAACGCAATGGGTCATCGGGCCTTTGAAACCCTTAAAAATCGTTGTTCTCTATTTACACAGAGAAATGTGTTCAAACATAGGAAAATTTTTCCAAACACTATTTATCGGACTTCAACCATACAAAATTCTGTCTTATACTCCTATCGGATCCGCCTTTATGTCGACTTCGCATCTCCACCATTGATCTGGGAGATCCAAATCCAACGGTTGTGGTTCATTTCAGGCAGTCATTTCGTACGAGGGTTAACTGCTCGATAAGGGTGGTTTTCTCTCTCCTCGGCCTGGACACATGGCAGCTAATGTATGGGTTCGGGCAAAGCCCGACCCAAACCACTTACTGCTTTTGTTCCTCCCGAAATCCCACTTGTTTCGTGGATTTCCTTTGCATTTGGAAAATACGTTAAAACACTGAAAAATCCTGTAAAAATGGCTTTGGGTGGATTTGAAATATTATTCATTTTCATTTCCCAACCCTTTCGGGTCCACTTTTCATCGCATCGACGCTCCCCTTGTATTTCGTTTAATAAATGAAATACATGAAAATACATTAAAAATGCCATTTGACGGATCTCAAATCTTATGAAATAGCGTTTATATTTTTATCAGGTCCGATCTATCGCAGCCTTAGTCATAATCGGTCTCGCTCCTATGCATAGCTCTAATGTGATATTGCGATATAGCAATCGCATGTCGCTGATCCTCTTGGGTCGTGGTTAAGTCCATATATCCATATATATATATATATATATATATATATATATATATATATATCAGCAATGCAATAGCGCGATTGACTCTGGACCATTAATCTGTGTGCATAGATCAATAGCTCTCATTTTATCGTGCTGCCCACTATCGCGCTTCCCATATAGCCGCCTCCGACAGCCTCCGATAGCCTTTTCCGATTGCGATTTGTCGATCGGATCTGGACCGTTGATCGGCCAGATCTGACGGCTCCTGTGCATCACTCCTTTGACCACTGATAAGCCTATTTTCCACTGTCTTCTTAGTGTTTTTGGGTCCCAATAGTGTTTTCTCATGCAATTGTTTTGATCTTTTTAAGCAATTTTTGAAGACTTAGAGGGTATTTGGATCCATTTTGGATTAATGATAAGCATCGTGTGGATCATCAATTTCAAGTATGTGATGAAGTTTGGCTTTACATTAGTAAGGAAAGGCTACAAGGTGAAGGTAAAAAGTTGAAACCAATTCATTATGGTCCATTTAAAATTCTGGAAAAGATTTGTAACAATGCTTTCAAGCTTGATTTTCCTTCATATATGAAAATCTATTTCGTTGTTAATGTTGAAAATTTGAGATTGTATGAACCTCCTTTGATTGAAGATCAAGGAGAGAATGTTCAAATTCCATCTATTGAAAGAATTTTCTCCAGAATTTCTTGATGTGCTTCAGCAAGACACTATAATTGACAAAAGGAGAAGGAAAACTAAAAGGGGAAGTATAGATTATCATCAGGTGGGCCTCAAAGGTACACATCCATCAAAGGCCAAATGGATTGAAGTGGGGAAGGTGAGGGAACATTACCCTCATCTGTTTAATAAATGAAAGTGATCCTTTTGGGGTCGAAAAGGCTTCCAGTAAGAAGGAGTGATCAGGTGCTCAGAATTATGCTAAAAAATAAAAGTGTCAGAATATTGTCAAACTCAGCTTTAGATTGAAGATATTATAATTTTGAATCCAACAGTACGAACGACACTCAAATCTGAGTTCATATCCAGAAGTTAGAGCAAGTCAAAGTTCAAATTTGACTTGCCTACATGGCAAGATTAGGATGCTATGGCAAGGTCTTCATTCAATAAGGAGGCACCAAGTGGCAGCCCAACATTGGCCATCGCATATCACATATCACATCGGTAATTGGTCCGAGTTAAGAATCGGCCCCCAAGCAGAGTCGATTGCGATTTGCGATATCGCATATCACAATCGTAGGAAAGGATCGACGAATAGATATTGGCCTCGACATCGGTAAGGTTGGGTGTTGTGATGTGATGCAATCACATATCACAATTATAGTGGCAACAAGAATCAACCCCGGAGAGGGTTGGGTTGCAATGCAATATTGGCCCCGATTGCAATATGATAAATCACAATTGCATATCACAATCACACAAGATGGCAAAGTCCCGTAGTTTATCACCACCAGACATCGCCGATTGCGATGTGCAATATGGTTGATATGATATGGCCCGTGGTGCAGATAAATTCTTGCCTGTTTAGTAGATTTTGGGGCTAATTTGTAGTTTTCTACTAGTTTTAGAGCATTTTTTGGAACGAATAGAGGAAGAACTAGGAGAAGTCATAACTCCTTCAATTCTTATCCAAATTTGATGCAAAAATAGTCAATTCTAGCAGTTTTGGGTATTCTGAACTCATTGAGACAGGTTTCTGAGGCATTTAAGCATTTTAAATATTCTCTTGATGTACTTTGAGCATAATAGAGAGGCCCACGCCATTGGAAGCTGGACCAAGGAGACGTAGCCCAGGAGGGGTGAACTCCTTTATCATGTGCTTGTTGTGTGTTATATTTTTATGTTATTTGTTGTTATATTATAGTTTTTTAGCATATGTTTTTATGTTAAAACTATTTAGAACATTTACATAAGAAAATCTCATGGGAATTTGCTAATTATGCAAAAGTTTTGAATTTTTCAGCACTTAAAAAGCAAATGATAAGCATCTTGGGTTTATTTCAGAATGGGGAATTAGCATAGCATTACGAATCTACTCCAATTCAGATCAAGGAAGCATGATTCCATCATGGTTGTGGTGGACAGTTTGACAAAGGTAACACACTTCATTCTAGTCAAGTCTACATACTTAGCGAATGATGTAGCACAGGTATTCATCAAAGATGTGATGAGATTGCATGGTGTTCCGAAGAAGATTGTGTCAGATGGGGATGCTAAGTTCACTTCCAAGTTTTAGGAGTTGTTTGCAAGATTAGGTACAGAATTAGCCTTCAGTACAACTTATCATCCACAGACAAATAGAAAGACAAAGAGGGTTAATAGGATATTGGAGGACCTACTGAGGATTTCTATGATGCATCAACAATGGAAGTGGGTAGAGTATCTTCCACTGGTTGAGTTTGATTACAACAATGGGTATCAATAATCTTTGAGGATGAGTCTATTTGAGGCATTATATAGGCGGAGTTGCAATCTCCCATCAATTGGAGTGATCCAACTAACATGGTGTTGATTGGACCAGACATTTTGGTGGAAATGAAACAGAAAATGTAGGTAATCATGAAGAATCTAAAAGCATCATAGGATAGGAAAAACAACTATGCAGATTGGAACACGTTGTTTAAGGAGTTTCATGTTTGGAAGAATGTGTACTTGTGCATCAAGCCGAAGAAGAGATCCTTGTGGATTGGATCATGTGTCAAGTTAGAACCCTAGTTTTGTGGACCTATTGATGGGATGGAATGTACCACCAACAAAAAGGGGATATCCCTGTTGTGAAGTCTCAATTAGACCTCACGTTGTTTGGGATAGGAGTCCCATATGGTATGTGGGTCCGGCTGCCACCATGAATGTTTCCGCTCTTGGTTGTCAAATGAGAAGGTGTCAAAGTGGGGACAAGAATGAAATGCCAAGATAGTGAAAAAAAATCATCCCAAGATTGACAAACTATATAAAGAGGTACAAACAAGTCTCAGCAACAATAAGAAGGGGTATGTCATGAGAGAGATCAGTGATCCAAAACCCAAATAGACATACATGAACAAGAACATGTTGGGTCAATTTATTGAGTAAATTAACACAAGTATTTTAAATATCAATTCAAGTTTGTAGAACTTAGAAGCATGTCCAAAATATATGGATATAAACTATAATTAACTTTAGAAGATAAGTTATGGAAACTGAAAGAAATGCAATTATAATCTAATTAGAAGTGCATATTACAAATATAAAATTTAATTAAGTAATTTCTAATTCAATATGTAAAAAGTAGGAGAAGTGGCTCCAAACTTAGGAGAACCAAATTGACCTTCTTCTACAATACTACTTCATGAACATAAATCAAAAACCACTAATGAACAATAGCTCAAGATGCATAAAATAATAATAGAAGAGGATCTTGACTAAGGAAGCCATTTCTGTTCTTCATTATAAATTCATTCATCATTAATGCCATTGTTAGAAAATTGGAAATTCAGAAAATCACTTGAAAGCAAGAAAGGCGAATTCTAGTTTCTATTCTATGATTAGATAGAAGGATAGTTTAACTTAAACACTGGTTTATCCTTTAATATGAAGATTAGAAGTAAATCAAGATTCCTCAACAAACATAATAAATCCTCATTCATCTAATTAATTGAACAAATCTGAAGCAAAACTACTTTATGAAAATTAAGCTATATTAACCATGAAGTGTACTTAGCTTAGTGTGGAGGCACTCCACCTTTTCTTTACACACTTGAAGAGATTATCAGCTACTGCAAACTTAGTCAATCATCCACATCATTGAATAGAAAAAAGAAGATAGAACTGGTTCCTCAAATTAACTCACAATATTCAGAAGTCTCAATATGAAATTATACAAATTCTACATATTCATGCCTTCAATGTTTTTGGATTAAATAAAGAAATATGAAACAAACTTAACTAAAATGTATCTAACAGTTATGTCTATCCTTCTACTATCTATACAGGTTGAGCTTATCCATCCAATCACTCAAAATCTAGAAAATCCCATAAAATCCTAAATTTGGCCTATTTCCTAGGGATTTCTTGAATGATTGGTCCTATTTGAACAGCTTTGACTGGGTATGTTTGAGCTCGGTTTGACCGAACCAACATGAACACATCCATTCTTAGTTTCCAAGCTTTCTATAAATGTGCTCATCTCGTGCCCAGGTGTCTTGCAAGTATGACATCAATGAAACCATTACAAGAATTTGTGGTCCTGTCCAAAAATGCACTTAAAATCCAATTTTTGTAAAAACATCTAAAAATTTCAAAAATTAATTTATATACCTAGATATGCATAAATTGGTCAAAATAGAGTGTATATGGATGGTAAATGGATGGATAATATGGAAATTAAGTATATTTATTTAAGTAAAATTGGATAAAAAACGAGGGCTAACATCTCCCCCTTGTTGATGTACAAACATGTCTTCATGCCTGCTTTTTTCTCTTGGACCTTCTGAGCTCTGATGTAAACCCTGTACCTGATCCAGATGCCTCCTATTGTGCTGCTTGTAGTAGAAAGTCAATTCCCTTGTACTGCTCTTCCTTATAGATTGTAACCATGAATTTTTGTTTGTCATATTTGTTCTTCCATAAGTTTTTGTCTTTGAGCCACATGAAAGCTTACCTGCAAAGAAGATTATTCTTTGTTTTTAGTTTTCCAACTTCTTCATTCAGATTTTCATTTTCCTTGATCAATTTTGCATTGTTTTTCTTGTATGTCTTGTTTTCTTTCTTCGAGTGCCTCTCTAGAATTCTGCTTATCTCCAATTGATCTGTTAGCTCTTTTATTTTGCTAAGGTGCATCTCTTTCTCCAATTCTTTTGTGTCTTTGGCAAATGAAGTGGATTCAACATTATCAAAGTATGAATCTTTCTCCAATGTCTTTTCATAGGCTTCTTTTTCCAATCTCTCAATGATTTCATCAACTTGTTTTTCTGTGGAAGGTGTTTCAACAATTTGTACCTCACGGTCTTTCTCTTTACTACTAGTTTCTATTGGACTTTTCCTCTTATGCTTCATGGGAATGGATTGGAAAAATGATTTTCTGTCAACCATGATAGTATTTTCTTGATTTTTGGACCTTGTCCTTGGATAAATATGTGAGCTCATTATGCTCCTTATTTCATGAACTGGTTTAAATTTCTCTTCTAAGATATATTCTTCAAAATGATGTTGAACTAAAAACTCTTTCCACTCTACACCCTTGGCTTTCATTTGATACTCTACAAGAATTTTGATGAGTCCTTGGTGGTAGATTTGTGCTTCCTTTGGTTTAGTTTCATTTCACATTCTTTATCATTTTAATAAGATTTTTAGAGAAGAAATATGGTAAATTTAATTTCACTTCTCCTTTGATATAGTGGAGCAATCTGACATGATAAAGATGCACCACACTGTGCCCTCTGTCACATGTGAAAAATTTCTAAATAATTGACACCAACTCTGTCCATGGCTCATTAAACCATTACCTATGAATATCCTTGGTTCTATCAAATGATCCCTTCGTATTTTTCTCCAAAAAGGAAGTCCATCCCTTTTCTTTAAAGGGCAAGCCCTTATGATACTGTTACCCTAACAGTGGTAGATCTAAGGCCTAAGAAATAGATTCTGTACTTAATGGAATAACCAGGTTTCCCACCATGGTTTGATCTTGTGCATATTTGTGTATGAACTCCCTTGTGATGCTTTCATTGTGTCCATTAAAATTTTGGAGGAAGCCTGTTAGACCAGCCTGATAAAGTTTTTCTATGGTATCTTTTTTCCAATGCTCAATCTAGAAATATTCTGGTTCTACCATGGTAGCCATATTCTCTTTTCTCTGATGCTCTTCACAAAAAAATGAAATCAATCTTCTTCAACCTTTGTTATGATCTAGAAGTGATTTTGTGATATTTCTAAGATAATTTGAGTTCCTTCTTTTGTGGGATTTCTTGAGTCTATTGGAGTGCTCAATCAACCTAAACACTGAGAAAATATCAGTCCTCTATCTTCTCAAAAACTGATGCCTTCTTTCTATTTTGTGTTTCTTCCTCTGTTTAGGGTTCTTGCTTTACGCAACCCTATATCTTCCTTTTTTTCATTTTGCTACTTATTTCTCCTTCCATGAGGGTGTTGTATGCATGCACATGAATGCACAATGTTCTACACCTCTACCTGAGCAAAATTTCGGCTATGATGGTGGAAAAAAAAACCTTTAATATAGAGCTTGCATTTACATAGTGAGAAAACAATAGTAGTTTACAGTGTTTGCAAGCGTTTGTGTGTTTGTTGGAAGGCATTTGACTATTTATTCTCTGACTTGCATACCTTTGGCTGCCCATGTGTCCAATTGACAACGTTTCACCTTCGTCCTTTCCTCCACAGTGTATATACTTGTCTTATCACCGTAACTCATGTTCTCTGCTCCACTCATATCTTTGTATGCCCATACCTTCATTCCTTGCATGCCCATCGAAATGCATCATAATTTCGTTGCATAATTTCAACTTAGGTTATGTCCTTTATCATTTTTCATTGTGCGCTCCATACCTTAGCCATATGTATATTGCACTTTTCTCCATAACTTAGGTTTTTAACTTTTCATTGTTTAATTTAATTTTTAAATGACCCTAGAATGGTCATGTTTAAAATTAAATTTCTATCATGACACTAACTTTTTTTTGTTTTTGTAGGTCAACAAGGATTTGAGTATTGAGCCTTCAGTTCTTGATCCATATGCTTAAGAAAATAATTAGGATATTGTTAAATGATTGGAGTGATGGTATATGGAATGATGGTTAAATGTAGGAAAAGGTAATGAATAGGTGATGATAATGAAGGTAGTGGTAGCATATAGGAATGCAATGCATATCAAGCATGCAATGCATATCAAGCATTAAATTAGTCTTAACAAAAAAAAAAAAAAAAAAAAAAAAAAAATCGAAATTTTAAGAGCAAAATTTTCACTTATTGTACTTGTACTTCCATAAAATATTTGATTTCAATGATGTCCTCTGGTCAAATGATGGTTGACAATGTCGATGGCTCTTCCAGCATAGATTGAAATGTAGAGACTTATTTCTGCTTCATGTTTTCGTATTTGTCATTGATTCTGAATCTTTGAATGTTGATGTTGTTCAGGTCCCTTCTGCAGTTTGTAATTGATGTTTTTGGCCCTTCTGCAGTTTGTAATTGATGTTTTTGGTCCCTTCTGACATGTACTTTTCAACAATATTTTATGTTGCTTCTGTCATATAATACAGGTTCCTTCTACATAATGATATCTTAGGTCCCTTCTGCACAATATTTTCAATGATGTATCAAGTCCCTTCTAACATGTAATTCAGATTCCTTCTGTAATTCAACTTCTCAACATATTTGCATAGTTTTATTACAAACTTTCCCCTTGCATATGTTAAAGCTTGTCCTTAAGTCTTGCATTTCTTGGAAGATTATTTCTGCAAAAAAACAAGTAAGAGTAAAACAAGGTAAATAATTCATACAAGCCAAACTAGCTGGTTTTCCTATATGAATTCGAGTTTGCTTTGTGCCAGTTTCCTAGATTTTCACAAGCAAAATTATTATATCTATATATATATATATATATATATATATATATATATATATATATATATATTTATTATTATTCTAGAAGTATGGAAGGTATATTGCTATGTTGTTCCATTATTTCTAGATTAGTGTCTGTTGAAATTATTTTCATAAAATCCTCTTTATTTATAGGCTTATTGTAGACTTTAAGCCTATGCCCATTAACTATAAATGAAACAGATGCTTCATCAATTGTTTTTATTTTGACAACGCCATTGTCAAAGTTCTCTTCTATCTCATATGGCCCCAACCAATGAGTTATAAATTTTGCCGTGAAATCCTTAAACTTGGAGTCAAACAATAATGCTCAGCCTCCTTTATTGAATGCTTTATTTTTGATAAATTGATCATGCCATTTTATTCTTTTCTGTTGCACAAGAGATGTGTTCTCTACTACTTGTTGTCTTATTTCATCCAGTTGATTTAATTTAAGTACTCATTGTTGTTGTGCTTCAGATTATTCCATTCCCAACTTTGCTACTAGTTTGAATTTATGTATTTGAAATTCTATGGGCAACAGGACTTCTTTTCCATACACCAACTGATATGGACTAAACCCAGTTGTGTTCTTCCATGTTATCCTATATGCCCATAGTGTATCTCTCAATTTCTCTGACCAATCCTTTCTATTCATTTGTACAATTTTTGTCATGATATTCTCTAGGTCTTTGTTTGCTGACTCCACTTGTCCTTTGCTTGAGGATGGTATGGAGTTGATTTTCTATGTTTGATCTTGTACTTCTCTATAAGATCTCGAACAAGTTTGGAGGTGAACTTTGTGCCTTGGTCAGTTACAATTTGTCTTGTAACTCCAAATCTAACTTTGATTTCCTCAAAGAGGAATGTGACTATTGAGTCTTTTGTTTCTCTTGCCACTGCCTTTGCCTCAACCCACTTAGTAACATAATCGGTACATACTAGGATGTACTTCTTTCCATTTGAAGGTGGGTGTATAGGTCCCACAAAGTCTAGAGCGCATTGCTTAAATGGATCTATGAGTACTAGTGGCTTTAATGGCATCTCATATGAAATTATTGGACTTCCTATTCTTTGGCAGTTGCCACATCTTTTGACATAAGCTTTGGAATCTTTGAAGATTGCTGGCCAGTAGTAGCCAAGATTTAGTACCTTGTAGGTTGTCCGCTTATCTGCAAAATGACCACCAAATGGCTCATCATGACATGCTTTCAAAATATCTAAGATTTCATTTTCTCTAATGCATTTTCTTATTATCAGATCAGAACTAGTATAAAAGATATCATCATTAACCCAGCTATATATAGCACTTTCTCTAATTAGTTTTCTTTTCTATTTATTTGTGAAGTGGGGTGGTATTATTCCAAAATATTAATAGTTAGCTACATATACAAACCATGGTGTTTTGACAGTTATTGCAAATAGATGTTCATCTGAAAAATTATCTGAAACAAGATTTGGATCACCAAGTGAATGAAGCCTTGAAAGGAAGTCAGCGACTTGATTATCTTTACCTGGTCGGTCTTGAATTGTAATGTTAAATTCCTGAATTAACACCAATCATCTATTAATTCTACCATTTGTAATTTATTTATTCATTAAATGTCTAATGGATGAATGGTCGGTGTGAATGAATACTTGATAGCCTATTATGTAATGCTTGAATTTATTAACTACATGTACTACAGTTAGCATTTATTTTTCTGTAACTGTGTAGTTCAATTCTACCAGTGTTAAGTTTTTGCTTATGAAATATATGGCATAATTAAACTGGTTTTATTTCTATCCAAGTGATGCACCTATTGTTGTGTCAGATGCAACAATAGATATATGAAATGGAAAAGACCAATTTGGTCCTCAAAGAATGGGGGAAAATGAAAATTTTTCTTTAATAATTGAAATGTATTTTGACAATTATTTGTCCATTGGAATTCAACATCTTTTGCAAGTAACTTGAATAGAAGTAGAGCTATTTTACTGAAATTTTCAATAAATTTCCTATAGTAGCTGGCATAACCCAAGAAATTTCTTACTTATTTTTGAGTTGTAGGTGGCATTAAATTCAATTTGACTTGTATTTTTGTTGATCCACCTTAATTCTTGATGAAGAAATATGGTGTCCCAACACTATCCCTTCTGTTAACGTCATGAAGCATTTTTCATTGCTTAGGGATATATTTGTCTCTATGCATCTTTTCAAAACTTTATCAAGATTTTTCAAACAATTATCAAATGTGGATATAAGTCTTTTGGATTAATCAAATCGTTAGGATTTGGTAGACATTTCGAACAAACTAATGTGGTTCATCCTCAAGACAAGGTGAGAAATAAATATATCTTAGGGAATAAATAGTAAGGATGCATCACTGCCCAGAGTTAGCCTCCTTACTATTTATTCCCTCAGATCTATTGATTTCTCACCTTGTGCTAAGGATGAACCACATTAGTTGGTTCGAAACATCGACCAAATCCTAACGATGTGATTAATCCAAAATACTTATATCTACATTATGGATCACAAAAGTATTAGATATAAAATCATCAAATGTGTTTCCATATACAGTGAAATCATCCATATAAACTTCTACACATTCATGGATTAAATCAACAAAGATTGCAATGACTGCTCTTTGAAAAGTAGCAGGTGCATTACATAACCAAAAAGGAAAAACATTATATGCATATGTTCCCCATGGGCAAGTAAATGTGGCTTTGTCTTGTTCTTCCAATGCTATCTTAATCTGATTATACCCACTAAATCCATCTAGAAAATGAAAGAACTTTTTCCCAGCTAATGAATCTAGTACTTGGTCAATAAATGGTTGCGGGAAATGATCTTTTAATGTGGCTTTGCTCAATTCCCTGTAGTCTACACATATTCTCCACTTCCCATTTTTATTTGGCACTACAACTAAGGGGGAAACACATTAGCTATCAGAAATAGGATAAATGAATCCAACTTGTAACAATTTCTGCAATTCTTCTTTCACTATTTCTTTCATCATGGGATTCATTCTTCTTTGAGGTTGCCTTACTGGTTTGATATGATCATTAGTGTAGATGTGATGGATACATGTTTTTGGATGAATCCCGTGCATTTCTGTGTAATCCCAGGAAAATGCTTTTAAGTATTTCTATAACAGTGCTATTACCTCTTGTTCTTGTGATGATTGTAAGTTATTACCAATATTCAAATTCTTTCCGGGATAAATCTCAATCATTTTGATTTTTGAATTGGTAATTGAGCTAACACGAAAAATACTTGCAAATGAATTTTGCAGTGATTGAATTATGCAATTTTTGTGAAAATAGTGATTCAAAAGATTACTTGCAGCTTCATATTGTGTTATTCTAAGCTGCTCTGAAATATCTGGTTCTGAGATGACTAGGTCTAATAGATCCTCATTTTCTTCTTCTTCTCTAAAATCAAAGACTTGATTAATAATAAGAACAAATTTAGTTTCCTGTTTTTCTTTTCCATCAATCCATGATAATAAAGAAGGTGATTGAGCTGGAGGATAGAGTGTGATATGTTTCCTTTCATCCCTATGTGCAATAATCATTCTTCCCGATCTGCATCCAGTGAAGGCATCTGCAGTGGCGAAACACAGTCTGCCTAAAATTAGAGGATGGCCTCCAAAAAAAAATTTGTCTGCAAAATGAGGAAGTCTACACGATACTCCCATGGATCTAGAGAGACAATGATATCTTCTAGCATTCCTTCTAGTACAACTTTAGGTCTATCTGCAAGCTCTAAAATGGTAGTAGTAGGTCTAATGTTGTTTAAGTTAAAATGTTTCATAGTCTCTACAGTCATAACATTTATAGCTACTCCCAAATCTATTAAAGTATTTGGAACTGAAAAATTATTAATTGAAATAGTAACCATAGGGATACCAGGGTCAATATATTTTTCAACTGTTGTTTTTGTAGACATGAGACTAGCTAGTTTTCCAATGACCTAAATTGTAGTAGGATCTCTTTTCTTTTTGCCAGTTTTCTTGATGCATAAATACTTTATTGTTTTTGCTTAAATTGGAATATCTTTTATTGCTTGCAACAAAAGAATTTTGACATAAACATTTTTCAGTTCATCCAAAATATCAAATTCAGGAAGAGACATTTGAACTCTTTGCTCTACTAACCTCTCTAGATAGGGTGGTGCTTGAGTCATTATAGCTTTTCCTTTCTGTTTTGATTTTCTGAACAAGATGTTTCATCTTGTTCTCCTTGTTCAGTTGGTTCTTCTATGATTGGTGGAGAATTTTATGTAATACTTTCCCAGACCTTAAATGGACATCATTTATGGGAATCATAGAGTATGTTGGAAAGTATGTTGCTTCTTCCACATTGTATGCTAGTTTTTCCACTTTGTTACTTGGATTTGCTACTAGCTGAGATAGTAGTTAAGTTGGTCTAGGTGGGGGTTGGTTAGAAGGCCACTGAAGCTGTTGAGGTTGAGTTATTAATGGCGTAGGATTTTGTTGTGGAAATGGCATGGGTTATGAATGTTGTTGGAACCGTTGGTATTGAAATGGAAATGATTATTGATATGGTTGTTGATATGGCTGTTGGTATTGTTGAGGATACATTTGTTGAGGCGGATGGTTTCCATAACTATATCCTCTCCAATCTTATGCAGGATGGTTTTGATATTGTTGTGGAGGCCAAGCCTACCATGGCATTGGAGTATTCCATAAATTTTGAGGAGGATACTGATATTTTTGGGGGATTTGTTGAGGGAATTGCCGAGGAATCCTTGGCTACCAAGGTCTTCTTGGTTCCATATAGTAAAGAGAATATATTCCATGTAATTCTTCTACTGGATTCATTTGTAATTCTTTCAACTTTGGACAGTTTTTTGTTGAATGGTTTTCTGTGCAAAGGCCACACACTTGTACTCTCTTAATGGATGTTTCTTCCTACACTTAGGACAAAATATTGATAATATTTGATCTTGTTCTTCTTTATTTTTGTTAGCTTTGAAAACATCAACCTGTGTCCCTAAAGTGCTTAGAAAATCAGTTTTAAAGTTTTTCGGCAAACTCCCTATTTCCGCTCTTGTTACTCCTCTTGCTATTGACTTTGAAGCTTTTGAACTAATATCTCTCCTTCCAGTCTTTGATCTTCCTCTAGAATATTTTTGACATAGTTATGCAATTTCATCAAATGGAAAGTTTGAAATATCTCCCTTGCCCATTACATTAAGAATGTCAAGATATTCATCTCTTATACCTTTAAGAAAGATTGTACGAATGGTATCAGGATTCAGAGAATGTTGTTTAGATTTTTGAAGATTGTAGAGAAATCTTTCGAGTCTCTAGGCCTGCACTAGGCTTGATACTTTTTTAGAAATATTTTCTTCATATCATCCCAAGAAATAATTGTATGTTCTCCTAAACCCATAAACGATTTTAATGTTGTTTCTTTCAAAGTAGCAGGAAAGAGATGAAGCTTGTGTGTGTCATCTGTGTATCCATAAGTTCTACATAAAATATCAAATTCGAACATAAATGAGTCAGGATCTTCTGTTGACATTCCATAAAAATTGGGAAACACAAAAGGTGGAATGTTTTTCATTTTCACTTCTTCTCCTAATATTGCTCTTGTATGTAATATTGGAAAGACAAAAGTAGCTTCCTCATCATTATCTTGTTCGTTATCATGTAGTCTTTTGTTATCATACTTTCTTTTTCTCTTTTCTTCTTTCTTCTTCTCTCCTTACCTCTTCCTACCTTTGTCTTTGCCATTATTTCTGTTGTATTTCATGTTGAATTCTTTGTTCTGGAGTGAGGATAGTAGATCCTTTCCCTTCTTCTGTCATAGTTTCAACTATTTTTATAGAAATTTGAGATTCAACTTCTTGTCTGTTTTCAAAAATAGGTTGATCTATTTGTTCAAGAATGGGTTGATCTAATTGTTTAACAAATTTCCTTGTTTCATTTTGGTTTTCTACAATTGGTGTTTCTTTTGGGGTTTGTTTTCTTTTTACCTTCAAGGCTAACAAGGTTTGTCGCTCAATTAAAGTCAATCTTTGTCCTGATCTTTGTTTCTCTTCTAATTCCTCTAGAGTTGGTTTACCAACAACCGGTGTAGTTAGTTCTGATGGTCCTGCCCCTATGGATGGTTGAATTTTTGGGGATTTTTGCTTAATGAATCTACCTTTCTGATCTCTATCTCTAGGCATAAAGAAACATAACTAAAAGAAAAAACTAATTTTTTGTTGTTGTTGTTGTTTTTTTTTTTATCCTCTAATCAACTATGTTGATAAATGCTTCCCCGGAAACAGCGCCAAAAATGTTGGGTCAATTTATTGAGTAAATTAACACAAGTATTTTAAATATCAATCCAAGTTTGTAGAACTTAGAAGCATGTCCAAAATATATGGATGTCAACTATAATCAACTTTAGAATATAAGTTATGAAAAATTTTATAATCTAATTAGAAGTGCATATTACAAATATAAAATTTAACTAATTAATTTCTAATTCAATATGTAATAAGCAGGAGAAGCGGCTCTTGACTTAGGAGAACCAGATTGACCTTCTTCTACAATACTACTTCATGAACATAAATAAAAAACCACTAATGAACAATAGCTCAAGATGCATAAAAGAATAATAGAAGATGCTCCTAACTAAGGAGGTCCTTCTTGTTCTTCATTATAAATTCATTCATCATTAATTCCATTGTTAGAAAACTGGAAATTCAAAAAATCACTTGAAATCAAGAAATATAAATTCTAGTTTCTATTCTCTAATCAGATAGAAGGAGAGTTTTAACTTAAACACTAGTTTACCTCTTCATATGTAGATTAGAAGTAAACCAAGATTCATCAGAAAACATAATAAATCTTCAATCGTCTAATTAACTGAACAAATCTGAAGCAAAACCAGTTTATGAAAATTAAACTAAATTAACCATCAAGTGTACTTAGCTTGGTGTGGGGGCCCTCCACCCTTACCTTGCACACCTGAAGAGATTATTGGCTACTGCAAAATCATTCAATCATCCAAATCATTTAACAACAAAAATAATATAGAACTGGTTCCTCAAGTTAACTCACAATATTCAGAAGTCTCAATATGAAATTATACAAATTCTACATATTCATGCCTTCAATGTTTTTGGCTTAAATAGAAAAATATGAAACAAACTTAACTAAAATGTCTCTAATAGTTATGTCTATCCTTATCCTATCTATCCAGGTCGAGCTCATCCATCCAATCACTCAAAATCTATAAAATCATATAAATTCTAAATTTGGCCTATTTCCTAGGGATTTCCTGAATGACTGGTCTTGTTTGACCAGCTTTGACCGGGCTTGTTTAAGCTCGGTTTGACCGAACCAATAGGAACACATCTATTCTTAGTTCCCAATATTCCTATAAATGTGCTCAGCTCATGATCAGGTGTCCTGCAAGTATGACACTAATGAAGTCATTACGGAATTTCTGGTCCTGTCCAAAAATGCACTTAAAATCCATTTTTTTGTAAAAACATCTAAAAATTGCAAAACTTAATTTATATACCTGGATATGCATACATTGGTCAAAATAGGGTGTATATGGATGGTAAATGGATGGATAATATGGAAATTAGGTGTATTTAATTAAGCAAAATTGAATAAAAAACGAGGGCCAATAACATGCCAGAGGTTAATTACAAACTAGCTAATAATAGATCACCGACATGGCGAAAAATAAGTAAACACATATTCTAAAGAAAAAAATATATGCAACAACTATGAATCAGTCCATAACATATTTTGTATATGAAAGAATACATACAAATATAATGAGAATATCATACAACCAATACAACCACCATGAGTAAGCATGGGAATCAGTTCCAAACATGAAGAACATCTTATTAATGTTGTTGCGATCTCAAGTGCATATATTGCAGTTGGTCAAAACCCAAAAATGGAACATGGGTTGCTCATGTCATTTCCTAATGCAAAACCCTAGCCTCACTACAACCCACTCTACTATTTGCCAAGAGTTGAGTGCCTCTATCTCTCAAGCACAAATAAATTATCTAACCCTAGCGTCAACTCAAGTGCTAAAGTCCCCTTCCCTATGAGGCATAAGCACACATTTATACAAATGGGAAGGGTGACCCTTCACCTCCTCTTATGACTTTTCAACATGACTTTTGAGCTTACTCACTTCTCTCTCAGGCCTAATGACTATTACATGCTCAAATAAGTCTTATCATAGTTGCTTACATTACAAATGAGTGATATTTACATTACGAAGAAGAAGAGGTGGATGTAAAGGGTTCTTGGAAACCTAGAATGTCTATTCTCCTTGTTTTTGAGACATGTTTTCAGCGATAATCACATCAAAATTCATTTTTTGACGCGTTTCGAACTAGCAAGTGTGGTTCATCGTCAGGATAAGATGACGAATCAGATCATGGTAACAAGTTAAATAGAGAGACCAACCATTCAAACGCATAGAAAGGAACAACTACCTTTGACCAAACGAAATGACTACATTTGACTGGGCTTCAGCTACAATTGATTAGACCAAGGGTCAAGGAAATTTTTATTAATTAATTATTTATTTTCTTTATTTATTCATTAATTTAAATATATAAATAACTAAATAAATATGCTAAAAATATTTTAACTATATTTGTATGTAAACTTGTTTATTATAAATACCATGTTTAGTTAAATAAAAACTAATTAAAAACTTAAAAATCTATATTAGTTAAATTTTATATATATATACATATATATCTATATATATATATATATATATATATATATATAATTATATATATTAGTTGAATTATATATATATATATATATATATATATTTTAAAAATCTATATTAGTTAAATTATATATATATATATATATATATATATATTAGTTGAATTATATATATATATATATACACCTGCTTATAATTAAAAAATATTTTAACTAAGTTTATATGTAAATTTATTTATTATAAATACTAGATTTAATTAAATAAAAATTAAATACAAACTTGAAAATATGCTAAACTTTATAAATATATATCCGTTAGATTTCATTTATATTATAACTATATACATAACTAATATGTATGCTTATAAATAACTAAAAATACCATGTTTAATTAAATAAAAATTGATATAAAATATATTAGTTAAATTTTATGTACCTAAACGAATAAATTAAACCTAATACATAATTATTAAGGGAAGTTATTCTCTTCTTTTCATTTTTAAACCTACTAAAATATATATAAACTTATATTAATACTATTATAGGAATATTATGAGATAAATTAGAATTAAAATAAATCATAATAATAATATTAATAAAAATAATAATGAATAAATAACGACAATAAATACCAAATAAATAACAAAAAAGGAAAAACAACAAATAAATAGAAAAGGAAAAACATAGGAAATTCAAATAATTCATGAGGTGAGGGAAAAAGTCAAAACCGAGAAAGAAAACAACAAAAAGAAAGGAAAAAAAGTTGTTTCAGGGGGGGGGGGTCTAAGAGGAAAGGGAAGGGATCCAACAGTTGTTGATTTTCCATCCGTCATCTCTGTTAATATTACTCGGCCTCCTTTCGTTTTCAATGGCCTTCCTAAACTTCTGGGACCTGTGCGTACCAACAGTTCTATGGGATTATAGGACCACGTGTAAGAAACTGACGGCGCAGACGCCCCCAAGGCTGGAGTATGGAGCGAACACTGTAATCCCCATAGAACATAAAATGCCTAGTCTGCACAAGCCAACACTGGAAGATATGATGGTTCGCAGAACCTTGGAAGATGGGGTAGCGCAGTGGAACAAAGCAGAATACGTGGGACCTGACAAGGAAATCCGACAGGGTGACCTTAGGCTCCGAGAACTTATGAAAGATAGGGTGTGATTAAAGGAGAAAAGTGCTATGATGGAAGCAGAGGTTAAGAAGCTTGAGGACGAGATAAAGGAAGATTTTCTCGATAAGAAGACCAGGGTGATAAAACAGGGTGCACACGATCACATCAACGAACTTGGGGATTATTGACATGAATTAGTTAGTCTGATGCCTTGGCTTGGACTACATATTACTACACGAATCAACTATGGTGGCGCGCTGCAGATGACAAAGTGCGCGACACCACCAGTAACAATAAAACGGGGTATTTTCCAGGAAAAGTGATGGATGACCGGATGAAACCCTATACAGGGGCCATGACCACCTGACTAGTCGTGGGAAGAATAGTCTTAGCACTCCTGGTAGTTGAAAGGAGGCACAAGACTATAAACTACTTTTCCCGGGAGCTGTGCGATGGTTGAGCTGCACATAGGAGTAAAGTGTAACAAGGTCTGAGACCGCACAAGGGGGGTTGTGCTGCTGCGCGGGTTGGCCGGAAAGTGACCATTGGAATCACTATTCATGATATGATGCTTGACTTGAGACCAAATGGAGCGGACGATAGGCATTTAAGATGTGTTTTATGGGCAAGATTTGGGAAAATCTACCGCCAAAGGAGCATTAATGAACCAAATTTGGGGGGAACGGTCGAATTCAAATTCAAAAGGCACTATAAATTACAAAGGGCTGCCGAGCAAACAAAACTTTGTCATTTACGAATTGAGCTGTTGTATACCCCGCGTAGCTTGAGCAGAGCCCTGTTTGACCTGTGCAGAGCATTGATTAAGCCCTTGATTATGCGAGTGATTGATTTCTGGTCGGACACGATGGCAACATCTGAGGAAGTTATGGAAATTGCAGAAATGACCGCCGAAGAGGCTGCACAGGCCTAACTGTGGGGGATGCCCTTGAAGGCACTAGGATTGTGGCAGAAATACCTAAATCACCATGCATGCCAAGGCCAAAGAAAGACAAACAGTTGATGGTTCCTGTACGTGTGTCCCTGCGAAACCCGTTACACACCAGGCTAACGATGGAGGAGAAAGGGAAAGTCGTTAACATGGAAACCGACAAGGAAGAGGAAGACCTAGAGGACCTTATCATCGAAGAAGACGAGGACGAAGGCATGGAGGAAGAAGCTGAGCCTATTCACCCTCCAACAAAGCTGCCCGCCTATATCCCCCTGTGGAATGGGAAGGCTAAAGTGAAAAAGGATCTTGACGAGAGCAAGAGCTCTCTCCAAACCTCGCTCCTCCCGGACGACATCATTTTTTAGGGAACACACCTAGGATGGGTGCCTAGCTTGAAATTTGAAGATTGGGATCTCGCTGATCACGAGAAGTTCCCTCACCTAGAGACCATGCAGCTCATGAATCCTAAGCAAAACATCGCAGCAGGGGTTACCGAATTAGAGCCACGAAAGTGGTTATGCGGAGTGGAAAAGGGAGGGTTACTAAACCTGCTCTGGGTGCCACATTTCCATCGCGCCCCAATAACAATTTTCATCATCAGGCAGTTGCTCTGCGTGGTGCATGGTGGGTGTTTATGGTTGGACAAGCCCATCCCCATCATGGACCACTTAATTCACCGCACTACCCGGCTCCTATGCAAAGGTGAGGCCCCCACAGATATCTCGGAGGGGAAAAGCAGTGACTTGGCCATCGCAGAGGCCATGATGAAGAAATATAAACTAGAAAATAAGAAAATGGGTTACGCCATATCCAGCATCAACAACAAAGCAATAAAAGTGGTGACCCAAATACTGGCAAGTAAGGTTATGCACAAGTGCCACGCAGATGAGGTACCCACGCCAGTGGTCGCACTTGTTGAGAAGTGTGCAAAGGGGATCCAGTTTAATTGGTCCAAGTTCCTCTGCAAGGAGTTCCTGGAAAATTTCTGCGAGGCTCAGGAACAAGGAAAAACGTTCCACTATGCATGGATTTTGTTGTCCATAATGCTCGTGGCAGGGGAGTTGCTGGTGGACAGTCAGTTCCCCATAATTGACAGGGATTTGTCAGAGGCCGCGAAGTACGCTTCACTCTGGGCCACGAAGGACGCGGACCAGATCCGCGACAGTAAGATATTCTGAGTGTTCATGGAAATGAACATCAGAATGGGGATTAACCACAAGCCGTGGTTGTCACCCACTATCTACAACAACTTGCAAAGTTTTGTAGAGCTTAAAGCAAACCTTCATAACATCTATATCAGAGCATGCAAGGACCCAGCCAAGAAATAGAGAGAGCTACCCTTTATAGCCATGGACAATGTAATCTTTGATGTACTAGATACATGGCCGTCAGAGTGGCACACCCTAGACATCGTAGCAATGGAGAAATCTGCAGCACAAAAGAAGAAAGAAGAGGCCAAATTGTGCATGGCGTAGTTGGCAAAGAATAGAAGGCAGGAGGCAGTGGTAGCAAAAGTGTAGGAGGTGCGGGACATTGCACAGACAACAACAGAACAGAAAAAGGTTGTCGTAGCAGCAACAGAACAGGAGGCAGCCGAGAAGGCGTGCGAGGGCCAAAAGTCGCCTTCACATGGGCAGGAAGCAGAGGAAGAGGAGGAAGTCGTGGACCCACAAACCGCGTCAACACAACTGAAGTGCAACGCCTGAGTGAGTAGATGGATCCGCGCAAGAAGGTTAAGGCATCAAAGTTGTCTATTGACCTGATCAACCTTACTGAGGGTGATCTGCACAACATCAGCGAGACGGTGTGCGATGTCGTCTCCGAGGCCCTCTAGAATTTTGTGCAAGAGAACTAGATTGTGTTTGGGGCCCTCAGAGCGCAGCTACAGGAGTTGCAAGTGCACACTCCTCAGGTTGGTACCCTTTCAACTAGCCTCAAGGTAGGGACAATTGTAGCAGAGAAAATGCTACGCGCTCGGTTGACAAATACAATAGTGTTGCCGGAAGGGGCACTGGTGACAACAAATGAGGCCAACAGACCTACAATTAGCGCACTGAAGGGTATCAGGATCAACATGACTGCACTCCTGCGGGAGACGTTATACGTTTTGGAGGATGGGATTACTGTAGAACTGCGGGCTAGGCAGAGCCGCACGTTGGAAGTACTAATCGAGCAAAATATCAACATGGAGCAGTTTAGCTTGCAGCGTGATGAAGTGGTGTCCTAGAATTGGCAGCTGGTACATGTACTAGAAGAAGCCTGTCAAAGAGTCCCTGAGCTGGCTATCCTAGCCGACACATCAGTAGAGGCGCGCATCCTGGGCTAGCAGCAGGGGTGCGCGAGGCGCTAGAAGAAATGACTAAGGTTCAACTGGAGCTGAACCTTCAAATATAAGAGCTGTGTTTGAAGTCGCAGCCGTCCACCCCTCTGGAAGTAAGAGAACAATGTGCCAATGCTATTACATTAAGGTTGGAAGAGATCGGTAGTGTAGTAAGGGACTGCACCAGAATGTTAAAGGAATCATTTGAGGTCCTCACGAATCTTCAGGAGGACCCCAACATCTAGAGCTTAGAAATAGAGGTGTTTGAACTCCAGAAGTAGTACGAAAGCATCAAATGGACTGCGCAGACGGTGGCCCTCACTCAGAGGCTTGCGCGGATGCAACAAGCCAAAGCGCTGAAAGAACAGGTGGACGCAGCACGACACAAAGAAGCAGTCCTGAAAGGGCGTGTTCAGCCTTGGATCAATGAGGCTTTCACCATCACGGAAACAATTGAAGGCAAGCTCGCACAAATTCAAGGGACACAGGAACAGATGCAGGGAATCAGTTCTGACACTGCGGTCTCGAAACAATGCGTACAAGAAATCCAACAGGAAACTACTCAATGCACTGTCGACCTTGTAGTGGTTCGAACAGAGTTGGAGGGACTTCGCATTGATAGAGTGAATCGAAGGTGAGCCATGATGTTTTTGTTGGGGGCCTGTTGGGCATGGAATCCCCCCAAGGCATGTTTTGGGGCTTAAAGCCCAAGTTTTGACCAAGTCCATTGTAAAGACTCCGCAATTTGTGGGCGCGGAGTGCGAAGTCATAATAGAGTCACAGGGTTTTCCAACCTTGTTTTTGTAATGTAATGTCGGCTTGATAGACCAACCCATGGTCCGTGGACCATGGGATTGTAGAAATAAAGCGAGGCTCTAAGTGTAGAAGATAGCGAATAGCGAAAGAAAAGGAAAAAAACATGATGAGTCTAAGATCCTGAATCAAACTATAAAGTGTGTCTTGGGTCGTAGAGTAGGAGAAGGCTCTGTAGTTGTGTGCGCAAAGGCCTAGTAGTCCATAACTGGTTGCGTGGACCCCTGCAATTGAGTGCGCAGGGCAGGTCGAGTTTGTAACCATGGAAATAATTAATAATGAGAAGTTTACCATATTTCTGTGTATCTTTTCCTGCCTTATGTATTATTGGGTATAATTTGCAATTTTACTGTTTATTTACTGTGCGAACTTATATGCATGTACTGTATAAATAAATATAGCACAAGGCTTCTATTTATGCGAAGATAACTAACGAGTGTAGGTAGATAAGTAAGAGCTCAGGTGAAACTTAGGGAAATAGTATAGAATGATGCTCCAATAGTGCAGAAGCCCCACAACCCCTAGTTAGGGATGCGCGAAGGCGAATCTATCACGGCACGAAGGCCAAGGGAGTGCGTGAAGGAACCTGCACATAGGGACTAGCAGTTGGACCAAATCAACCCCTCAGATATCTCTAGGGTGTAGAAACCTGGTTCCAGCACACCCCATACTACTTCGGGTGAGACCTCAGTCCATGCTCCGTGGACTGTTGCCGACCAGGCTAGTAGTACAGGGATTTGTTTAGCTAATTAAATCCAAAACTGGGTCAAGCCCCAATAAGCCAACAATGCGATGTACATATGTTTATGGATGTAAATACTTCCATGAGCTGTGTTATGAAGCTCCAATAATTGATATGGGTGTCATGTCATTATGATGTTATATTTGTCATGTTGTCATGTTGGTTTGCTTCTCAGCGGGTTTATCATTGTAAATATTGCAATGAGCTAAGTTACAAATCTCCATGGGTAGTATGTTTTGCCTTCAGTAGTCTTATGGTTGTAGGTGTTATTGAACACCGAGGACGATGTTCGCCCAAGGGGGAGGGTTCTGTAACAGCCCTGGTAAAAAAACCATGTAAAAAATAATAAAGGTAAAATAATACCTTGGTCATGGGACATGTATTCCAAGTTGAATGTTGGGAAAAAACATAGTGATGGGGATCGCTTGTGATTAATTAATGGCTAAGGAAATTGGAAAAGGAAATGGCAAAGGATTTGGAAAGGCATGAGTTATTTATTGGCATTTTATTTATGAAAATAATTGAAATTAGGAGAAAATGCAAATGAAAGGTCACTAATTGCATGTGAGGAGGAAAATGAAGGAAAATAATGGAAAATGCGAAAATAGAGGCCTCATTGATAAAAACGCTTATGAGGATCAGTTGGTAAATTTTGTCAGTTCAATTTTGGAGCTCTCTCTCATATTCTTGTACACTTAGAGTTTTCTTGGAGCACTCTTGGAGGAGTGTGGCATACTTGGAGTTTGGAGCATGAAGGAAAAGGAAGAGCAGGAAAGCGCAAGAGGACACAGAGATCAATAGCTACAGTGGGTTTTTCTTGCAGGTATCGAGTTGCATGTATGTTTTCCTCACTAGTTTTGGCATGCATTGCATATGCATGTGGTTTCTTGGTTATGATTTGTCAGTGGCATAGAGGATTGCCTTAATTGATAATGGATTTGCCTAGCCTTGCCATTTCCTAGATAGCCATGGTGTTGTGGGTTCATTTCTTTTGGTTGTTGGTTGGTTCTCATGTTCCTTTGGTTGTGGGTTGAGTTACGAGTTCCTGGAAGCCTTGGTTGGAAAAATTCTCTGGAAGACTATAACAACTTGGGTTAAGTTACTAGTCCTAGAAGCCTTGGTTGGACAAACATTCTTGAAGCCCTTGGTGGGTTGAGTTACTAGTCTTGGAAGCTCTAGTTTGAAAAAAGATTTGAATCCCAACATCATTTGTGGGTTGAGTTACTAGCCCTGGAAGCCCTGATTCGAACAAACGCTATAGAGCCTTGGACAACTTGGGTAGAGACCAGTTTGGTGATGGTTAGTGATTTTCGACTGTGAGGTGGAATCATTGGTTGAGGGTTAAGGTGGTTTTTCCTCTGGAAGCCGTGGATGGTTTTAATTGATTTGTTTTATGAGATCCCACTTTCATGCTTGGAATATAGCATGGGGGTGATTGGTTGAAATATAGATTTGGTTCAGCCTAGTCTACGGTCAGGTGGTTCGTGGAAATCCCATACCTGGTCAACTTATGCAATCATCAATAATATCTCTATTTCTCCTTGGCATTTTATGGGTAAATACACTTATCTATATGGGGCTTATATGGTTGTTATATCCTTGATATTTTTGTTGGTTATGAGTGAGTTTTATGACAGTGAAAATGTATGGCTCTCATCATGTTTTGGTTAATCACTGAATGCACAATGAATATATGTTTTAATAGATGGTAATACAGTTATTGTGATGAGGCATCAATGTTTCATAGTGATTCTCAAATAATTATGAGACCCCTATGCCCAAATTTGTTGTTTACATATATATGACATGTTTGATGAAATTACTGTCATGGCTAGTAAGGGTTCAATCAATTCCTTATTCAATTAATCGCATTGTATCATTTTTCTAATGTTATCTTTCATTTTTGTAAGTTTCATGGAGTTCAAGGTAGTGAACTGAGCCTTGGCCCTGAAAAAGTGGCACAGAATTCAGAGTTGCAGGCACAAAACTACTTGGGAAAGTCCCCAGTCATAGGCATGCCCACATTGTGGGAGTGACTATAGGGTTCCAGTCACACTCATGACCATGTTATGGGAGAAACTGAGGGTTTAAAGCAGTAAAAGGCCAGTTTGTCTCAAGGGCTAGTCACATGGAAGGTTTGGATGGCTCCCAGGGGTTCTGCAGTAGGTCTAGAAGGTTTGTGTAGTGTGTTCTGTCAGTTCCACTTCCTTAAATGACATAAGGGGAGTTGAATCTAATCATAGTAACTCTTCATCACATGTTTACCCCAGTTGGACTGTTACTTGGGTAGATGTGGGAGGAGAGTGTTACATCATGTAAGCTCGATGCACTATAAAATCTTACTCACCAACTTCTAAAAGGGTAAGTGTATGGCTGATGTGAATTACAATAAATAAATAAATAAAAACATACATTACAATACCAATATTCCTCAATATGCAACCATGTTATCCATTTTCCGTATTCATTCCTCGTATATATTCTAATATATCCTTCCAAGAAATTTTAACCACCTTTATCTTCCAATCTAATTGATGATAACGGAAAATACACACACACATATATTTCTCCTTGATGAATCTTAAATAACATAGTCTTCTATTGTTCTTGGAGCCATATAGGTGCTTAGCCTAAATGCAAGTCAATCTTATAAAAAATGGAACCATTTAAATAAATAATCAGATCATTTAAGTGATGTGTAAGGAATTTACTCTTAATGGTGATCCAATTATTATGTGATCTATAGTCAATACAAAGGTGATAAGTATCATATTTTTGCTCACCAAACCATTGTGGTAGCATAAGGGATCTTACTAGGAATTATGATCTATTCATCCAAAAGTTCATCCACATGCCTTTCAATTTCATACTTACGAAAATATCCATATCAATAGGGCCACAACATGATGGGAACTTTGATATGCTTCAATAAAATAACATCTTACATGTCTATATTGGGTGGATGTTTATAGGAATCTCTTAGAGGATCAACTTATACTTTTGAAGTTGAGAAGGAGTTACATCCATATAGTATAAAAAATCGATGAAACCAAGGTGAATATTCTATTAGAAACTGTCACTAGGTTCGGTATTCATAATGGTGTTTATAGTTATGTCATTATATATTTTATGTAAAATAAAAAGACGAAAAATATTTTTTATTATTATTTTATTAGATAAGCATGTATTCATGCTTCTAGGATTTTATGGGTCAAAGAGTCAAAGTCATATTTAGACCTATTGTAAAGAAAAAGGGGAAAAAATTTAAATATGTATTTTGGGTCAAAAAACCCTCTATATGCCAAGTCAGCCTTGCCTCGAAGACATGTATATTCGCACCCCTCTGGATAGTATAAATAGAGGATGACTTGAGCTCATTTGGATACACATAATTCATTGGATTGGTTCTGAAATTTCACATAAGGAGGGCCAAATTCTAAAATGGATGAAGGGTTTGTGGAAGTTTTGCCTTATCTTATCTATTGTTGAATATTTGTTTTCGGTCTTTTGTTGTTGATGGATTTTTTTTGTAGAAGGAGGTTTTTACTCGACATCTAGAAAGTTGGTCATGGGTCTTGGATATCTCATTTTGATCTAATTCTATAAGAATATATTTTTTCTGGGTTTTGCCCTTGGAGGGGTTTTTCCCTAGCTTGGAGCGTATATCTTGTGTTTTTTATCCACTGTGATATTCATGTTTTACATTCGATAATTCTTTGATGAATAAGAACATAATTAATTAATAAGAAGCCAACAAATTTCACAAGTAGTTATCAAAGAAAGAGAAAACTAATTTAAACTACAAGCCTTCTGATTTATCAACATGGTTTCAGAGATAAGGTTTGAAGTAAGAGGTTTGAAGATCAAAATTTTTTGGCTTATGGATTGAAAGATAATAAATTCTTGAAGGAAATATCTCTTTGTGGACAAATTTTTGTGGCTAGTATACTTTTTGTGGATTGGACAAGATTTTGGAAGACCTTGAACTCAGGATAGATGTTATGAAACCAGCTCACAAAAAGATAGAAAAGAGAGATCAACGCCTTAGAATTCAGCCTCTTCGAGGGGGAAACCTCCTTTACATTACACAAATGAGCAATTCTTGGATGATACAAATGAAAAGACCTCCTTTCTATATATAGGAGTCGAAGGGGTCATAACATAATCAAAGCCGACATAACAATAATAATGTAAGGGCACAATAATAACAATAGTCGGCTTCTATGTGGCACAATAGTAACAATATGGGCACTACATGGGTACATCAATATAATAAGTGGGTTGTACTAATAACAATAAGGGGTTACACTAGTAGTATAGGGGCCTAACATGCCCCTCTCCTTCAAAAAGCCTTGTCCTCAACGCTTGAGTAGTTCTTGATGCTTCTGTATAAAATTCTTGTCCTCCCATGTGGAATCTTCAGCAGGTAAATTCTTCCACTTGATGAGATACTATGAAATTGATCAATTTCGTAGCTGTTGGCTTCTTGTTTCTGTGACTACTCCATGTTCCAATATGATTTTTCCTTCCTCTTCAATTTCTGGCAATATTGTTTGAATTGGGATCTTTTGCAACTTTTGAATAAGTGGTCATACTTCTTCGTCCTTCTTCCATTCATCCCTTGCTTTGTTTATCCAATCTGGTTGGATAATAGAAATAGCACAAAACAATGCTTCCACATCCTCATCCTTTCTTGATAGTGCATCTGCCACCACATTTTGCTTCCCTTTTTGTAGATGATTTCAAAGTCATAACCCAACATCTTTGTGACCCACTTTTGTTGCTCTTCAGAGGATAATATTTGTTCTAAAAAGTATTTAAGCCTATCATGATCTGTTTTTACCTTGAATTGTCTTCCCATTAGGTAGGGTCGCCATTTCTTAAGTGCATGGAGTATTGCCAACATTTCCTTCTCATAAATAGTTTTGTGTAAAAAATTTCCCTTGATTGGACGACATTCGAAAGCAATGGGTCTTTCATCTCGCCTTAAAATAGCACCAATTCCATTTCCTGAAGCATCACATTCCACAATAAAGGTTTTTGTGAAGTCTGGTGTAGCTAAGACTGGTGCTCAGCACATTGCCTCTTTAAGATGCTCGAAGGCCTTTGTTGCTTCTGGAGTCCATGAAAATGCATCTTTCTTCAATAATGTTGTTAGAGGTGCTACTATTCTCCCATAATTCTTAACAAACTTGTGATAATACCCCGTCAACCCGAGAAATCCTCGCAGATGCTTTATGGATGTGGGGATTTTCCATTCCTTAATGGCTTTAATTTTGCTAGGGTCTACCTTAACTCCTTCATGAGATACAATATGACCTAGATATTCTACCGCTTGTACTCCAAAGAAACATTTGGATCTTTTTGCATATAATTGTTTCTCCTCCAATAGTTGTAGCACTCTGTCAACATGTTCAACATGATCCTTCCAAGACTTGCTGTAGATTAGTATATCATCAAAAAATACTAACACAAATTTTCTAAGGAATGGTTTGAAAATGGAATTCATCAAACCTTGAAATGTTGAAGGTGCATTGGTAAGGCCAAAAGGCATGACCAAAAATTCATAATGACCCTCATGAGTTCTAAATGTTGTTTTCAGAATGTCTTTAGTCTTCATTCTGATTTGATGATATCCTGAACGAAGATCCAACTTGGTGAAGTAAATTGATCCACGCAATTCATCCAGTAATTCATCAATGACAGGAATGGGAAACTTATCTTTAATAGTGAGCTTGTTGAGCTCTCTATAATCCGAACACATGCGCCATGATCCATCCTTCTTGTGCACCAATACTACTGGAGCAGAGAAAGAACTTTGACTCGGTTGAATTATACCAGCCTCTAGCATTTCTGCAACCATACGTTCAATTTCACTCTTTTGGGCATAGGGATATCTGTACGGCCTGATGTTTGGAGGAACACTTCCTGGAATCAGATGAATAGCATGATCATGATCATGAATAGGTGGGAGATCTTTGGGAGTCTCAAATACCTTGGAATGATTGTCCAAGACTTTTTGGAGATCTGGAGAAATAGATGATTCCAATGTGGTAACATCTAGCGAACATAATTGTGCAATTACACCTCTTTGTTCCTTTTTTAGAAGCTTTGTCATACTGTTAGAGCTGATTATCTTTCCCGGTTTCCCTGCAATACGCCTTAATTCAACTTCCTTTCCTTCCACAAATAATTTCATGAAAAGTTCTTGAAAATTAAAAGCTATCATACCCAAGGATTGTAGCCATTGGACTCCTAGTACAACATCAGCACCTCCCATTGGAATGGAAAGCATTGGGCTAGTCAATACATATTCTCCCATGGATAGCTTGATATTATGGCACTTTCTAGAGAAGTTTGTTGTTCCTCCATTTGAAACCATCACTTGACACTCTGGTGCTAGATATAAGAAGCAATTCAATTCTTTTGCTACCTTACAATGAATAAAATTGTGGGTACTTCCTAAATCAATCAACACTATTACCTTTTTCTTCTTGATTTGTCCTTCTATCTTGATGGTTTGAGGAGTGGTAATTCCTGCCAATGCATTACAAGATATGGTTGGATTCATTTCTTCTTTATCTAGGCTTTGTTCCTGGCGTATATCCTCTTCTTTTGACCTTTCTTGCTCCTTTTCTTCTTCCTCTTCACAATCTATGTAGAATAATTTCTTCTCAGCACACTTATGACCTTTAGTGTATTTGCTATCATAGTTGTAACAAAGCCCTTTTTCTCTTTTTTCTTCCAATTGTTGTGGTGTCAACCTTATAGGTTGTGGAAGACTAGGGGCAACAACACTTCCATCTTTATAGTTGTGAGTGGTATGCTTCCTGGTTGCCATAATTTTGCTTTCCATTTTTCTTGCTAACCTGAATGCCTTCTCTAATGAATCAGGTTCCCAAAGGCGAACATCATGTTGGATATTATCCTTTAAAGTCCCTATGAACACATCAATCCTATGCTCCTATGGAATCTTTTTTACCTTTATGTTCAATTTTTGGAAATCCTCAATGTGCTCCATTATTGAACCCTTTTGTTTGAGACTTATCAATTGGCTAAAAAAAGTGTTTCTTTTTGTATCCTCATAATGTGCTGTCAATTCTTCCGTAAAAATTGCCCTAGTGATAATTTGTTTATGAGAGCAAAGCCATTGATACCATACAAATTGATTTGGTTCCAAATATAAAGTTGCAATACGTACCTTTTGTGTGTTTTGCACATTATTGAGATTGAAAAATTGCTCCATCTGTAATATCCATGTTGCGGGATCCTTGCCATCAAACTTCCTCATATCGATTTTTGGAATATGGTGGGTCTTCGATCCAACATTAGAGTCTATGGAATCATGATTAACATTTCTTTTTTTCTCATCATGAGTTTCCTTTACTACCCTTTCACCATTAGTGACCATTTCTTGTAGCAACTTATTCATATTTATCTTCAATTCTTCCATCTTATCATCCATGCCATCAATTTTAGCATCCATGCCATTCATCTTAGCTTCCATGCCATCCATCTTAGCTTCTACACCTTTCTTTAAAAAATCCATCTTAGCTTCTACAACTTTCTGTAAACCATCCATCTTAGCTTCTACATCTTTCCTTAAACCATCCATCTTAGATTCTGTTGCTTTTTGTGCAAGTGACACTTGTTGCACTTGGTCTCGTAATTTTGATATATCATGTTGCATTTCTTCCTCTTCTTCATGAGTCATGCTATAGCTTTCAGGTTGCTTACTAGGTGTTTTCATTTTCTTTCCTCGGGGCATCAATTACCAATTCAAACTAATTTTTCAAACCAAGCTTATGCAAAAATAAAAAATAAAAACTACACACCTTTTTTCACTTTGTAGAAGCTCGATATTGAATCTGATGTATCTCTGCAATTTCGGATCATCCAATTCTAAAATTGCGATCTGTAGTAGCCCTCTGTGTCCTCTTTCCAATTCCACCAGTCTGATCCAAATTGGATTCTCCAAGGAAGAGTTATGCACAATCTCCCAAGATGACCTGATTATAGACTAGTTCAGTAGAGGGAAATTGTACGACGTGCCACGAGTCACTGTTTTGACCTTTGGATCTGAAAAAGATATAAAAGAAACTAAAATCCGTCCTCTTTCTGTACCTTCTTACGAAATTTCAATCTGATGCTCAGAGAGAAAGTTATGACGATTTTCCCCAGGTCACCTGTTTGGAATGTAATTCAGGAGTCTGAAGAAAGACAAACTTCCTCAGATCATATCTCCGTAAATATAGCGCGAAAATCTTTGAAATCCGGACCCAAGATTCAGTGCGATTTCTTCTCAAGTGGGTTTTTTTTTTAGCTTCTGAAACATCGCAAAAAAAAAATTATAGCAAAAATTCCACGATGACCTGTTTGGAGCAACGAAACCCTAGAATCCAAAGCTTTGATACCAAATGTTATGAAACCAACTCACAAAAAGATAGAAAAGAGAGATCAATGCTTAGAATTCAGCCTCTTCGAGGGGGAAACCTCCTTTACATTACACAAATGAGAAATTCTTGGATGATACAAATGAAAAGACCTCCTTTCTATATATGGGAGTCTAAGGGGTCATAACATAATCAGAGCCAACATAACAATAATAATGTAAAGGCACAATAATAACAATAGTGGGCTTCTATGTGGCACAATAGTAACAATATGGGCACTACATGGGTACATCAATATAATAAGTTGGTTGTACTAATAACAATAAGGGGTTACACTAGTAGTATAGGGGCCTAACAATAGAATTCACTGTGATTACTTTGATGTTAAAAAGGAATCATGAATTGACATTGTTTTTATGTATTTCACAATATATTTCTGTAATGAATCATATTATTAATTGAGGCTCGAATTCCTTCTGTTAGTATGTTGACTAAAGCTCATGCCTTTCATTGTTTATATCGCCCATGATTCGCTTATGTGGAACACACTATTCTCTAAGGCATCTCTTGACTTAACAAATCACATTACTTGGTGGCTCGCTTTGTGTGGAGAAGATTGATTTAGAATAGGTTCATATCTACTACTCTGTGGTTCATCAAAGATCTGCATTACAATGAATCTTTCATGTATTTTCTTTTTTTTGGTCTACTTTAAGGCTCAAATTACATTAGGTTATTGCTCGTTGACTCCATTTGCGACTTGCTCTTTGTAGTTTGAAATATCTCTATGAATCTCACATTGGTATATGAGAGTGACAATAAGGATATTATATTACCATGGACTATATCTCTTGTAGATTACATTTATTGTTTGGTCTTGAAGCTCACGTATGAAATTTATTAATGGTTTGGTGGCTCAGCTCTAAGAAGACATCATAAATTATATGGCTAAGACATACAATATGGTATCACTTTCATGGTTCGTTATGCCTTGGATCGCATCAACTCGTATATAATTTTGTATCTCTTGCATTTATGATGGTAAAATTCTCAATCGCTTGATCTTTGTGACACACCATGGATCACAAAGAATTCTCAAGAAGTTTGTGTATATTCTATGGCTTGTCCCAAATAATGGCATCAAACAATACTGTCAACTACATAATAATAATATGTGAATTCATCTCGGTGGTTCTTTGGGATTCTATTAGAAAAGAATCTTTGGTAAGATCCTTGTGTTTGTTAGAAATATTGAGAGGGGGGGTGAATCAGTATTTCTTAGCAATTAGCACTTTTTAATCCTTTTCAGAGCATCAGTTAATCTTTAATTATTATTATTGTTCTTCTTCAAATAATCATAAACAATAATCCATAGTAGACAACACCATACAACAATGTCGAAAGATAAAACAATGGACACAAATATTTTTAGGTGGAAAACCCCCTCTGAGTAAAAAACCACATAACACTTCTTAGCAATTGCCTTCTCCTCCTCTATAAAATAAAAGTACTTACATCAAGATTTCAACTACAACTTAGGGAGGTGTCAACCCCCTACTTTACATGATACAACTTGTAGGATCTTACTAAACCCTAATACCATGTTGCAACCGGAAGGACACCCCAAAGCCCTAACACTCTATTTACCAATTGTTGTCAGAAAGGATGCTTCGTCACCTTATAATTTATCAGCCTCAAATAAAAGGATGCCACAACGCCTTATGCAAGCTATGACCTGCCCTAGCACCACCCTACCACCTTTAACTTTTCTCAAGCCACAACTTGAAGGTGACTCCAATAACCTACCTTGCACCACCTTTCCACCCTGAAGAGTCGACAGACCATGTTTCACAATTTTCAAAGTGGATCCCCTGTGTTGTGAATCAATAGAAGAATTTTGTGAAGAATATATTATTTTAACCTGTCAAATATTGGTAGCGACTAACCACACTGTCCAAACTAATCAAATCTTCACTTCTAACATTGGACGATCAACTAATCACTACACAAGATGATTACTACTTAACTACACATCACTGTCATATGATCACCGCTCAATATCAAGAATTCATAATGTTGGCTACCACTGCATACCATTGTACAAAACTGCTCATGAATGAAAAAGAATCAAGGCTCATATGAAAACAATCATATTTCACACTGCCTCACTGTTCCAAACTACTCACAATGTTGCAGCCATCTGGCACTATTATTAAATGATGGCACAAACTAAGGTGCATCAAGTCATCCCTATGACCTGTAACCAATGCTCTCAAGCTCTCTCCTCAAAGAGCTACCAGCATACATGTAAACATTGCAGATCAGCTGTTCAAACCCTGATATCCATCTTTACATCAATATGTTGTACAACTGGATGATATTACCTTCAAAACTTGTTTCCCTACAAGGTTACAATTTGTGTCACTTCACACAAATCCCTATGTCATCATTGTCATATGTATATGTTTCTTAATCTATGTTTCAAATAAATAAGTCATGTCAAAGTTGAGGTGTCAACTCAATTTCAATGTCTTATAGTAATGCAACATTGTCATATAGTGTCTTGGTCAAGTATAGTTAAATTCTAAACACTTGTCAACTTAATGTAAACCCGTTGTTCCAATGTAAGGGTCAAGTCAATATGTAATTTTTTCACCAATGTGTCATAGTCAAGTCTCATTGAAAAAGAGTTAAGTCAAGGTTAAGGTGTCAACTCAATGTCATATCTAGATATTACTATCATGTCATAGTAAAGTAAAGTCAAAGTCAAACATCATAGAATGATCACTAAGTAAATCAATGCTTCACTTCATAATCAAGGTATTTGTAATGTTAAGGTATCACACATATGTCAAGCATATTAATTCATTTCACACTTCAACTTGTCAATAAAAAATCATGTTCCTATGTAAATGTAACAATGTGTCACTTTTTGTCCCATCACATATCACTTGTCAAATTGTATCATTAAATAAGGGAAATGGAAATCCTAACAGTAGTCAAAATCAAGATAATATCAATTGTCATATAGTATCAAAGTTAAATGAGTTAAGTCATAATCAATCAATTCATATTTGCAAAGCTCAATATCCTATACTACAACATAGTCCACAGGTAATGTTCTCCATGCACTATTCCAGTCAATGTTATGTTACATATTTCTTTTAAGAATAGATCTACATGCCTATTGTGCATGAAATTTAACTCAATAATGCTCCATGTAGACCTTATGTATGATCCTAACTTTAATATTTAAAAAAAAAAATGAACTCCCTTTGTTGTCTAGCTTAGATATTATATATTAAGCCCAAAAGTGTGTTGGTTCAGTTGTTGCAATTGAGATTGAAAAATAATTATATCTTTGCCAAACCAATTAACGTTGTTTCTACAATTGATACAAAATTACTTCATCCAGCATAGCAATTTCGTCGTTTATGTAGGAAGAAAAAATATGATTAATATACTAATACATGCCAAACATTCATCCTCATTATGTTGATACTATTCATATTATGTGACCAAGCATACATTAATTTATCATTGAAAATCAACCTCTATTGAACTATTGTAACTTCACTAAACTACCGAATCACTCACCATTCAAAATTTTAGAGCATAATAAAACCATTACAACCATATCATAAGTGACAAATATAAAGGAAAATGTATAATATCATGGTAGTCAATCAAGGTTGCCCTAATCCGTAAGAGAAAAATGTTTACACAGGCCTGCAACGTAGCCCAACAAGTCCAAAACAAAACTAAAACACACAAGAAGAAAATTAATTAAATGACTTAACTATTTGCTTCCCTAAAGGTTGTTCATGTATGAAGTTTGTATCTACCTCAGGAGTCTTCTTACAGGGTTGAAAATTATAGAACAAGTCTACCGAATTTCAGAGCAAGTTGTGAGATGATGTGATGATAGTTGTAGGAGATATTAGGTTTATTTTTATAGCCAAGGATTAGATTGAGGAGTGGCTCCATATTTGAATGTTGTAGCACTTTTAGGAAGTGTAAGGAACCCAAACCTTAGGACTTGGGTTTTCAACCATCCAATAGTGGAGCTGCCAACTTGATGTAATCCGACAATTACTAGGAAATGTTCATTAATCATTTGACATCAATAACTGGTGTTTTTAGTGAAATTCAATCCCAGTTAATTCCATGGTTTGACATCAATGACAACACCATCCAAAAATATTCCCCTTTTCCATTGATGGTAATACATGTACTCCTTTTATGAGTGCAACTCCCTCTGACTTCATGCTTCATCTCCTTCTCAGGTTTTTATCTGCCCTGTTTACATTAATGGGAAAGGGTGACTCCCCCTAAAAACTTGCCTAATTCCTGTGGACGTGTTATCTGCTTATGCTCCCCTTGACGAGAAGCATTCTTATGACACTAGCAATATCTATGGACCTGTAATCATTTAATTATTCTACTCCCCCCCTAAACCTGTTATGAATTTGAAATATTTTTCCTAAAGTTTCCATTTTATCCATGTTGTGCCACATAATTTTGTATAGACTCCCCCTCTTTAAAATTCAAGGAGTCGGGGAGCCTAATTGTTCAAAATAGTGTATCATCTAACAGACCATATTGACTCAAGTCATTGATCGAAGAAACTATTGATTCCTTATGACTCGTTACAAACACTGAAAGCATAACTGTTGAGACTTTCTTACCTTCCTTCTCTTCTTACTCGTCATGTACCTGTTGATATTGTACCTGTTTTATTTTCCAAACCTTCTTATTCTCGTCATCAAGATTTTCATTCATGGTTGATTCCATAATGTACCTATAATAACGAGCTATGTGTCCATAGTTGTGACATTTGTAACATTCCTTATCAAGATTATACTTGCATTCATGATCTATGTGTCTGTAATTTTGACATTTCAAGCATCGATATCGTCCATAGAAGATTCCATCTAGTATTTATCTCGTGATCTTGCAAACTTATTTCTAAGGTTTTGGAGATAATAATTGTACCTGTAAAAAACTTAATAATCCCTAGCCATATGTCCATAGTTAGCACATAAAAAACAATAACCATTAAATGAATGTGCATGCCTAGATGGTTTATTTGGAGGTGGTGGTCCTTCATAATTGTACCTATCAACAACTTTATAATCCCTAGCCATCTGTCCAAAGTCAACACATGGAAAACAATAACCATTAAATAGATGAACGTACCTAGATGATTTTCCATACTCATTCTTCTTTGGAGGCAATGTTGTAGTCTTTTTATTTACTTTTTCCTTGAATGCTTTGGCATCATTCTTTCATAGTTGCAAAATTATTTTTTGGTTTATTACTTTTATCATTCTTCTTCTCAATCTCACTATGTGACGATGTGGAGCTTGTACCTTCATCAATTGGATCCTTACCTGCTTTTTCTTCCTTCATCTTCAACTGCGCCAATTCTTGGTATTTCTTGTCAATAACCTACAAGTGTCATTTTTTCAATTCATTGAACTTGTTGATTATCATGAGAGTTGTGTCAAGTTCTTATTGCTTTTGAGAATTGAAACCATGTTTTCAATATCTCCCTTCCTTTTTCTGCCTCTTCAACCTATAGATTTAGAACAACGGTCTTCTCTACTTCTCCATTAGGTACCTTTATCTGTTCCTTCTACTTTTTATTTTCTTCCCTAAGCCTTCTTATTTCTGCTGAAGATGTATCTAATTCCCTTTGCTTCTGGTAAACTAGATATATGAACCTTTGATTAAATTCCTTCAATTTTCTTTCCAAATCTTTCTCTTTCTGCTCTGCTTCCTTCACTTGGAGTTTCAATAGAGAAACCGCTTTGAGTGTACGACTCTTTGACTATTCAAATTTTCTGGCTTCTTCTAATTGGATTCTAATACTGCTAATAATTTCCTAAAATTCTTCATTCTTGTTATTAAGTTTTTCGGTGCATCCTTTTTCTATTTCCAATTATGCTTCGATAAATTTCACCTTTTCCCTTTGACCTTTAAGTTCTTTTATAACCTTGATCACTTCATTTCGAAATTCGATCTTTACTCATTCCTTCAACTTCTTCGCTATCATCATTAGGATCTACATGATTTTCAAGATCTATATATTAACTTGCATGCTTCTTTGAGTAGAGATTATGGAGATTTTCCCAAAGAATATTGGTTGTTGAACATTGACCAATTTTTACCTTTAAGGAATTTGGAAAAACATTAAGAATGACATTCATGGCTTTCAAATTGTACCTTGTAGCTTTGTTGGTAGATGTATCTCCAGAAACAACCAATTTCCATACATCATGAGCTTGCAAATGGACTTCTGTTCTAGATTCCCATATCCAATAATTATCTTCATCAAATTCAGGAGTTGGTGCACAATACTGATTTTCTTCATATGTTATTGTACATGAACCTTCTTTTGCATCCTTTGAATTCTTGGAAACTTTCTTCTTTGATTTTCCCATCTCTATGCTTTAAGATCTTCTTTCCAGTGGTTAAGCTATTACTGAAGGAACCAAGCTCTTATACCAATTGTTGGAAATATTGAGAGGGGGAGTGAATCAATATTTCTTAGCAATTAGCACTTTTTAATCCTTGTTAGGTCATTAGTTAATACTTAGTTATTATTATTGTTCTTCTTAAAATAATCATAAGCAATAATCCATAGTACACAACACCATACAACAATACATAAAGATAAATTAGTGGACAATATATTTTTAGGTGGAAAACCCCCTCTGGGTCAAAAACTATCGAACACTTCTTAGTAAATGTCTTCTCCTATTTAAAAAAAAAAATCAATTACATCAAGATTTCATATACAATTGAGGGAGGCATCAACCCCCTAATTTATAGGCTACAACCTATAGGACGCTACTAAACCTTAATACCCTGCTGCAATCGAAAGGATGCCCCAACGTCCTATAAGTCAGACCACAACTTGACGAGTGCCCCAACACTCCTTTTACTAGCTGTTGTTGGAAAGGATGCTTAATTTATCACCTTGTTGTTTATCAGCTCCAACTAAAAGGATGCCACAAGACCTTGTGCATCATACAACCAGCCCTAGCACCATCCTGCCACCCTGAAGTGTTCTCACACCACAACCTGAAGGTGACAACAATCACTTTCCATGCACCACCCTACCACCCTGAAGAGTTGGCAGACGACGTTTCACAATTTTCATACTGGATCCCCCTGTGTCGTGAATCAATAGAAGAATAATGTGAATAAAATAGTGCTATATCATGTTAAATCCTGGTAGCCATTGACCACACTTTCCACATTGGTCAAAACTTCACTGCTAACATTGCTAAGTCAAGTAACCATTGCACAAGCTAACTACTACTTAACTGCACATCATGCCACTATTCAATTGCACATCACTGTCACTACACACATAGATCATTGCACATATGATCGTTGCACATATTATCACTGCTCAATATCAAGAGTTCACAACACTGGTTACCACTACATGTCACCATAATGAACTTCTCATGAATGAATAAGCAGCAAGGCTCATATGCAAACAATCATACTTCACATTGCTTCCTTGTTCCAAACTGCTCACAATGTTACAACCATATGGCACTGCTATTAAATGATGACACAAACCAAGGTGCCTTAGGTCATTCCTATGACCTACAACCAATTATTTTAAGCTTTGTCCTTGGGGAGCTACCAACATATGTGTAAACATTGTTGCTTAACTGGTCAAACCCTTTTATCTATTGTTATGTCAACATGTTGTACAACTGGATGATAATACCTTCAAAACATGTTGCCTTACAAGGTTATATTTGTGTCACTATACACAAACCCCTAGGTCAACACTCTCATATGTCTATGTTCCTTAAACTATGGGTCAAGTCAATAAGTCATGTGAAATTTAAGGTTCCACTCAATGTCAATGTCTTATATTAATGCAACATTGTCATATAGTGTCTTAGTCAAGTATAGTCAAAATCAAGACACTTGTCAACTAAATGTAAACTCACTATTCCAAAGTAAAGGTTAAGTCAAAATGTAATTGTTTCACCAATGTGTCATAGTTAAGTCTCATTCAAAAAGAGTTAATTCAAGGTTAAGGTGTCAACTCAAATTCATATCTAGATATTACTACCGTGTCACGATCAAGTAAAGTCAAAGTAAAACATCTTAGAAGGCTCACTAAGTCAATCAATGTTTCACTTCATAATCAAGGTGTTTTCATGTTAAGGTATCAAGCATATTAATTAGAGTCACACTTCAACTTGTGAGTCAAAAATCATGTTCCTATGTAAATGTAACAATGTGTCACTTGTTGTCCCTTCACATATCACTTGTCAACTCTATAACATTAGATAAGGACAATGGAAATCATAACACCAGTCAAATTCAAGATAATGTCAATTTTGATATAGTTTCAAAGTTAAATGAGTTAATTCAAAGTCTATCAATTCATATTTTCATAGCTCAATATCCTATACTACATCATAGTTCATTGGTATTGCTGGTTCATGCAATATTTCTTTCAATGTTATGTTACAAATTTCTCTTATGAATAGATCTACATGCCTATTGTGCATGAAATTTAACTCAGAAATGCTCCATGTAGACCTTATGTATGATCCAAGCTTTAATATTTTGCAGAACAATGAACTGTGTTTGTATTCTAGCTTAGATATTATATATTAACCTCAAAAATGCGCAGGTTCAGTTGTTGCAATTGAGATTGAAAAATAATTATCTCTTTGCCAAACCAATTAATGTTGCTTCTATACTTGATACAGAATTACTTCGTCCATCATAGTGATTTCATCGTTCGTGTAGGCAGAAAAATATGGTTAATATATTAATACATGTTAAACGTTCATCCATGTTTTGTTGAGACTATTCAAATTATGTGACCAAGCACACAATAATTTATCCTTGAAAATCTATCTCTGTTGAACTATTGTAACTTGACTAAACTACCGACTCACTCACGATTCAAAATTTTAAAGCATAATCAAACCATTACAACCATATCATAAGTGACAAATACAAAGGAAAATTTATTATATCACAGTAGTTAATCAAGGTTGCCCTAATCCGTAAGAGAAAAATGTTTACACATGCTTGCGACCTAGCCCAACAAGTCCAAAAAAAAAACCAAAACACACAAGAAGAAAGTTAATTAAATGACTTACCTCTTTGTTTCCCTAAAGTTTGTTCATGTAAGAAGTTTGTATCTGCCTCAAGAGTCTTCTTACAAGGCCGAAAATTGCAGAACAAGCCAAGATCTTTTGGAGAAATCACATAGGAAAATTAGGGTTGACGCGTTTCAAACCTCTATCTAGGTTGATCATCAAGACAAGGATGAGGAGAAAGATCAACATACCACTAATTTATATCAGAGATGCATCAGTCAAAAAAGAAATATAGATAAAAAGATACGTTAAGGGATAAAAACAATTTATTTATTAGTTATTTTTTAATTTAATTTTAATTTATTTAATTTATTTTTTTATTATTTAGAAATTATTATATGAATCTAACAATTTCTAATATTTTATTATATAATTTATTAAGATTCAAATATCTTATCAATTAAAATTATATTAAATATAAATAATGATTGATTAAAAATTATATCTATCTAATAAGAAAGGGAAAATTATATAATAATAATATTAATAATACAAATCGATAAATACAATAATAAAACAAAATTCAAAATAAAATCAAAACAAATAAAAGAAAAGAGATCCTAGAACAGAATAAACACCAACTAGGAAAGGAGAAGGAAACAAAGGAGGGGAGAAAAACTCAGGGGGTTAAGAACAAAGAGAAGGGACCCACAACTTGCTTAACTTCCATCCATCGTCCCTATTAAGAGTCTTACTTCTCTTTCCAATCTCAATGGCTTCTCTTAATTTTATGTTTTATTATTGTATTTATCAGTTTTTATTATTAATATTATTATTATATAATTTTCCCTTTCTTATTAGATAGATATAATTTCTAATCAATCATTATTTATATATAATATGATTTAATTGATAATATATTTGAATCTTAATAAATTATATAATAATAAAAAACCCTAAGTAATATCTGGATCGCTCTCCTCCGCAGTTGCTGAACGTGTGCGACCTAGCTTGGGTGAGCGATGCTCCCAACCGCCTTCCAGCAGCCCCTTGCACTTCAATGGAGCAATCAGATCCTTCAGAAGATGGAGATCCATCAACATATCATCAACAGGAGCAAGAAGAATCTGCAAATGCTTTTGCATCTCTCATTTCTGCTATTGGACCTCCAAAAACCAGGTCGTTAGTAACCAAGTTTGTGAAGAAAATTGATGACATTCTTGAGATATCCCTCCCTCCGACTCTCCCTCGACGAGCAGCGTTGTCCCTAACAAAACGAGGTCTCATTAGCCAGTTCACAGGTTTATGGCCATCCCCTAATTCTGTCCAGAAATGGGTAGAAAGAAACTGGACTTCATCAATCACTCAGAAAATCTCCATAAGGTTCTGTGGAAGAGGGTACTATACCTTCCATTTTGAAACTAAAAATGACCGCGATTTAATCTTCAAGGACGACCCATACTTCATGGACATGCGAGGATTATATTTAAATAGATGGACCCCTAATTTTGATCCTGGAATGGATGTTCCCAACGTCGTGCCAGTCTGTTTTAGACTACCACATCTCCTTGTTCACCGTTGGGGAGATGAATCAATAAAAGCTATTGGGAATGTTGTGGGTAAATACATTGACAGATGTGAACCAAAGAAGAACATGCATGTGTGCACAAGGATCTTTGTTGAAGCGGATCTAGGGAAAGGCCTTCTGGAGGCAGTAAAGATCAAAGTAGACCAATGGATGCATATACAACAGCTGGACTATGAACAAATCCCCTTCAAGTGCAAGGTATGTCATGAATACGATCATTTTGCAAATAGATGTCCAAAAAAGCAAGAAAATGAAAATTTTGAAGAACCCGAAACTAAATGGGAACAAGTCAAAAGGAAAAAATCATCCAACAAATAGACCATTCCCCCTTCAACCCAACCTCAAGGCTCCTCAGAACCTTCTCCATCCTCGCCCAACGCTGATAACCCTTCCTCCCTTGCAAACCCCATCCCTTTCGGCCCCTTGGAAGAGCCCTCAGCTCGCCTCTCTCCCCCCTCCTCCCCTCATCCCCCTCTCTCCTCCCTTATGCCTCCAATCCCTATTAACCTTCGCACCCCTCCTCCTCCATCAGTGGACAGAATATTAACTAGAAATCAAACCAAGGAATCCCTCTAAACCCTTGAACACCAAAAAAAAGTAGGAAGAAAATCTAACAAGGAGCTGAGAGACAAAGCGGTAGCTAAAGAGATGGCATTAGGAACGCAGCAACCCATGGAATCCTTCTTTGGGAAAAGTTCCGGGAATAATGAGAAAAATCAAAATCAGCATAGAGGGAAAGGTCCCTCATCTCACCAAACAAACAAGTAATGATTGTGGTCTCCTGGAATTGTCGTGGTCTAGGAACACCTTTCAAAGTGAATGCAACAAGAGATATTTTAGCAAAAGAAACCCTAGATATATTCATGCTTTAGGAGACCAAAACAAGCTGCCAGGAATCAGAAAAAATGATAAAAAACTTTAAAAATTATGAAGGAACAACAAAACAAGCCATAGGGGCCTCATGAGGAATTTGTACACTATGGAAGAAAGGAAAATGGGAAATGCTTCAGCAAAAAAAGGAACAACATTGGATCTGAATAGATTTCAAGGAAATAAACACCAAGGAGCAATATTGTTTTATCAACATATATGCTCCAAACCACTACAGGGTATAAGAAAAATGTTGGAGCACGGTTCAAGAAACTTTAAATGAAACACAAAATAGAAAAGTAATTTTGGGAGGGGACCTCAACCTGGTCGTAAATATTGAGGAGAAATTTTGAGGGTCCTACCATGTAGACCCATCTAGGGAGGCTCTCGAAACAATCATGGAACAAAACAAGCTAATTTATATCCCTCCAAGTAATGGAAAGTACACGTGGAATAACAAAAGGGTGAGAAAAAACAATATAAAAGAAATATTGGACTGAATATTGGTTCAAGAAAACATCATCTCAAGTTTTAACTCAGCAAGATAAAAAATTATTCACACCACGACATCTGATCAAAAGATGATGGCAACCACTTTGGGAATGATGGACAACCAAGGGTCATTACCTTTTAAATACTGTCCAATATGGGACAACACTGAAGAGTTTAGAAAACTAATCTCAGAAGTGTGGTCACAGAAGGTCACAGGGTCGCCTTACTTTGTGTGGGAAAACAAGCTAAAAAATTTGAGAAAAGAAGTGAAAACATGGGCAAGAGAAAATGAAAAGAAAAATAAAAAAAGAAGGGTAGAGATGATAAAAAAAATGGATAAATTACAAGAGGCAAAGGAAAATAAAGAGGAGGATAAACAAGACTATGTACAAGAAAAGGAACTCTTTTGTGAAATATATAGAGAAAATAGAAAAGAAGAAGAAGAGATGAGATTAAAGTCAAGAAGCATATGGCTGAAACCAGGGGATACAAATACAACATTCTTTCACAACTCCATGAAAATGAGAAGAGCGAGGAATCAAATTGAAAATCCAAGTAGACGGACAAGAAGTTAAAGGAGTGGAGGAACTAAAAAAGAAGCACATAACCACTTTAAAAACCTCCTAGCAGGAAATGGAGAAGCAGTAGACCATGACAATTTTCTACGCCATACTCCAAAAAGATAAGTGAAGGACAAAATATAGAAATAATGAAAGAAATTTAAGAAGAAGAAGTAAAGTTAGCAATATGGAGCCTCCACTCGGATAAGGCACTGGGCCCAGATGGATTCAAAATAGCCTTTTATAGGCAGCACTAGCAAACTATAAAAAATCAGTTATTAAGAATGGTAAAAGGAATGTTTTCAAAAACAAAAAAATGGGAGGCAACACAAAATCTTCCTATCTGGGATTAATACAAAAGGAATCTAACCTCTCCACTTTCAGTAGATTTCGGCCAATCTCCTTATTAAATTCTTCCTACAAGATAGTAACAAAGATTATAGCCAATACAATAAAGAAAGTTCTTCCAAAGATAATATCGGAAAACCAAGGAGGTTTTGTCCCAAACAGGCACATCATCGACAATGTTATAGTGGTCCAGGAAGCTCTTCACTCAAACATGCTGAGAAAAGAAAAAGGAATTATTGTAAAATTATACATGGCCAATGCTTTTGATAGAGTTAGCCTCCCATATCTCATGGTTGTCTTAAAGAAAATCAGGTTCTCAAAATAAATTATAGAGGTCATCAAGGCTTATATCACAGATCCATGGATAGCACCGCTTATAAATGGAAGACGCAATGACTTCTTCCAAAGCTCCAGAGGATTGAGATAGGGATGCCCCCTATCTCCATTTCTATACATTATAATGGCAGATACTCTAAGTAGAGAACTGGATAAAAAAAGGAGAGAAAGAACCATAATTGGCCTGCAAATTTCAAAAGGAATCAAAAGTATCAATCACTCTTTGTTTGCTAATGATACTCTCTTATTGGGAGGTGCCTCAAGCATAATTTCCCAAAGATTTAAAAAAGTCATGGATAATTTTCTGCAGGTCTTTGGTGGTCTTTTAAACAATACTAAGTGTAGAATTTATGGCTGGAATACCTCTTCCAGAACCATGCAAAGAATCTCACAGATTCTTGAGATCCCTATACAAGAAAGCTGGAACCATTTCTTCTACCTTGGACTACCCATTTCAAAAGAAAATCTAAAAGTAGAGTTGTGGAGTAAACAAATTGAAAAAATGAAAGAAAAAATTCAAAAGTTGGGAATGATGTGGCTAAACATGGCAGGTGGGGTAATTCTAATTAAATCTATGCTCACGACGCTCCCAATATAGCAATATGCTACAATTTTGGCTTCAGCTAGCGCACACAAGCAAATGGAACTAATCGTAAGAGGCTTCCTCTGGTAGGGAGGGAAACAAGATAATAAAAAGTTCAGTTTGGTAAAATGGGAGCAAGTAACTTTGCCTTATGATAAAGGAGGCTTATCTATAAGGCTGTCCAGCTTGATGAATGTTGTTTTAGGAATTAAAATCATTTGGAGAATGATAACCGGTAAGAGAGCTGGTGGAAAAAAACTCTAGTTTCAAAATATATGAACCACCCAAGAACAAATTTGTTGTTTGAAAATATACCAATAAAACCATGCACGCAAGTATGGAAGCTTGTGAAGAAAAATGATACCAACAATAAGTGAATATATCTCAAAAATACCAGGCAACAACAAAAATGTCATGATATGGGATGATAGAATAATGGGGAAGGATCCTTTAAACCTTCTCTCGGGCCATGAAGACATACAAAATTGGATGAAGGATAGAGGAATCACAACTCTTCACTCCATCTCCAGCTGGGAGAATCAAAATTGGCAAGAATGGTATATTCCAAGTATCCCTCCAAATCTAAAAGGTCAATGGGACAACCTTCTACAGCACCTCAAAGGAGCAGCACCAACAAGCATGAAGGAGGATGACACATTTGTATGGGACCTGAGTGGAGAAAGCAATACAGTTAATACCAGATATACAACTCTACAAGAATAGCAAAATCAACAAGATTGGGCACCATGGAAGTCTATATGGAAAACTGAAAGCCTCCCAAAAATCAAAATTTTCATATGGACCCTACTAAAATGAAAAATTCTCACTACCAAGAACCTCAAAAGAAAAAGATTTTCTGGTCCGTCAAGGTGTCTGATGTGTTTAAAGGAAGAAGAAACTATTCATCACCTCTTTCTGGACTGCACGGTCATCAAAGAATTTTGGAAGCAACTAACAAGTCCTTAGGAAGTTTATTTAAACTTCTCTAGAACCTTCATGGATTTCTTCATAGAATGGGAAAAAACATACCCCTACTCGACATAGAACAAGGAAACCATTAAAAGGTTTTGGGACTGTCTCCCAACTGTTTCCTATTGGCAAATATGGCTCTCAATGAATAAAAGCATCTTCAAAGATCAGCCACCAAAAACTGGGAAGATATTGTTAAAAACATGGGGTCTCACCTTTGAATTTTTAAATGTGAAGGGAACAACAACAATCAATAATAATCTCCTACAGCAAGAAGAAATGGATTGGACTAGCAAGGCAACAATAAGAAATAATGGAAATAAAAATCTCAGGGACACACCTACAACACAGAATTGGAAAATCATATTAAATGAGGAAGAATTTACAACTTGGAAAGGAAACCAAAATATATTTTGCCTATTCTTTAACGGGGACTCTAAAAATAATCCAGGGAAAGCAGGTGCTGGAGGCACCATAAACGATCCCTGGGGGGAAATGTTGTTCTCCTATGAATGGGGACTGGGGGAAACTACAAATAACAAAGCAGAGGCTTACAGTTTGTTATTGGGTTCAATGCTACTTTAAAAAAAAAGCTATCAAAGACCCAATAATATTGGGGAACTCAGAAATCATTATTGAAGCAATGACCATCAACAAAAATCCTTCAAACGTAGTCATGGACAGGATTTTCAAACGAATAAGGAATAATCTGGTAAGTGCAGGCAAAGTCACTTTCAAACATATATTAAGAGAGAATAATAACACAGCTGATCATTATGCTATTATGGAAATTACCAGAATGGAAGGAGAAATAAGAGAAAATGAGGAGGTCTACCATAACTCAATCCCATAGTTTTGTCCGATCAATGATCATGACAAATAACACATTCCTCAAAAAAAAATCAGAAGATCAACAAAAAGAAGATCTAAAGGTCGATAGAAAATAAGTGCATAGATATATCAACATTCCAAACTACATGGAGATCTCATTATTTATACCAAAAAATCTTGAGAAAATCAAAGTTCGATCTTAGCCCGAAGTCCAAGGAGGATAAGCCACTCATCCCCTGGCAGATTTGCACGAATCACATTTTTTAAGATAGTTATCTCAATCACCTTCCTTCTGTTGGACACCTAATCCTCAAGTGGGTTAGTGTGGAAGTCGAATGGACAAAAGGAGTCCAAGAGACCTTGGGATGTGGAACCCAACGGTCAGATATTGTACTATAAATGTAAATCATTTGTTAATAAAAATGGTACTGCATGTTTTATCTTTCATATTGTTCTCGCTGCCCATGTGTGTTTAACATAGTATCAGAGCCATGATGTGTGGCCTGTGTAGTTTTCTTCCTCAGGGTTTATCCTTTAGTTAAAAAATGAGATGTTGTTATTCCCTGAGCAACCGGTCTGAGCTACCTTGAATAGTGCTGGCCTAGTCTTCATTACCTGTAACGCTCCATTAATTCTGCCTGCCTGTTCTTCTGAATACAATAATTGCTCTCTGACTGTCATAAACGTTTAAAAAAAGGAGTGTCATTACACCTGCGCCCCTACTACGTGACAATTCACCTAATTATTCTCACCTGTGTTACTGAATGTGTTTGAATAGCCATTAAACTTGAACGTTGTGGCACGTTGTATCGGAGCACAGGTCCTAGGCTCCTTTTTTGGCGTGACTTGTAACTCCTTTGTCCCATACTCTGCCATAACGCATCTGTCTGCCATTGTGCATCTGTTGGTTAACGCCTGACATGGTGAACGTTTGAGATTCTTCAAACTGAGGCTGCGTGAATGGTGGAAGGAGCCATTTCATTTTTCTGAAAAAAAGACAGTAAAACTTTCAGGCGTTGATGGTATGGAGTCGTTATGGTCTGCGGATGCTGAATGAGCAACTACAGTTGTGGTTATTGCTCGAGAAACAAGACTGTGGTTTTTCGGCGGTTAAATCGGCCTCGGGGTGCATCATTGCTGGTAAGTTTATGGACGTTCTGAGCAAGACTTTCCAAGATTTCATTAAAAGTGAAATTTCATGACAAAGGGCAGAGTCTAAGCAATTTCGAATCTCAAAAATAAGGAAATCGAAGTATTCCTGTTTCTAGTCTTGTAATTGAACAAATCACGGAGTTTTGCTGCTGGGAGTGCTTTTATTTTGATGATTTGAAGCTTCTGCCGAGTGTATTTGGATGTCTTCGAGTTGGACTACGATTATTTTGAGGTCTGAGTTCATTTTGATGCTGAGAGAATTAGTCAGTAAGGGGACTTTGAATTCCTGAAGTTTAAATTTCCAGTGTTGCGATGCTTAAAGATTGGAGCGAGAGGGACATTGTGTATCGTACGATGTTTGTAGTACAACGCAAGGGTTTTGAGAGTTTGACGTTCGGAGTGCTTATATCTTTGGTGGTCTAGAGGTGGAAAGACTCGAGAGACTGTTATTTTCAGGTTGTCCAACATCAATTTCGATCTTAGAACCTCCCGTTTCTAGCTTTTACGAGGGATGGTATTATCTTCCCAAGGTTCTGCGCGGTTTCTATAGTGTATGAGTAAATAAATCCTACATTTGTTGTTATAAACACCTATCGTGGCCTCAACTTTGATCAAATCGGCCGCTATACCTTTCAAACCTGTTTGGACGGGCGGAGGCAGCATCTTTGATGAAATTTTGTCCACTTGGTTTATTATTACTTCCAGTCTATTCACATATCCAGAAAAACGCTGCGCGCAATCCCGTGGGATTCCACTCAATCCCCTGACGACCTCATTCAGCAGTTGCAGCACCGTCGATACATGACCCTGCGACCTGTCTCTTGACATCACTTATTTCTCTCTGTTATATTTTTGAATTCCATGAATTCAAATTTCCATGTGATCCATATCGAAAGAATTCAGCTATAAGGATTGGGTTTCAGATAGTAGAGCTGAATAAATTTTGCACTGTGAAATTGAGCTTCTGTGCTTTGTAATTCGACAATAATCCATGGCATATAAAGGAAAATCTGGCCATATGTGTTGATAGCATTAAAGATTCAAACCCTCTGTTGATTCTGGTTGAAACTTACCCATCTGCTGAAAAATGGGCTCCCAGAGATCAAAGTGCTCCAGAGCAGGGTTGCACCAATCACCGTTGTCATTTGGAATCGCATTGTTGAGTGGCCAGAAGTTAGTAGCAATGACAACGATAGAGCGGGAAGGCACCATTATTGAACAAGCAGTGCTCAGAGCTGCGATGTTGGTACCGTAGCCCTGGCTGTACAGATTTCCATAACCTTAAGCGCCGCCCATTGTGCCAGTAGTGTCACCCCCACCGTAGAACGTAGCATGAGCATCGGTCCATCTGGAACCATGCGCAGCTCGGAGCATTGAAAGGAGACTTAACGAAACCAGCCATAGAAACGCCATTTCCAAAGAAAACAATAAAAACCGCAACATATTTCAACTAATACCGAAGAGCAGGGAATGGATATGCATGTTGTTGCGCATTAAAAAAAAAATGGTGTTGGAACGTTGTTCATTGATGATTTCTGCACATTAATGGATATCATATGGCGCCAAACCCTCTGTTGATCGTTGTTCGTTGAAATTGGTATGTATTTTTTTTTATTGAAGTTGTGTGATGGTGCCAAATATACCTTGAAACCATACAGAAAATGGATTAGAATTGGTTGTATATGAGTTATAATAGACATATGGTAAATCCTTTTTAAATCCATCACTCATATGGATTAAGTTCCCTTAAAGACAGTGGTAGTCTATTAGAGTTTGTTGAAATGTTTTGAATGGTGGCATATAATGGTTATATAATGAGATTTTTAGAAGGTGGTAAAAGAAAAAATAAAAAAATCCATGTTCTATCTTAATGGAAAATTATCAATTCATTTTATGGACAGAATAGCATGTGGGGTTTTTGATATTTGAACTAATTTGGAGATTGGAGATTATTGAGAGTTTCTTTGTCTTAGCATTGTATTAGAGTTTGGAGTGCGTTGAGATCTTCATTTTTTTACTATTTTTTGAGGATGGCTCCAATTGGTGCAATATTAGAGTCATTGGACAATCTAATACTTTCTACTATTGATAATACAATCAAAATCAGCAAGGATTTTCTCACTGATATTCACAGTTGTTTACAAAATGCACAAGAGAAGATAGAATTTTTGCAGCTAGAAACTCAGCTACAGCAAGAAGAATTAAAACAGAGGAGTCATCATTTTGAACCTGTTTCTGTTCAGAACAATGAAACAGACTCCCATAAACAGCAAGTCAATATTGTTGAAGTTGGTTCAGATCCAGTGCCAAATAAAGTAGCAGCTATACATGCAGATGCAGAAACTCAGTCTACACTTCCCAAGCCCATCATCAGACCTTGGGAACATCTTGTCCACAACAAGCACAGAACTGGTCTTGGATATGAGAAGGAATTGTCCTTTCATATTCCAGACTACTCAAAGCCCATTCAGTTTCAAAGTGTTGGATTCATTCATGACAGTTCACCTTCAGCTGTTCCAGATTCTGCCCCTCTTCCACAGCAACAGCAACAACAAAGATTGTAAAATGCCAACACTGTGACCGAGTTGGCCATCTGAAAGATTACTGTTTTGATCTTCATCCATGTAAGCACTGTCATAAAACCAGTCATTCTTCACACAGATGCTTCAGAAATAAACGTCCTGCAAGAACAAAGATTCATCTTGGATGGATCGCTTCTTGGCAATGGGCATCAACAGCCAAGAAGATATTCCAAACACATGTCAGAACTTGTTCTAGAGTATTGAACAGTCTTGCAGTTGAGTTTTCTCCATCATCTCACTTTGTATCTGACAGGGGGGAAATGATGGTCATCTACAAGCTTCAAAGTCACATCAAGCGAGCCTGAGCCACAACCTGCCACACCAGTTTTAGAGTTGTAGCCAGAGACAAATATGCCCGTGAACATGCCTTCAGTTGGCAATCTAGGACACTTCCTCTAGCAGAAGACTTCAGCTTCTTGCCAGTTTCGGAAGCATTCCAGGAACAAAATTGAGAACACTTCCTCTAGCAGAAGACACCAGCTTCTTGCCAGTTTTGGAAGAGTTCCAGGAATTGCATTAAGCATTCCAGAGTTGTTGGTTATCCTTAAACCATCACAGGTTGAGACTTCCCTTTTCAGGTTGAAGTTCTTCCTTTTATATGGGGTGAGACCTCCCTTTATTGGTTGAAGGTTTCCCTCCTTAAAACAATAGGATCACTTCCTCTAGCAGAAAACTTCAGTTTCTTGCTAGTTTTGGAAGAGTTCCGGGAACTGCACTAAGCGTTCCAGTGTTGGTGGTCATCCTTAAACCACCGCCCTTTATACCAACATTTCATAGAGCACATTTAGCCTAGTGCTGCCATGCATATTTTCACATTTTGTATTACAGCTCTGTTGTGGGGAAAAATGCCTATGCAGGACGATCCTATCCACCTAAGGTGTGACAGTGCCTTAGCAACAAACAGAGACAGCTATTCTAGTATTCTTCCTTTATGATTTAAGAATGAAGAGAGAGATGGATGGACTAACCGACGTCTTCTGTTTGTCCCTCGATCCAGCTTCTCTTCTCTTGGAGAGTTCCCAGCTACTTGCCTTCTCGCTCGCCCAGCTTCAAGAGGTTTCTGCAAGATCACAAGAAGAGAACACTACACAAGACATGGATTCATATTCATAACTAGTTCAGGATTAGAAATAAACTAAACATACTAATGCAATCATGCATCAAAAATACATCAGTATATAGGAGAAACCAAGATAGCTTTATTGATGAATAACAAGGTTCAGGAAGAGATACAACCCAGAGGGCTCCAATCCAGCATCTCCTTCCCAGCAGATGGAATTCCTATCTTCACACCCTTTCGAAGCATCAAGCACCCAATGATTCCAATCTCAAACCAACAACAATTCTTTGCAATAACAAAATTCCAGCCCCTCGATCTCATGGAGGAGAGATCCATATATAGATGTTTGGAGAGAGGATGAGTCAGCTTGAGATCTGACTAGTGTCCTCTCCCTCTGTCAGTTCTTGATTCCACTTGGAGGTTCTTGCTTCCACTTGGATATTTGGAACCTCTTACTCATCACCAGTCGAATTCCCTGAGGCAAGTGTCATTTTGGAAGCTTCCTGGGTTTTGACACCTTGAGAAATGAACTTGCCACATGTCCACTCTTGCTCAGCGCAGGTAGCCAGTGTTGCCTTTGACATTCAACGCAGGTAGCCAGTGGTGGCTTCGACATTCAGCGCAAACAGCTAGTGGAGCCACTGAATTGATCCTGAATTGACTTGTTTTTGAGCAGTTTCTGGTGGAGAACTTCTGTGAATTGCTGTGGTTTGTTAGCCTTGTTCCTCTAGGGGTAGGAACAACATGTTTAGGGACTTTGGATCCCTTAGATTATGGACATTTCATGCTCAATGCTGTAAGGCACAAAAATGTCTATAACAGTTTCCCCCTAAAGTATGAGGCCGTTTATCGGGTGAAATGCTTTATCAGGGGGATCCGAAGTTCATCCAATGCTGGGAGGAGACCTGTAATAAGATACAATACAATACATTATTTTTCATACTGCTTTCATGATCTAGCTGAGGCGGGCATTCCCATGCTCAGCTTTATAAATTCATTTTTCTGTACATAGAACAGACAATCGTCTGATGGTAGACTGATAATTTTGATGAAATTATCATCCTTTGAGTAGGATGATTATCTGTTGCAATGATGTACATGTCAATGTCTTTATCTTTCCTGAATATATCTCGCAGCCCGGATGGATGAAACTAGATCCGGGGTCTTCAAACTCGTTCGATCTTCACTCTAAGTACAAGTCGATCCATGTGAGAAATGTTCTGAAGTCGAACATGGAAAGACATCGCTTGATTACCAGTCAATGGGGTAAACCGTTAACAAGCGCGAGAGGAATCACCGATAATGATAATGACCATCAAGGTACTGCAGTACAATTCACGTGGTGTGAATAAAGGACTTGGCATCAAACACCACGCAAAATCTTTCGGTCGAAGTTCATTGATGTATACCTGTCGCCGGAAGTGAGAAACTTGCCATTGAGGCATGCAAGCTTCAAAGTACTGAAGGGGTTGTTCCTAGACCAACTTCTTGGATAATGAGCTGATGTCGACAAGAAGCGATCCATCAAAGGAGGGCCTTAATGAATCCCACATCAGTGACATGGAACGGAGCTAATGATTTTGATGGAGGTGAAAACGATCTGTGACATATGATTCAGGGTGGCGGTCATGAAAGGATGAAGGATAATGTATGGCAGTGGATGAGACACGGTTGACTTTTTTGAACGACTTCTCTTGAACATGTGGCGACACTGATGCGATGGATCGGTAGCATTACCCCAAATATGGATGGTATGGCGAGACCATGGATGTGACCGGTGAATGAAACAACCCAACCCGATTGTGGTACGGAGGAAAAGTGTCATGTTCAAGAGCGACTTGCTACCATCAAAGTTTTCTTTAGTTTCTCCCAATTTTTCCCCAGTCATTGCTGACCAGTACCTCTTTATTTTTGTCAAGCTTGAGGAGGATAACATATGCTTGTTCTATAACCTGCCCTTCGGGCAAGCCCATCGCTATGTTTTAACGAGCCTAGCGATAGTGAAACTCGTTCTCATCTAAAGACAAGTTTGTCGCTATTTAATGATTTTAACGAGTCTAACGACAAAGATAACTCGGTCCTTTTCATTTTTAGAGAGTCTGAAAAGGTACATAAAGTTAACTCCAAAAGTCCTTTTTCGTCATCTAATCCCTTAAGTCCGAAAAATTATAAAACAATACAGAAGGGATGAGTTTTCGATAGTTTTAACGAGCCGAATAAAACAAGCGCTCGATCTTTTTGTGCAATAATCCCTCAGGTCCAAAAAGATTAAAATCTAGAGGAGGGATAGCACTTCCTGTCCCTTTAACGAGCTGGAAGGCCAAGGACTCGGCAATCTTTTCATATTTTACGAGTCAGATGAAAAGAGCTTAAAGAAGACTCGTCTTTTGAGGAACGAGTGATAAACAGGGTTAGCAGCTGATTCTAGGTACAGGTTGGAATTTTCCAATCACGGCAGTGTCACAAGGATGGCTAGGTGAAATCACTCTTCGCAGCTATTCCTCAAAATGGGTAAACAATCATATGGAGGTGAACGATCGGCCAAATGAAAAGTGGAGGTGACGATGCAAACACGACCAAGGCTTTAATGGCTGATAAGGTTACATTCACAGTGGTTATTTACCGGTAGGTTCATTTTTTTATTTTAAAATGAGCTTAAACGCTGGTGGAAACACTTGCTCATTGCTTATGTTTATTTTTTAACGAGCATGAAGTCCGCATTAAAACTGCTCGAATCTTGCGTTTATTTTTAATGAGCATGAACTGTGTGCTAAAACTGCTCGATCTTATGTTTATTTTTTAACGAGCATGAACTATGTGCTAAAACTGCTCGGTGATAAGTTTGCATGCCCCCAGCATAATAACGCAAATCGAGGTGCATGCCCCCCAAGCTTCATTGCATTCAACTCGGTGGTTGGAATGAAGGTTTACCTTTGAGATTTGAAAAGGGGATTTGTTTCATTTTTTAATGAGGTTGACATAGTAAAAGAACTATCCTCATGACTCCTTGTTTCATTTTTTAACGAGGTTGACACGAGATAAGAACCGTCCTCGGAGTCCAAATCCATTAGATGTAGAAGGTTTCATATTCCACTGTGGCCACTTCCGCCAGATTACTTGGAGGCGGTAGGGCAAAAGTACCCATTAAAGCAGGGTCTTTTATGAGACCTACTCCGATATTTTGGAGCGAATGATTGCTTCTATGGATCATTGGAATGCTTCCCGTAACTTGTGAACTGTTGGGGAGAAAAGTTTGTTGGTCGACGATTGTAATTCCTCCTTGGAAGGGAAATGCAATCTTCCTAAAGTAGGTCGACACAACTGCGGCCATGGCATAGATCCACGGTCTTCCTAGTAGGATGTTGTAATCAAGATTCCCATCGATGACTTCAACATCTATTTCTATTGTTTTCCCTCCTAGTTCAACTTTTAAGTTACTTAGGATACCATATGGGGTATATGTCCTTCTGTCGAATGCTTTTAATGTCGTCGAAGATCGCGACAAGGTTGGAGATCCTAAAGTTTTCCAGCAACTCATCGACATAATGCATGTAGATGCCCCCTCATCAATAATTGTTCGATGAACAGTTTTGTTGAGGGCTTTCACTTGAATAAGGAAAGCTAGTTGAGCTGGTAACTGAGGGTCATATCCTTTATGATCAAAGGCCACAAGATTGGAATCCATTGGGTCAATCCCACCTATTGCTGATAATAAAGCTTGCTCTTGGGAGAAGCAATTTTGCGGTATCTCAAGTGTCGACATAGCGGACGGCGATTGGGCCAGGTCCTCTATCTGTGCTATTTTCGCACAAGGATTAAATGTCGATTTGTGTACTGCTCCCTTTCGCGACTTTATCATTGGCTCAGGAACGATGGGTGGCACAACTTCGGTCAAAGTTGTTGTCGAACTACTAGGTTGTTCATTAGCCTTGTTGTTCGACAGCTTTGGATTCCTGTAATCTTTATTCCTCGTCAAAGCATCATTTTGCTGCTTTGATACAGACAACATAAGCACTTGGGATCGGGAAGCATTTTGATTAGCAACCAGTTCGGTTCCCGAGCTTGGAAACGGATCAGTCAACACACCTGAGGTTTTCGAACTCTTAAAGAATCTTTTAAGCTCAGCTTTGTATGGACAATATGCTGTCCAATGATCCTCATCGCATATATGACACCCCGCAGGGGGTTTCCTTTTTCTCCCTTTCTTTTTCTTCTTGCCCCCTGGTTGCTTCAGTTGTTTGCCCTTGTCAGTTGACACGGCATTTACTTCCGAGGCAAGAAGTTCCTCATTTGCATTTTGACTGGAAATCTTACAGGCCCTTTTAGATGTAGCCTTTGTCGATTTCGTGTATGTCGTGCCAATCACGCCATCGTCGACGTGAGAGTCATTGTTTGATTTAGGAGGAGGAGGAATTGAGAATTCCGGTCTAGGGGCGTCAGGTATTTTGTCGTAGAGCGTGCCAGACTGAGTATAGACCAAGTCCAGATATTGCGCACGAGCGATGACTTGCTCTTCCGTTACGACTCCCCCCTTTGCCACATCTTCTGTGATTGTAGGAAGTAAGGATTTGATAAACCATTCAGCTAATAGCTGATCGGGAACGTACGTTTTTACCATCCTATGACGACGTCGCCACTCATGTATATGATCAGATATGTGAGTGGCCGTTGTCTATTTGAAATTGGTTAGGAGTTTCATTCCCGTTTCATACCTTATCGGTAATTGAAAATGGGTTAAGAAAGTCGTGGCTAAGGTACTGAAATTGTCGAACGAAGCTCTAGGCAATTCAATATACCATTTTGCCGCTGGACTAGTTAACGTCCTCTGAAAAAGGCGAAGCCTAATCGAATCATCATTTAGGGTGTTTGATGAACACCACAGATGAAATGTCATCACATGATTCGACGGATCTTCACCCGGATTTCCATTAAATTTAGGAATATCTGACGGAAGTTTATGCGGAATCGCTGGCCACCAAGGGGCATAAGCAATTGGATCATTCGTCAGCCGGTTTAGATCTGGTAATTCTAGAGTTGCTACAAAGGGAAACTATTGATTCAGGTTAGGCGAAGCATACCCAGGATAAGATGGAATCGCCTGAGCAGTGGGTCTTTGCATACCAGCATAATGTATTTGATGCTGGCAACTTTGAGAGGGTTGATGGGCATAACCATTATAATATGGTTGTTGATAACCGCTTTGGAAATGTGATTGTCCATTACTTAAAAAGACTTGTTGCTCAGGTCCTTGATATGATTGCTGGAATGGGGGTTGTTGAGTTTGAACCTGCTCTGGTTGTTGAACCATTTGCTGTTGACCAATACTGGATGATTGACCAAGATGAGGAGTCACAGTACTTGTTTGATCCTGAGTCGCTCCAGATAAGGAGGCACTAACCTGAGGTTGTGATTGAGTCATTGAGACAAGAGGCTGTTGTATTGCAACCTGAGGCTGTTGGGGTTGACATACAACAGGTAGCACTTGTACTTGCGACGCAGTCACCATAGCAGGTATAGTGGGAATATTCGACACAGGGTGGACTGGTTGCATTGAATATACAACCCTTGGTTGCTGAGGCAGTATTGGTACCCAACTGCTGGATGTAATTCCAGTTTGACCTGAACTTTGTTGTAAACTCCCATATGGTTGTTCTCCGGGAGGGAACAATGAAAAGGCATACTGCCCTCCATATGGTGGCAATCCGGTACTTAAAGGGCAGATTAGCCTTTGAAGAAACATTGGATCAATTTGTTGAGTTTCAACATAAGAAATACCAGATGATAATCCGGATGAAGAAATAGGAACTAACCATGTCGTCGAAGCAGTCCCTGATGGGACTCCGGCTTGTTGTTGATAACTTGTCGGGACAGATGGTATACCATCGAACATCGTTGGGGTAGCAGCAGGAGGCTCTGCTGCTGCTGTGTCGGATGACATAGTCCTGGATGTCGACGGTTGTTCAAACATATCTAGTCTATCCAAAAGATTTTCTAGCGATTCTACAAGAACTTACGATGAAAAGAGACTAACTTCGAAGATCAACGAGGGAATGGTGATGATTATTCCGTTTAAAATAAATTTTAACGACGCTTAGACACAACCTGCTTTTTCAATTTTAAAGAGTCGAGAAAAAGCAAAAGATGACTCTAGTCTCCTTCGATGTTTTAACGAGCCCGAAGTGACAAATGCTCAGATGGACTTTTTCCGTTATAGAGTCTGAAAAAGGCCAAAAGGAACTGCTCTGGAGTTCTAGGTAGAGGGTGTGCCAAAATTTTCGCAAAACCGCAGAATACTTTTTAAGGTACGGGCGGTCAATCTTCCTGAATGCTGTGTTCAGTGCATTGCGATCAGTAGGGCGGCCGACACGGATTCCTAAGGATAAAGGTTTTATGCCTATAGGGGTCTCCCAATATATACTCGACGATACGTGGGAGCACAATTCGTACTGGCGCTATCGTCCCTCAGGAGGAATCACCCACCATCAGCAAGATCGACAGTCACCAGGCTTTACGACGCCGGAACACGTCTCTAGCCTAGACCTCTATGTTGTGCGTTAAGTTACAAAGCGTTGTTAAGTTCATTCAATTTATTTTAGGTTGATCTTTCTTAGAAGTTTGCCTTTCTGGATCACCACGAGATGTATGATACAATTCCTAAATGCAGTCTAAAGATGATAAGCAAGCTTTTATATATTTTCAACAATGAAAATCCTAGCTACAAAGGGAAAAGAAAGACACCATCTTTTCTCAAAGAGCAATCAGCACACTCTAATGCACTTTTCCTAAATCAAGCATGCAAACTATCAAGATGCAAATGCACAATGCAGGTGTTTGTTTTCCGATTTCTTAATATTGATGCCTAAAAAGAAAGCTTTTTGTACAACTTTGAATTTGCTTTTAAATGACAAATACAAACAACTTTACTTTTTCGAAATCAGAAAGGGTAGAAGAGATTACAACACTTAACAATTTTTGAAACAAATACTTGTTTTGACACTCAAAAGAGATAAACTCAAACCAAAAGCAAAAGTAAATGTATAATCAACTGTAAACAGCCAATGAACTCTCTCCTAAGATCACAATCAACAGATCTGAATCAAGGGCTACAGGATGACTATTTCACTCTTGCAAAGGAAAACTGTAAATGACGCCACAAACACATAAAAACACTCACAGTCTTTTTGTACAAAAGGAGGCGGAATTTAAGCAGAGAAAAGGAGTTATCACATAGGTACCTATGCTGGTTACAGGCTGCAAAAATCAGAGATCAAAACAAGGCAAAACAGAGCAGAGAACCCCAGCTGCACAAGGCCTAACTGGATCAACGCACCCCTAACACAGAGGTTTTGACATTCAGCGCAGGTAGCCTTCACGGGACCTGCGTTGAAATGCAGAACCTCTTCAATAAGTCTGCGCTGAAGGAAAAATGAGAGTTCCTCACTGGGTTCTGGGTCACAGTTTGCTGATTAATCTACGGTTTCAAGCCAAATCAAAGCAACAAGCAAGGTACAATCAAAGGGATGCTTTGAGGGAGGACTAAGATCTATCACAAAGGATCATCAAATCATTTGTGAGTCCATTGTTCAAATCATAGACAAGTCCAGTGATTGGATCAAAGCAGCAGCTGTCTACTTTGCATCTGAGAATAACAGATGCAGTTCGATTGCTGCTCTTGAGTCTATGAAACAAACAATGATAGAGACACAAATAAAATGACTAAGCAGATCTCCCCAGTGGAGTCGCCACTTTGTTGTGGGGAAAATGCCTATGTAGGACGATCCTATCCACCTAAGGTGTGACAGTGCCTTAGCAACAAACAGAGACAGCTATTCTAGTATTCTTCCTTTATGAATTAAGAATGAAGAGAGAGATGGATGGACTAACCGATGTCTTCCGTTTGTCCCTCGATCCAGCTTCTCTTCTCTTGGAGAGTTCCCAGCTACTTGCCTTCTCGCTCACCCAGCTTCAAGAGGTTTCTGCAAGATCACAAGAAGAGAACACTACACAAGACATGGATTCATATTCATAACTAGTTCAGGATTAGAAATAAACTAAACATACTAATGCAATCATACATCAAAAATACATCAATATATAGGAGAAACCAAGATAGCTTTATTGATGAATAACAAGGTTCAGGAAGAGATACAACCCAGAGGGCTCCAATCCAGCATCTCCTTCCCAGCAGATGGAATTCCTATCTTCACCCCCTTTCAAAGCATTAAGCACCCAATGATTCCAATCTCAAACCAACAGCAATTCTTTGCAATAACAAAATTCCAGCCCCTCGATCTCATGGAGGAGAGATCCATATATAGATGTTTGGAGATAGGATGAGTCGGCTTGAGATCTGACTAGTGTCCTCTCCCTTTGTCAGTTCTTGATTCCACTTGGAGGTTCTTGCTTCCACTTGGAGATTTGGAACCTTTTACTCATCACCAGTCGAATTCCCTGAGGCAAGTGTCATTTTGGAAGCTTCCTGGGTTTTGACACCTTGAGAAATGAACTTGCCACATGTCCACTCTCGCTCAGCGCAGGTAGCCAGTGTTGCCTTTGACATTCAGCGCAGGTAGCTAGTGGTGGCTTTGACATTCAGCACAAACAGCTAGTGGAGCCACTGAATTGATCCTGAATTGACTTGTTTTTGAGCAGTTTCTGGTGGAGAACTTCTGTGAATTGCTGTGGTTTGTTAGCCTTGTTCCTCTAGGGGTAGGAACAACATGTTTAGGGACTTTGGATCCCTTAGATTATGGACATTTCATGCTCAATGCTGTTGGGCACAAAAATGTCTATAACAAGCTCTCTTCTTGGACTCATACATAACCCTTCGGATTAACGGGGGGAATGTTGGACACCTAATCCTCAAGTGGGTTAGTGTGGAAGTCGAATGGACAAAAGGAGTCCAAGAGACCTTGGGATGTGGAACCCAATGGTCAGATATTGTACTATAAATGTAAATCATTTGTTAATAAAAATGGTACTGCATGTTTTATCTTTCATATTGTTCTCGCTGCCCATGTGTGTTTAACACCTTCTTTAAAATATGATTCCTCCCTTCCCATATTCATATGTAGCCTTGTCAATGAGAATACTGAAGTCTCTATCGCACTCTCCTCATTGGTTCCCCGGTTGCAAAAACCATCTTAAAAGCCTGAGCATTTCCCTCATCAAACCTCTATCAATCAACCAGTGCGAAGAGTCTCCCTCCTTATGCGTTCACACTGCCAACAATATCCTGACCAATATTCCTATGTGTGTTAAGTATTTTAAGGGAGAGAGTTTTTTCGAATTCTAAGCACTCATTGCAACTCTCCAACAAGCTCGTAGTACAATTAAGCTTTGCATTGGTGACTTAATCCAACTCCTATTAACAGTTCAAAGAAGGTGGAAAAATCATTCAGACAGCAGAAAGCAGAAGAGGAGTCATCCGTTCAAAGGAAGTGAAAATCGACTAAGGCTCAGCACAAACAAGAACTACATGAAACAATACAATACCACAGAGAATCAAACTACAAAAATGGAGTTCAACCCGGTGGAGAAAGCCGCTCAAAATGACAGTTGTGCCACTTGCAAAGCAAACAAGTTCATGATCAACAAACTTAAATAAATAATTCAAGACCTTAGATCTGAGATGAATATGGAGATCAGCTATCAAAAGATGTAGTTTGAGAACCAGAAAGGGAAATCATAGCCCTCAAAAACAAATGTATACATCTGGAGGAGGTTGTTACATTCATCAAAAAATCCACTCTGAGCCAAGAGGGAGAAAACTCAATATATCAGGGAAAAAAGAAAAGGTACCAACAAGAACACTTTGTAAACCAATACTAAGCAGCTGCTAGTTCTACAATAGTCTCTAAGTAATATGTCATGTAAGTTTATCTTGTTACTATGTCAGTTCGTAAGGAAATATGCCAGAATAGTCTTAGGCTCTATAAGAATTTTGGGATTCAAGCATTCAGGTTTAGGGACTGCGCTCCCATTCTCCTCCTATAGATTGACTCCAAACACTCTCGAATGTAATAGGAGCTAGCTCCTTTTTTCTTTTTGGAAATACAAAATTAACCGATCTTGTCAAAAAAAAAATTATATAATAAAATATTAGAAATTGTTAGAGTCATATAATAATTTCTGAATAATAAAAATAGAAATTAAATAAATTAAAATTAATTTCAAAAATAACTAATAAATAAATTTCTTTTTATCCATTAACGTATCTTTTTATTTATATTTCTTTTTTACCGTTGGAAATTTATCATTGCATCTCTGATATAAATTAGTGGTCTGTTGATCTTTCTCCTCATCCTTGTCCTAATAATTAACCTAGATAGAAGTTTGAAACACGACAACCCTAAGTTTTCTATGTGATTTCTCAGAAATATCTTGGCTTATATCATGAATCACAGAAGCATCCAACCTGAGAATTGCAGAACAAGTCTACCGAATTTTAGAGCAAGGTGTGAGATGATGTGTTGATAGTTGTGGGAGATATTAGGTTTATTTTTATAGCCAAGTATTAGATTGAGGAGGGGCTCCTAATTTGAACATTGGAGGAATTTTAGGAAGTGTAATTATTATTAATTATTATAACATGTTTAATTAGCATTATTAAAGTGTCAACTTAGGTCCTAAGCAAAGGAAAATTTCCCTTATGGTGAAGAATTAGACTTTTTAACTAAGAAGTTTTCGTTATTTTAATAACACTAAGGGACACTCCATAAATTAATACTCCTCCTAAATTAATGTTATCTCAAATCAATAAGCACCCTTTAATGATTAATAAATAATAGTAACTAACCCTTAAGAACCCTATTTAAAGTTTGAAATCAATGATTGGCTTAGTGCATATGGTTCTACCAAGGTTATGAAGTCAGTGATTGGTTTATTGTCTTTGGTTCTTGAACTTATTCAGCTTATACACAGTGAGATTGTGGCAAGAATCATTGTCATCTATTGAAAACCTATTGATGGTGCTGGAAATCGTCAACCAAAAGGTGTCCCTGACGTGAACTCCCAATTAGACCTCACATCGTTTAGAGTAGCAGCTAATATTCCTCCTAAATTAATGTTATCTCAAAATCAATAAGCACCTTTTAATGATTAATAAATAATAGTAACTAACCCTTAAGAACCCTATTTAAAGTTTGAAATCAATGATTGGCTTAGTGCATATGGTTCTACCAAGGTTGTGAAGTTAGTGATTGGTTTATTGTCTTTGGTTCTTGAACTTATTCAGCTTATACACAATGAGATTGCGACAAGAATCATTGTCATCTATTGACAACCTATTGACAGTGTTGGAAATCGTCAACCAAAAGGTGTCCCTTATGTGAATTCCCAATTAGATCTCACACCGTTTAGAGTAGCAACTTTGTCCAGAATATCGACCCGGTTGCCACGTATTCTTATAGATTTTCCTTGGCTCTATCTGTCAACAAGAGAGGAGCGTGTGGTGCCTTCAAAAAACAAGGTGTGCCTAGTGAGTGTTTGATTGTAGGTGTGTCAAAGTTATTCTACTATGGAGGGTAATAGTACTACCCAAGAAGAGACACACGCAAACAAGAGGTATCCATCTAACATGTAGTGGAATAGTACATAAAAGATGTGACAGTCATTACAACCAATTAATGAGAAATATTTTTCTACCATCCTATGGAATAGTCCACAGGGATGGGACAACAATAACAACAATAACAACCATTACAACACATTCTCAATAAGATAAGTACTAAAATAACCGAAATAGTTCAACTACTTTAGCACAGATGAAAGCGAACATGAAATACAAACATTCGTAGAATAGTCTTACAAATATTCATAATCCATGCATGAATAACGTGTTGACCATGAAGGCTTCTATTATTAAGTAAAATTCCCTAGACACATGTATACAATGGACATCACTAGCTCCAATAGTGGAGAATTGGAGCCACTCCTTGCTCCTCAAAAGAACTAGTTTTTCTCTTTAATGGATTGCGGGAGGATCCAAGGTGAAAATTTCCTTTGCTCATACAATGAGGGTGTATATATAACCAAGAGGTGATGCTTCACCTTCCTTGTGACTCTTTGACTACCCTCATGACTGTTTGAATTCCTATGACTTTTCGACCTTACATGAATCTTCATATTTTGAATGTGTCCTTTAGACTTCCACTTTACAATACATTTCGAATAGGTAATTACATGATCCACAATAATGATGTGGCATATGATGACTTGTGACAAGACATGATATGACATTGATGACATGAACTGCATGATGATGTGATAGTTCCAAGCTATCCTTCTTGTTGCTTATTTCTTTGTGTCTTCTTGAAAATATGGTACATTTTCTTCTTCCTCCTCCTTATGACTTGAAGATGAGGACTCTTCCATGTGATCTTCATCTTCATCTTCTATTACAGTTTTGTGTTCCTTCGTCTTCTCACTTGATGATCATATTATCTCTTTACCTTTGTATGTGTATTCTAGCATGTCCTCCTTCTCCATCTCCTTATTCATCATATTTCCATAACATGGTCGAGTACCTACATCTGCAATCCATTCATGAGAAGACGACATTATTTAGATAAACCCCTAGTCTAAGATGGTGCATATTGATCCACTGACTCAGACGGAACCAGATGAAAGGTTAGGAAAGAGGCTCAGTAACTACGCAATTTCACAGCTCAAGCAGTAAGGGGTGAAGCTTGAGCCTTGAGACTACGCAATGGGTAGTTTAAGCAAGACCGAGGAAGAAATATGTGAAATATGAGAGCTCAGTGTGACAGGCTAAGAGAATGGGAACTAGATAAGCCTATTGCGTAGTTCTGAAGGACAGATGGACCAGGGTGATTTCTTAACTGTGCATCTCATAGAGTCAGTGGTGAACCTTGAGGGCTGAGACTGCACAATTCAAGCAGGACTGGGGAGACAAACTGCTCATTTTCTAGACTCAGTGAGCTTAGCTACAGGGTTTTGCATTGCTTGGGAGAACTGCACTATTTTGCGAGGCAGAGAATGTTGGGCCATTACACAACTTAGGAGCTCAAGGGATGACCTTGAGGATAGTGATTGCGCAGTGCACAGATGAGGCAATGTTGGGAAGATGAATTGCACAATTTTGGGAAGCAAGCTCGGGCTTGAGCACTGGAACTGTGCAGTGCATCAATCCTAGGAAGTGGGAATTGGGAATTGCACAGTTTCAAGGGACAAGGATGCATCTTGAGGTTTGGAATCATGCAGTGCGTAGTTGAGGAAGGTCAGATGAGGCTAGGTTGCTAGGGAATTTATGAAAATTGGCTAAGTGTGGGACCGAAGAGTGAACAGTGATATGACTTGACTTTGATCACACATTTCAAAAATTTTGATGACACAACAACATAGATCATCCAAAACATGTTAACAACATATTTCCCTCAATGCGACAACTTTGGATTGACTTTATGACAAGTGCGACACTAAAGGTACACTTTGCAACGACCGTGACAACACTTGTGCGATAGTTCTTGAAACTTTGGGAATGAGTGTTATTGATGTTTTCATGGTTAGACCAACTCATTCACACAAATATAACCCCTTGAAACCACCATAACAAGCATACATATATTGTGCGACAACTAACATGCGAAAAGATTCCAATTGGTAAAGTGCGAAAGACTCTTGCGATATGTGGACGATAGTGAAAGTAACACATGCCAGAGAGAGATCCATCTGGCACATGCCATATGAGGACGGTAATCTAGAAAAATATTTTAGTCAGCTGGCACACCTGGGCAACTCTCATTTCTAGAAGCTCTTCAAGGGTCCCCCTAGTGCCACCCTCACTGAAATTGTCCAGATTGCCAGTCACTTCCCTCAATTTGTTGATCCAGAAGAGGAAGAGGAGCTTACAACTCCCATCACAGTGGGAGAATTGGAAAGCACACTAAAATGGTTCAAAAAAGATAAGGGTCCAGGGCCAGACAGATGGACTATCGATTTCTATCTAGCCTTTTATGAAACTATTGGACAGGATCTTCTAAAGGTGGTGGAGGACTGCAAGATTTCACAGAGAACGTACGAGGCTATCAACTCAACCTTCATTGCCCTCATTCTCAAATCTGACTCCCCACATCTTTCAATGATTTCAGACCTATTTCTCTCTGCAGCTGTCTTTACAAGATCATTGCCAAAATTATTGCCAATAGACTTAAGCCTATTCTCTCATGTCATATTTCTCCGGAACAATTTGCATTCCTCCACAATATACAAATTCATGAGGCTATTGGAACTGCTTAGGAAGCCCTTCACTCCATGAAAACTAAAAATCTTAAAGGTGTGATTCTCAAAATTGACCTATCCAAAGCTTTTGATCAAGTTAGCTGGCTCTATATCAAAATGCTCCTCACCCACCTGGGCTTTCCTCCTCCCTTCATAAATTGGGTTATGTGCTGCATCACTACCGCCTCCTTCAGTGTCATGATAAATGGCTCTACCTCCAACTTCTTTCATGCAGAATGTGGACTCAGAAATGGTTGTCCCCTCTCCCCACTCCTCTTTCTGATAGTCATGGAGGGACTTAGCAGACTAATAGCCTCAACCAAGTGAGAAGGGTGATTACAGGAACGTAATATTTCAGATCAATGTATACTCACTCACCTCCTCTTTGTCGATGATGTGCTCATCTTTCGCAATGGAGGCATTCGGGACACAACCATGTTCTATGACATATTACTACTTTCCTCCTCGACCATAGGTATGGAACCTAATCAACTAAAATCCTCCATCACTCTATCAGCTTGCCCCCACAGGAAGCTTGAGTTACACAGCAAAAAATTCCTTTCCAAAGCAATCAACTAGAGGATGGACTCAAATATCTTGGGTTTTGGATCAACCCTCACTACTACAAGATTGCTCACTAGATATTTCTTGTGGTCAAGATAAAAAAATGATTACATAACTGGAATCACAGTTTCCTTTCTAGGGCAGGTCACTTAGTGCTTATTAAAACAGTCTTAGAGGCTACACCTATTTATTGGATGTCTCTGGCATGGATTCCTAAAGGAATTTTATCCCGAATACAAAACATTTGTTGCAGAATCCTTTGGAATGGCTATAAGGATGGAAAACCTTTTGCCTAGGTGGGTTGGAAGCTCATTGCAATCCAAAAGATGTGGGGCGGTTAGGGACTGAAGGATCTATCCTCATTTTCTCATGAACTAGATGCAAATATGGGATGGATTATCCTCACCTCCCATAGCCTCTGGACACAAGTGATCTACTACAAATACATCTAGCCACATCAGATTATGGATTGGATTCATTTTCCCACCTAGCAACGAACTGGGATATCCATGGTTTGGCGAGCGATTCTTCATACCATGCCCACCATCACGAATGGACTCACCTAGAGAATTAACGATGGTTCATTGGTGCGAATTGGCATCAATCCCTGGTCAGGCTATGGTAACATGTTTCGACTTCCTTCTGATCTCATACAATTTCTTAAACACAAAAATATTAATTTGATTGTCCATATTGTTGACCTTGGGTATAGCAATATTGTCAACTACATAATAATAATATGTGAACTAATCTCGGTGGTTCTTTGGGACGCTCTTATCAAATACTCTTTGATAAGATCCTTGTGTTTGTTAGAAATACTGGGAGGGGGGGTGAATCAGTATTTCTTAGCAATTAACACCTTTTAATCCTTTTTAGAGCATTAGTTAAGCTTCAGTTATTATTATTGTTCTTCTTTAAATAATCATAAACAATAATCCATAGTAACCAACACCATACAACAATGCAAAAAGATAAAACAATGGACACAAATATTTTTAGGTGGAAAACCCGCTCTGATTCAAAAACCACACAACACTTCTTATCAATTGGATTCTCCTCCTCTTTAAAAGAAAAGTAATTACATCAAGATTTCAGCTACAAATAAGGGAGGCATCAACCCCCTACTTTATAGGATACAACCTGTAGGATGTTACTAAACCCTAATACCTTATTGCAACCGGAAGGACACACTAGCACCCTTCAAATTAGGCCACAACCTCATGAGTGCCCTAACACTTTGTTTACCAGTTGTTGTCAGAAAGAATTCTTCATCGCCTTATAGTTTATCAGCCCCAACTAAAAGGATTCCACAACGCCTTGTGCAAGATATGACCTACCCTAGCACCACCCTACCACCTTGAACTGTTTTCAAGCCACAACCTGAAGGTGACTCCAATCACCTACTTTGCACCACCTTTCCACCTTGAAGAGTCGACAAACCTTGTTTCACAATTTTCAAAGTGGATCCCCTGTGTTGTGAATCAATAGAAGAATTTTGTGAAGAAGATATTATTTTAACCTGTAAAATATTGGTAGCGACTGACCACACTGTCCAAACTAATCAAATCTTCACTTCTGACATTGGAGAGTCAACTAACCACTACACAAGCTGATTACTACTTAACTACACATCACTGTCACAACACACATATATCATTGCACATATGATCACTGCTCAATATCAAGAGTTCACAACATTAGCTACCACTGCATGTCACTCTATGAAACTGCTCAAGAATGAATAAGAATCAAGGCTCATATGAAAACAATCATACTTCACACTGCCTCACTGTTCCAAGCTACTCACAATGTTGCAGCCATCTGGCACTATTATTAAATGATGGCACAAACTAAGGTGCATCAGGCCATCCCTATGACTTGCAACCAATTCTCCCAAGCTCTATCCTCGAAGAGCTACTAGCATACATGTAAACGCTGCAGCTTAGCTGGTCAAACCCTAATATCCATCTTTACATCAATATGTTGTACAACTAGATGATATTACCTTCAAAACTTGTTGCCCTGCAAGGTTACAATTTGTGTCACTTCACACAAATCCCTAGGTCATCACTGTCATATGTATATGTTTCTTAATCTATGGTTCAATTAAATAATTCATGTCAAAGTTGAGGTGTCAACTCAATGTCAATGTCTTATAGTAATGCAACATTGTCATATAGTGTCTTGGTCAAGTATAGTTAAATTCAAGACACTTATCAACTTAATGTAAACCCATTGTTCCAATGTAAGGGTCAAGTCAATATGTAATTGTTTCACCAATGTGTCATAGTCAAGTCTCATTGAAAAAGAGTTAAGTCAAGGTTAAGGTGTCAACTCAATGTCTTATCTAGGTATTACTATCATGTCACGGTAAAGTAAAGTCAAAGTCAAACATCATAGATTGATCACTAAGTAAATCAATGTTTCACTTCATAATCAAGGTATTTGTAATGTTAAGGTATCACACATATGTCAAGCATATTAAGTCAATTCACATTTCAACTTGTCAATCAAAAATCACGTTCCTATGTAAATGTAACAATGTGTCACTTTTTGTCCCATCACATATCACTTGTCAACTTGTATCATTAGATAAGGACAATGGAAATCATAACAGTAGTCAAAATCAAGATAATATCAACTTTCATATAATGTCAACGTCAAATGAGTTAAGTCATAGTCTATCAATTCATATTTGCAAAGCTCAATATCCTATACTACAACATAGTCCACAGGTAATGTTCTCCATGCACTATTCCAGTCAATGTTATGTTACGAATTTATTTTAAGAATAGATATACATGCCTATTGTGCATGAAATTTAACTCAAAAATGCTCCATGTAGACCTTCTGTATGATCCTAGCTTTAATATTTTGAAAAAAAATGAACTCCCTTTGTTGTCTAGCTTAGATATTATATATTAAGCATAAAAGTGTGTTGGTTCAGTTGTTGTAGTCGAGATTGAAAAATAATTATATCTTTGCCTTCTACACTTGATACAAAATTACTTCGTCCAGCATAGCAAGTTTTTCGATTATGTAGGAAGAAAAAATATGGTTAATATATTAATACATGCCAAACATTCATCCACATTATGTGACCAAGCACACATTAATTTATCCTTGAAAATCAACCTCTATTGAATTATTGTAACTTCACTAAACTATCTAATCACTCACAATTCAAAATGTTAGAGCATAATAAAACCATTACAACCATATCATAAGTGACAAATATAAAGGAAAATGTATCATATCATGGTAGTCAATCAAGGTTGCCCTAATAAGAGAAAAATGTTTACACAGGCCTGTGGCCTAGCCCAACAAGTCAAAAAAAAAACTAAAACACACAAGAAGAACGTTCATTAAATGGCATACCTCTTTACTTCCCTAAAGGTTGTTCATGTAGGAAGTTTGTATCTACCTCAGGAGTCTTCTTATAGGGTTGAAAATTTCAAAACAAGTCTACCAAATTTCAGATCAAGGTGTGAGATGATGTGATGATAGTTGTGGGAGATATTAGGTTTATTTTTATAGCCAAGGTTTAGATTGAGGAGGGGCTCCAAATTTGAATGTTGTAGGACTTTTAGGAAGTGTAATCGCCATTAATTATTATAACTTGTTTATTTAGAATTATTAATGTATCAACTTAGGCCCTAAGAAAAGGAAAACTTGTCTTATGGTGATGAATGAGACTTTTTAAATAAGAAGTTTTATTTATTTAAAAACACTAAGGTACACTCCCTAAATTAATACTCTTCCTAAATTAATTTTATGTCAAAAATAAATAAGAACCCTTTAATAATTAATAAATAATAGTAACTAACCCTTGAGAACCATATTTAAGGTTTGAAATCAATGATTGGCTTAGTGCACATGGTCCTAGCAAGGTTGTGAAGTCAATCATTGGTTTATTGTCTTTGATTTTTGAAGCTATTCAACTTATAAAAAATGATATTGCAGCAATAATCACCGTCATATATTGAAAACCGTAGGTGAATAAGGTGTCATGTCACTACCCCCTATGGTTTTATCCCACAAAATAGGTCTTTCAATTTCAAATTCAATTTTCTCTTAAACCAGGAGGAACCATAGGGAATACCACATATCAACATAAACATATCTTCGAGGAGAATATAATGACCTATAAATCAAACACAAACTCAATTGTTTTACCCTTCAAAAACCCTTGTAAAATTCGGCATACATCCTAAGTCCAAGGAACCCAAACCCTATGACTTGGGTTTTCAACCATCCAACAGTGGAGCTACCAACTTGATGTAATCCGAAAATTACTAGGAAATGTTCATTAATTATTTGACATCAATGGCTGGTGTTTTTAGTGAAATTCAATCCCAATTAAATCCACATTTTGACATCAATGACAACACCATCCAATAATATTCCCCTTTTACATTGATGGCAATACACGCACTCCTTTTGTGAGTGCAACTCCCCCTGACTTCATGCTTCATCTCCTTCTTGAGATTTCACTCTCCTTCTCAAGTTTTTATCTCCCCCATTTACATCAATGGGAAAGGGTGACTCCCCCTCACAATCTACCTACTTCATGTGGACTTGTTATCTACTTATGCTCTCCTTGACAAGAAGAATTTCTATGATAGAGGCAACCTATGTGGACCTGTAACCATTTAATTTTTCTACTCCCCCCTAAACCTGTTAAATTTGACATATTTGTCCTGAAGTTTCGTTTTTATCCATGTTGAGTGTTTTTCTATGGTAGAATTGGGCCACATAATGTTGTATAGACTCCCCCTCTTCAAAATTAAAGGACTCGGTGAGCTTGATTGTTCAAAACAGTGTATCATCTAACATACCATATTGACTCGAGTGATTGACCGAAGAAACTATTGATTCCTTATGACCCGTTACAAACACTGAAAGCATAACTTTTGAGACATTCTTACCTTCCTTCTCTTCTTACTCATCATGTACTTGTTAATATTGTACCTATTTCTTTTCCAAACCTTCTTATTCTCACCATCAAGATTTTCATTCATGGTTGATTCCATCGTGTACCTACAGTAACGAGTTATGTGTCCATAGTTATGACATTTGTAACATTCCTTATCGAGATTATACTTGCATTCATGATATGTGTCTGTAATTATGACATTTGAAGCATCAATATTGTCCATAGAAGATTCCATCTAGTATCTATCTCGTGATCTTGCAAAATTTTTTTTAATTTTTTGGAGATAATAATTGTACCTGTAAAAAACTTCACAATCCCTATCCATATGTCCATAGTTAGCACATAAAAAACAATAACCATTAAATGAATGTGCATGGATGGTTTATTTGGAGGTGGTGGTCCTTCATAATTGTACCTATCAATAACTTTATAATCCCTAGCCATATGTCCAAAGTCGGCACATGAGAAACAATAACCATTAAATAGACGAACGTACCTAATGATTTTCCATAAAACATTCTTCTTTGGAGGCAGTGTTGTAGTCTTTTGCTTTCCTTTTTCCTTGAATGCTTTGGCATCATTCTTCGTAGTTGAAAAATTCTTCTTTGATTTGTTACTTTTATCAGTCTTCTTCTCAATCTCACTACGTGAAGATGTAGAGATTGTACCTTCATTAATTGGAGCCTTACCTACTTTTTTTACCTTCATGTTCAACTGCGCCAATTCTTTGTATTTCTTGTCAATAACCTACAAGTGTCATTTTCTCCATTCCTTGAACTTGTTGATTTTCATGATAGTTGTGTCAAGTTCTTCTTGCTTTTGAGAAAGGTCTTCTTAAAACCATATTTTCAATATCTCCCTTCTTTTTTCTGCCTCTTCAAACTATAGATTTAGAACAATGGTCTTCTCTACTTCTGCATTGGGTACCTTTATCTATTCCTTCTACATTTTATTTTCTTCCCTAAGCCTTCTTATTTCTATTGAAGATGTATCTAATTCCCTTTGCTTCTGGTCAACTACATATATGAACCTTTGATTAAATTCCTTCAATTTTCTTGCCAAATATTTCTCTTTCTACTTTGCTTCCTTCACTTGGAGTTTCAATAAAGAAACTCCTTCTTTGAGTGTACACTCTTTGACTCTTCAAATTTTTTTGGCTTCTTCTAATTGGATTCTAAGACTACTAATAATTTCCTCAAATTCGTCGTTCTTCTTATTAACTTTTTTGGTGCATCCTTTTTCTATTTCCAATTATGCTTCCATAAATTTCACCTTTTCCCTTTGACCTTTAAGTTCTTTTATAACCTTGATCACTTCATTTTGAAATTCAATATTTACTCATTCCTTCAACTTCTTCACTATCATCATTAGGATCTACATGATTTTCAAGATCTATATATTAACTTGCATGCGTCTTTGAGTAGAGATTATGGAGATTTTCCCAAAGAATATTGGTTGGTGAACATTGACCAATTTTTGCCTTTACGGAATTTGGAAAAACATTAAGAATGACATTCATGGCTCTCGAATTGTACCTTTTAGCTTTGTAGTTAGATTTATCTCCAGAAACAACCAGTTTCCATATATCATGAGCTTGCAAATGGAATTCCATTCGAGATTCCCATATCCAATAATTATATTCATCAAATTCGGGAGTTGGTGCACAATACTGATTTTCTTCATATGTTACTCTACTTGAACCTTCTTTTGCATCCTTGGAATTCTTTGAAACTTTCTTCTTTGATTTTCCCAACTATATGCTTTAAGGTCTTCCTTCCAATGGTTAAGCTATTACTGAACAAAACAATCTCTGATACCAATTTTTGGAAATATTGAGAGGGGGAGTGAATTAATATTTCTTAGCAATTAGCACTTTTTAATGCTTGTCATATCATTAGTTAATATTTAGTTATTATTATTTTTCTTCTTAAAATAATCATAAACCATAATCCATAGTAGACAAAACCATACAACAATACATAAAGATAAAACTGTGGACAATATATTTCTAGCTAGAAAACCCCCTCTGGGTCAAAAAACACCGAACACTTCTTAGTAATTGTCTTCTCCTCCTTATAAAAAAATATCAATTACATCAAGATTTTATCTACAATTGAGGGAGGCATCAACCCCCTAATTTATAGGCTACAACCTGTAGGATGCTACCAAACCCTAATACCTTGTTGTAATTGGAAGGATTCTCCAACATCCTATAAGTCAGACCACAACTTGACGAGTGCCCCAACACTCCTTTTACCAGTTGTTGTTGGAAAGGATGCTTAATTTGTTGCCCTGTCATTTATCAGCTCCAATTGAAAGGATGCCACTAGACCTTGTGCATGCTACAACCAGCCCTAGCACCACCCTGCCACCATGAAGTGTTCTCACGCCACAACTTGAATATGAATCCAATCACTTGCCTTACACCACCCTACCACCCTGAAGAGTCGGTGGACCACGTTTCACAATTTTCATACTGGATCCCCCCGTGTTGTGAATCAATAGAAGAATAATGTGAATAAAATAATGTTATAACATGTGAAATCCTGGTAGCCATTGACCACACTTTCCACATTGATCAAAACTTCACTTCTAACATTTCTAAGTCAACTAACCAATGCACAAGCTAACTACTACTTAATTGCACATCATGTCATTGTTCAATTGCACATCATTGTCACTGCACACACAGAACATTTCACATCTAATCATTGAACATATGATCATTGCTCAATATCAAGAGTTCACAACACTGACTACCACTGCATGTCACTATATTGAACTTCTCATGAATGAATAAGCATCAAGGCTCATATGCAAACAATCATACTTCGTACTGTTTCAGTGTTCCAAATTGCTCATAATGCTACAACCATTTGGCACTGCTATTAAATGATGACACAAACCAAGGTGCCTTAGGTCATTCCTATGACCTACAACCAATGCTTTTAAGCTTTGTCCTTGGAGAGCCACCAAAAAACGTGTAAACTTGTTGCACATCTGCTCAAACCCTTCTATCTATCTTTACGTCAACTTGTTGTACATCTAGATGATATTACCTTCAAAACATGTTGCCCTGCAAGGTTACAATTGTGTCATTGTACACAAATCCCTAAGTCATCACTCTCATATGTCTATGTTCCTTAATCTATGGGTCAATTCAATAAGTCATGTCAAAGTTAAGGTGTCAACTCAATGTCAATGTCTTATAGTAATGCAACATTTTCATTGATGGGCCTCTAAATTAGACATAAATTAAGGCCCATGCCTCTAATTTAAAACATAAATTAAGGCCTATGACCATGCTTTAGCACATTAAATCTCTCTTTTCGCATAAGATAATTTATTTTTAACTTTAATATATTCATTAGGAAGGTTTATGAATAATTGAATATTTGTGCCTAATATTGTTATTTTTTGTGTAATATTATGAGAATATTGGGCAGATTATGAAGAGTTGGAGGAGGAGATAATTTAGGGACTTGTTCCCTACTACTGGAGGATCAATAATAAATAATAATTCAACAAGATATTATGGAATTATGGCACAAATTGTGGAACTCCAATGATTGAGAAAATCTAGGAATGTGTTCCACTAATCAAGGGAGAAGATCCACCAATCAAGGGAGCGGATCCACTAATCAAGGAATTTCGGTGGGGAAAGCTTCCTCCATCCACGAGGAATGATTCTTAATCATTTTTTATAAGTACCAAGTCGAATTTGCCTCTAGGGAATGATTGAGAAAATCTCAAAATGTGTTCCCTACCATTTAATGCAAATTCCTAGTATTAGGGGCTGGATCCATTAATCAAGGGATTTTGGTGGGGAAAGCTTCCTCCATTCATGGGGAATGATTCCTAATAATTTTGTATAAGTACCAAGTCGAATTTTCCTCTAGGGGGAGATTTTCATTAGCGTTATTGTGGAGAGAGCTTGTATTTTTGCAGCTCCATTGTATTTTCTTGCAGGGATGTAATTGTATTGATGAAAATAATGAAGATTGGTGTCATGTTCAGATTCTAAATCTTGTTTTCCTCCATAGGTCTCTGAGTTTCCTTGGGTTTGGCCATCACAGGAGCCTCAAAGCCCTTTTGTATCATTTTATTTCTTTCTTTTCATTGCTTATTCACATGCATCTCTAGTTTTTTCTTTCTATTTCTGCATTTAGTATTAATGATTTATTGTTGTAGGATTGAGTTAAATGGTTGATGTAAGTTATTTTGCAGGATCACAAGCATTATTTCATCCTTGGAAAAGCTTTGGAAGTTCATGGAAATCATCAAGTAGCTTGGATTAGTCTTCTTATTCCCAAATCTAGATTGTTAGACCTCTTTTTTAGCAAAGAATGGTAAATTTCTGCTATTTTTTAGAGCATGCAAATGAGCTTCAATCGACTTGATTCCACTTGCATTAGATCAAAAAAACATTCTATTTCATAGGAAAAATTACCCCATTTCATTTGCACTTGATTTGGTTAGGCATTTTTCATATTTACTAGCTCATTAGTTCTCGAATTTCTATATTTTAAACTAGTAATGTTTTTTATTTTATTTTTGAATGGGTTAACATAGGCCTTTTTGAGTGATTCCAATTGGAATAGGGACCTAAGAAATCCTATTTAATAAAAAAAAAAATTGTTCCATCCAATTTTGATTTTATTTTCTTGGTCATTAAACCCTCGTCAATTTCATCAGTTCACAGGGAAACTTCTCCAAGCTTTTTGAGCAAATCCATTCATCTCCCAACTTTGGTTTTGAGTTCTGAGCGATCCTAGGAATTTTCCCACTCCATTCCACACATCACACACCTTTCCTATGCCTCCCATCAACTCCAACACCTCACATTTTTCTCTCGGTTTTATCTTGTAGGTTCACTGTAATTCCTACAGGATCATCCTATAGGTTTCTACTACATCCTGTAGGTTTTCCTGAAATGGTCTGTTTTGAGGTCGAAATGAGAGAAAACCTCTAGGAATTCAGCAAAATCCTCCTAAGGGTATCCCACACCATCCAACCATCTCCTAACCCTTCCATCCAACCTCCAACATCCTTAATTCACTTGCCACATCACCAAAGGAAATTAGTTTGCATTCTTGATTTTGCATAGAAAGACAAAAAGACAAAAAGACAAAAACAAATTTATTTCAGTCCCTTTACTTGCACACTAGTGATGTTTGATGCTTCTTACTTCCATGCTTAGATAGTAGCATTTGGTTCATGATAATTTAGTATTATTTCAAAGCATAGTTTCTTGGCAGTTAATTAGGAAATGGTGTGATTTAGCATTGAATTTCCATCTCTTTCCTTGTACTTCCTTTCTTGCAATAGGTTACGGTTCCATTTCAAACATTTCACTTTCTGCAATTAGTTTAGGATTCGATTTCAGTACATGCATTCCATTATATCATGACACCAAAGGAACGACACATTGTATGCCACACATATAGTTTCGACACCTCTTAAGTTTGTACGAACAACGGGTTGATAATTAAAGTCGGTAGCCTTGGGATTTGCAACATTCTTGTTGCAATATCGAGGCTCATTACCTTTTGGCGTCCTTATTGGGGAGGTGTCAAAGAATGCATTATTTTCTTCCCTAGTTGATTCACTTACTTTCAAAAGTAGAAAACTGCATTGCATTATATTTTTCATTCAATCATAAAAACAAAAACAAAATTCTCCAACAACAACCCCCCCCCATTTGATCACATGGTGCAGTAAGAGCCATATCACCATTCATTTTTGCAAGTAGAAGAAGAAGATGGCGAAGAATGTAGAAGAAATTGATGGCAATGATGACAGTGAGGAAGATCCTATCGGATTTCCCATTCAAGATACTGATGGAAGTGTGCACATGAAGAACATCCATCCATGTTTTCTTCCAAAATTTCATGGTCTAAGGTTAGAGGATCTGGAAACGTTTCTCTTTGAATTTGAGATTGTTTGTATATCTTATGGTTACTTATTAAAAACTCAAAAATTGAGATCGTTTTTGGAAACATTGAAGGATAGATCTCTTAAATGGTGCATGGATTTAGGGACTAGTTCAATAAGATCATGGAATGATATGCAAAAGATATTCCTAGAAAAATATAAAGATCATGATCTTAAAGAAGAAATCTTTAGAATAAATCAAAGAGAAGATGAGAGTCTAGAGGATCTAATAGAGATGTTCATGTATAATCTTAATAGGGAAAAACTACATCATTTAGGATCCGACACACTAAAAACACTCTTACTTAGAAGAATTAGGGATGAGTGGATTGATCTCCTTAATCTCATAAGTAGAGGTGATGTATATCAATTATCATTTGAGTAAATTTGTGAAACATGCCAACACATATCAAGAGGAAAAGCAAGAGTAGGTAAATCAACATCAAGATGGGTAAGTCAAGCTAAACTTGGAAATTTGTTTGATGACTTTAAAACAGAAATTCTTAACAATCTAACCAAACAAGTAGAAATGTTAAGAATACAAAATGAGCAAAAAGAAGATGTTTGTGTTGTCCATGCAAAATCACATGATGTTAAATGTTGCTCCTCATTACCAAGGTTGAAGGAAGTTCACCAAGAGAAAATTGGAGCATGTCAATTGTCAATGCAACAATGTTATATAGTTCCAAGGGGACCATGGCAACCAATTCAGCCTGATATGATGGAATATTCTAATTCACAATTTCAAAGTTATGCATATCTACCTAAAAGTAATTGGAACATAACCTATCCTTGGAAACATTGGCCATATCAACCCCAAAACCAATCTTGGCAACAAGGTTGGCAAGGAACTTATGGGAGCCATTCACAATATCCTCAATATTTTCCTCAATATCCTTCATACCAAACTCCATGTTATCCTTACCATTCACCTCTACCACAACCACAAACCCATCCACATCCATCTCAAATATACACTCCCACTCATCTACCTGTACCACCATTCCCAAACCCACACATTGAAGTAGCTCAACCCATTTACAATGCTAAGGTACAACACTTTCAAACATCTCCTCTTGAGATCAATGGTATTCACCACAACTCAGGAAGAGTATTGCAAAAAAGAGATCATCTTGATATCATTGAAGGACCACTTCCAAAAGAAGAAGATTCAAACGAGAAGAGCATAGAACCATGGGCTACGATTGATGAAGAACAAACATCAAAATCAGAGATTAAGAGAACTCCCTCATGGTTACCATTAAATCCTCCATGTATTCAAGAGAACAATTAGAAAAAAGAGGAAGATTTTAAGGTCATGGTAGAAGAAGACATGAAGAATGGTCCAAATCAGCAAGTGGACTAGGAGCATAACAACCATATTTAAATATGGTTCCAGACAATCATTAAGTTGCAGCAATATCCTCTTCTTCAATTGTGCTTGATATCATCAAAGTCAAATAATTTGATCTCTCAAATTCAAGTAAATGTCAAAGCATACATCTCAAGCCTACACATCAGTTTTTCTATCATCTTGATGTGCACATGGCTCCATTGGAAGTATTCTTATATTTGAAAGTGATTTTTTTTTCAAGTAGGGTAGGGTAGGAAGGGAAAAAAATAATGAAAAATAAGAGAAAAAAATAAAAATCTCAGGTGAAAGCTTCCTTTGAGGCACCTCATATTGGCTCGTTGATTGAAAACCTCCATGAGTCTATCAATGGGTTGGGAAAAAAGTAAAAAAAAGAGAAAAAAGAAAATATCTTAGGTGAAAACTTCCTTTGGGGTGCCTAGGTAGACTTACTAGTTGAAAACCTCATTGAGACGGCTAGTAGGCCTAGAAGAAAAAAGAGAAAAAAAATAAACAAATCCTTGCTCCATGCATCTCTTTGTAAATGCATGTACTCTCCAACATCTGCAAGCAACAAGAACAAGTTGGTACCAAAAGGAAAATTGGCCAAGCCTAGTGAAAAGGAGTCAAATTTGGACTTTCTCCTCCTTTGCTCAAGTGCTCCAACAAGGCCAAAGCCATGCCAATACATCACCCTCATCTATTTTCACCATCCACTCATCATTCTCAAGCTTCTACCATTCAGTTTGCTTGTTGTCCTAAAAAACTATAGGATGCTTTGTTTTACTACAGGATACAAAAATACATAGCGCAGAATTTTTTTTTTCCATAACTTGAAAACCATGCATCCATTTGCCAAGTTTTTTCAGGGAGAGATGCATATGGATGATGGTAACATGCTCAAGAAGTTCAGCAAATTCTAATGCATGGTTTCTAAGAAATTGGCCTCCATCACCTTCAGCCATTTTTGCAGTTTCTCAATATCCATGCATCCACTTAAAAAGTTGTTTCATGGGAAGATGCATATGGATGATGGTATGATGCCCAAGAAATTTCAGCAAATTTTAGTGCACGGTTTCCAAGAAATTGGCCTCCATCACCTTCACCAATTTTTATCTTTTCTCAAGATCTATGCATCCATTGACCAAAATTTTTCTATGGGGAGGTGCATAATGATGATGGCAACATGCTCAAAATGTTTCATCTCAATCCAGTCTATCGGTTCAGAGATATGGAAAAAACAAGTCATTGTCCTATAAACCTACAAGATATAGAACAACACCTACAGGATTGGTGGTGAGCAGTTTTAAAGGAGATCCAGAGGTCAAAGAAGCTCCTCCAGAGCTTAGAAGCAACATCAAGATCATCAGCATCACCATCCAACACCTGCACATCAACATCAACTCAGCAGCAGCATGCATGTCTCTCTAGAAACCATCAGGTAGGAATAGGTATGCAATATTCTTGACCTCTTCTCTTGAGCATATTATAGTTAGAAATTTTTTGTCAATGCATGAGAGATGAGGTTTTATAAGCTAAGGATTGGTCAACTATCTCCACTGCCTTCAACTAGTTAATTGCAATTCACTCCTTCACTCATACAATGTTGAAAAGTCAAATTACGAAGGGTGATGATTTCAAGGAATGAGGACAATAGTTAAAAGAAGAAATTTTTGCAAAGGCCAAGTCGCCACAACACTCAAAACCCTCCATCCACTTCATATTCACTATCTATACATTATTCATCCATCCCATTTCATTCTTAAAAAAAAAAAAAAAAAAACAAAGAGAGCATCGTCTCCATTTTCATGAAATTTCCATTTATAGGTCAGCAAGAAGGAAGGTCAAAGAGCAAAGGAGGATCACAAAGAGACCCTTGTCGTTCACATTTTTATTTTACCACTCATTACCATTCATTCCTCTGCCATTTCTGTCATTTTTACCTCTCCTTTACTTTAGTTTACAAAGGGACTGTGTTTCTACAAGATGATCTTGTAGGAATTACAGTGACCCAGAAATCCTACAGGAGGTGTCCAAATGGTAGAAAAAGGTATTAGATGGTTGATAAGGGTGTGGAAGACCTTACCAAACTAAAAAAATATTCAAGAACTCATCTTGAATAAGGGCAAGAAAGAAAGCTAATGGTCTCAAGAAACAATGTTTTTTCTTTGAAAAAATATGTTTTTGGGCTTGTCCTTGCAGAGCTTACAGCCAAGATTCTTAATGCACAAGAGAGAGGTCACCAGGGCCATAGATGAGGCACAATGAGATCACTAATTTGTTCAGAGGATGAGCATCACTTTCAACAGGGGGGTATGATGGGCCTCTAAATTAGACATAAATTAAGGCCTATGACCATCCTTCAGCACATTAAACCTCTCTTTTTGCATTAGATAATTTATTTTTAACTTTAATATATTCATTGGGAAAGTTTATGAATAATTGAATATTTGTGCCTAATATTGTTTATTTTTTCTGGAATATTATGAGAATATTAGGCAGATTATGAAGAGTTGGAGGAGGAGATAATTTAGAGACTTGTTCCCTACTACTAGAGGATCAATAATAAATAGTAAGTCAAGAAGATATTATGGAATTATGGCACAAATTGTGGAACTCCAATGATTGAGAAAACCTAGGAATGTGTTCCACTAATCAAGGGAGCAGATCTACCAATCAAGGGAGAGGATCCACTAATCAAGGAATTTCGGTGGGGAAAGCTTCCTCCATCCATGGGGAATGATTCTTAATAATTTTGTATAAGTACCAAGTCAAATTTGCCACTAGGGAATGATTGAGAAAATCTAGGAATGTGTTCCCTGCCATTTAATGCAAATTCCTAGTATTGGGGACTAGATCCATTAATCAAGGGATTTTGGTGGCGAAAGCTTCCTCCATTCATGGGGAATGATTCCTAATCATTTTTTATAAGTACCAAGTCGAATTTTCCTCTAGGGGGATAATTTCATTAGTGTTATTGTGGAGAGAGCTTGTGTTTTTGCAACTCCATTGTATTTTCTTGCAGGGATGTAACTCTATTGATGAAAATAATGAAGATTGGTGTCATGTTCAGCTTCTAAATCTTTTTTTCTTCAATAGGTCTCTGAGTTTCCTTGGGTGTGGCCATCCTAGGAGCCTCAGATCCCTTTTGTATCATTTTCTTTCCTTCTTTTCATTGCTTATTCACATGCATCTCTAGTTTTTATTTCTTTCTATTTCTGCATTTAGTATTAATGATTTCTTGTTGTAGGATTGAGTTAAATGATTGATGTAAGTTATTTTCAAGATCACAAGCATTATTTCATTCTTGGAAAATCTTTGGAAGTTCATGGAAATCATCGAGCAGTGTGGATTAGTCTTTTTATTCCCAAATCTAGATTGTTGGACCTCCTTTTTAGCAAAGAACAGTAAATTTCTGCTATTTTTTATAGCATTCTAACGAGCTTCAATCGACTTCATTCCACTTTCATCAGATCAAAAAATCATTCTATTCATAAGAAAAATTACCCTATTGCATTTTCACTTGATTTGGTTAGGCATTTTTTAGATTTACTAGCTCACTAGTTCTCGAATTTCTAGATTTTTGACTAGTAATGGTTTTTATTTTTTTTGAATGGGTTAACATAGGTATTTTTGAGTGATTCCAATTGGAATAGGGACCTAAGACATCCTATTTAATAACAAAATTTGTTCCATCCAATTTTGATTTGATTTTCTTGGTCATTAAACCCTTGCCAATTTCATCAGTTCACAAGGAAACTTATCCAAGCTTTTTGAGCAAATCCATTCATCTCCCAACTTTGGTTTTGAGTTCCGAGTGATCCTAGGAATTTTCCCACTCCATTCCACACATAACACACCTTTCCTAGGCCTCCCATCACCTCCAACACCTCACATTTTTCTCTTGGATGTATCATGTAGGTTCACTGTAATTCCAACAGTATCATCCTGTAGGTTTCTAGTACATCCTATAGGTTTTCCTAAAATGGCCTGTTTTGAGGCCGAATTGAGAGAAAACCTCTAGGAAGTCACCGAAAGCCTCTCAAGGGTATCCCACACCATCCAACCATCTCCTAACCCTTCCATGCAATGTCCAACATCCTTAATTCACCTGCCACATCACCAAAGGAAATTAGTTTGCATACTTGATTTTTCATAAAAAGACAAAAAGTCAAAAACATATTTATTTCAGTCCATTTACTTGCACATTAGTGATGTTTGATGCTTCTTGCTTCCATGATTAGATAGTAGCATTTGGTTCATGATAATTTAGCATTATTTCAAATCATAATTTCTTGGCAATTAATTAGGAAATGGTGTGATTTAGCATTGAATTTCCGTCTCTTTCCTTGTACTTTCTTTCTTGCAATAGGTTAAGGTTCCATTTTGAACATTTCATTTTCTACAATTAGTTGATTGATTTTATTTCAGTACATGCATTCCATTACATCATGACAGCAAAGAGGGACACATTGTATGCTGCACATATAGTACTGGCACCTCTTAAGTTTTTACGAACCCCGGGTTGATAATTAAAGTCGGTAGCCTTGGGAGTTGTAGTCTTCTTGTGGCAATACAGAGGCTCATCACTTTTTGGCACCGTTACCAGGGAGGTATCAAAGTATGCATTTTTTTCTTCCCTAGTTGATTCATTTATTTTTACTTTTTGCAAAAACAAAAAAATTATTGCATTAGGCATATTTAATTTCATAAGTAGAAAATTGCATTGCATTATAGTTTTCATTCAATCATAAAAAAAAAAAAAAATCTCCAACACCAACCCCCCCATTTGATCACATGGTGCAATAAGAGCCATATCACCATTCACTTTTACAAGTAGAAAAAGAAGATGGCGAAGAATGTAGAAGAAATTGATGACGATGATGACAATGAGGAAGATCCTATCAGATTTCCCATTCAAGATACTGAGGGAAGTGTGCACATGAAGAACATCCCTCCATCTTTTCTTCCAAAATTTCATGGTCTAAGGTCAGAGGATCCAGAAACCTTTCTCTTTGAATTTGAGATTGTTTGTAGATCTTATGGTTACTTATTAAAAACTCAAAAATTGAGATTGTTTTCGGCAACATTGAAGGATAGAGATCTTAAATGGTTCATGAGTTTATGGACTAATTCAATAAGACCATGGAATGTGGTGGGCTCCAGTATTGTATCAATAATGCTACAACTCCTGGAGCTTCCTATCTCTAATTTTATCAACCCGGTAGTTCGTACAAACTTGGAAGCGATGGTGTTGTATGCACAAGTACTAGCTCTTGTCGCAGCTGTCACTTGGTCAGCTGGCACAAGTCCGCTAGGGCTCAAGCCAACTTCTATAGGCTCACAGAAGAAGCTTTATGAGTGATGGACGAAAGTTGTCTTGAAGGAAGCTAACCTACTTTGCAAAAAGGAAATGGAAAGCTAACAAAGCATAGAAACCCTAATAAACCCTAATTTAACTAGCTTGACCCTTACAATGCAAAAACGTGAATGAAATTTCTACCAATGATGCTATTACATGCAGTGAGTTGAAATACATGAATCTAAGCTACTTGCACTTGAAAAGACATGTTTTTGTATTTTGTCATTAAGTGGTTGGATTTATTGTGATGATGCTTTTGATTAGGGTTTGGTTGTGCAGGAGCGGTTGGAATGGAAGGAGAGCATGGGCAAGGTCAGGATGGCTAGGGGAGGTCCCAAGGGATCCTTAGCATCAGTCCACATAGGTTCCTCACGTTCAGATGCTCAGCAACCGAGTGTGTGGACTCCTACAGGATGTCTGCAGGGGATCCTACAGGAAACTCAGGAATTTCTACAGGAAGGTCTGCAATTCTTCTACAGGATGTTCTGAAATGGGATGTTTGAGGATGGATGGTTGATGGAAGATGCATGGATGGTTATGGAGGTAGGATGGGGGTCTGAAGTGACCCAGGAACTGATGGATGGAGTAGTGAGGTGATGTGGAAAGCTGACTTGGCTTGAAGGTGGTTGAGACAACAATGGGGAAGAAGGTAAGGTTACTTGGCAAAAGAGAAGATGGGAGATGAGGGAACAGACTTGGTGATGGAGGAGCTGATCTGAACGAGGCTCAAATGAATGAGGAGGTGATGAAGATGCCCTGCATAGTGGTTATTTGATCAAACCAACTACATCTTGCATGCAATCGAAATATCATGTGATCTATCTAACAAGTTAATGAAATCGGTGGACAACAACCTTATTCATGAAAAGAGTCACGTACAACCTGTGAACAAAACATTATCAAAGAGATATAAACGCATGAATAACTCCTACCAATCTATATTAAACATAAGAAACTACTTTAACCATAAAAAGCAACCTAAGTAACACAGCATGAATTAAATCTAAAGAGCAGTTTTTTTCTCAAGAACGCAGCAAACACACATAAAGAGAAACAAGGGAGGTACTGGGCGCTTGAGATGGGCCCAACCCCAAGAGCTACAGCCTCCCATGAAAGATTTAGAGCTGGTGCAAAGCTGGATCCATCTTTATTAATCAAGAAATGAAAAGTACATCAAAACTGTCCACAAGGAGAACTTGAACATGAGCTGAAAGCAAAGCTAATCTATTGCATAAAAATCGAACTACAAACTAGCTAACTAATGGCTAAAACAAAATGACTAACTAGCTAACCCAAATGAGGCCCCAAGCCTTCTTATTTATACAATTTTGAGGACCCAACAATCCTCCTAAAAGTTAGGGACTTGGCTGCCCAAGACTTGTAGTTAACAGCAGTCCAACTTGACTTGCTTGGCTGCCCTTGAGCTGATTGATTCGGTGGCCCTTGAACTCCGAGCTGATGGTGGAGAATTCGAGGTAAGGGCCCATAAATGAGGGGACACCTTCCTACAAATCCTCTAGCTTGTTCTCCCACGAATTTGGCTACCAAGTGCTCATTAAGACCTTCCATTTTGTCTCCAAGTTGACCAAAAAGGCTACACAAAGCACCCATTAGACTTGTTGGCATAATGACTAACCAAATTCACTCTATTAACACAAATATAATAAAAAACATGCAATAAACAAATGAGAATGGTGGATTAAGTCAAATTAGGAGGTTGGATGAGCCCAAATATTTGTCCATTTTTGGGGCTCATCATCACCCCCCTACTGAAAGTGTTGCTCATCCTCTGAGCAACCAAATCTCTCTCCTCATCTTTGATGGCCCTGGTGGCTTCCTTGGCTAGCATCTCGGCCGATTTCTCCTTTGGCTTCCCTCTTTTCAAACTTTCCTGTAGAAACTGTTCGCTGGCTTCCTGTAGAAACAGTCCTCTGTTTTCCTGTAGAACAGTCTGCTAACTTCCTGTAGAACCAATTTCACTGATTTTACTTGCTTGGCTGGGGGTGCCTTCTCCTTGAACTGTGCTGCTTCCTGGAAGCTGACGAATCCAACTGACGCAAGCCTGGAGCTTGCCATACCCAGGAACTTCATCACAGTTCTTATCCAAATGTATCATCATTATCTACCCAAGTCAGAACCTCAATAATTGGCAAATTCAAAACTATCACTTGCAGAAGCTTATAACATGTGCCTTCAAACTCAAACACAAATCTTGTATATGCGCCTTCAATATCAGATTCAAAGACCAATCAAACAAGTGCGCCCATATTTACATTCAACTCAGAACAAATTCGGATTCCAATATAAAGCTCTGACTAAATAATGCCATAGCGAATATTTATTAGAACTGCACTTTCTAACATATCACAACAGCGCAAGGAATCCATTATAAATCTGGATATGCTAACAAAAGTGATTACCTCAACAACGCCTCTGCAATTCACCCATTGACTCTACCTGCACACAAGTCGAGGTGTAACCATTTCTTCATGATTTGCGCCTTTGATTTCTTTAAATATTTGGACAGTGATATGCACGAGGCTTCTGCCAGCAATTCTATTCCTTTGCAAAATTCTTTACATATACTCCGGTAAACTACGTCTTTCCAAACCAGATCAGCTCAGGGTTATGCCATTCGATCAATTTACATCATCAGCGTTCAATTCCGGCAAACGCATTAACTTTCTGGTTCCATACCCCAGCAGATCGATTTTTAAAACTGTGCTCAATTGAATAATTCAACAAATGCATTCATTCTAAATTTAATGACAGTGTTCACTAAATACAAACTCATGAATCCAATTTGGAATAATCATTACAGCAAGCACCAATTAATCACTACGGAAACCCCTTAATTGATCTTGAGATACATCGATCTTTCACAGCAATGATTTTAACTGCATTCAACGTACTCAAATTCTAGCAACATAACTCTGCACCCATTTTTCTGCACCCAGATTTTGGAATTGTTTTCTTATTGAAATTAATTCACTGCAGTAACTAATAGCATTAACCTTTGTACAATTTCATATAGGAATCGAACCAATTGAAACTTGTCTTCTCCGTCTGCAAGTTGTGTGTCGATTGCACAATATCGACTATTCAAATCTTTTAATCGATTTCACAAAATTCCATATCGTTTTCTGAAGCGCTTCCCAATATACATCTATGCAATGCTGCAAATATTCATATATATATAACCTGCCAATGTGCTGTACAAACAGTGAAATCGACTTTTCCAAACTCAAATGCCAGCGTCACATATTTGCTGTACTGTTCAAACTATGTTAACATATCAATTTCAATGAACTTCCGCTGGTCTGGAAATCTTCCGCTGTATATGCTCCATAGCCCCTTCATTTGTGTGGTTTTGCAAACTGTAGTTCTACAATGGCATTAGAGCTTTCTGTAGCAATCTTGATGGCGGCTGCTCTTGTGCTAATAAAAATCACCAACGAAATCCACACTTCCAGTTGTGTGCAAGTTGACTAACAGCTGAGCGCTTATTAATTTCTGCATGACTGCTGGTGGAGTGAGGTGGCAAAGACATGCTGGCCCATGCAACTGTTCATGAACTGCAGTGGTCACTGATTGTTCTTTGCTTGAAATTACGTCCATCAATCATGCTGCAGTTTAAACGGTCACCACTACCTGATTTCAATTTTTTCTTGAGACACGTGTGCTCAGCCACCCATCGAGTGCTATGGAACTGGATGACGGTGGTCAGTCAGCTAGCCACCAATTCCTTTAATCCCGACCATCTCATTGTTCATGCAGTTTACGAATTACATTCATGCAAACAGAGGAATAGGTTTTGTCACGTACCTGAAGCCAAACGGCTGCTTGTGAAGCTTCTTGCTGCTGCATGCTCTGATCCTTTGATTGCATGAGGCTTGGCTAATGATTTTTGATTGCTTTTCCTTGTGAAGGCATCCTCTGGCCGGATTTGAGCTGCATGCAATCGTTTCCACGTTCAACTCTGCCCGTTCAAGCTGCTGTTGTTGCATGGTCACAAAACCAGAACTTCTTTTTGCCATTTCTTCCAAACGGTAGATCGGATTGATCTGAAACTCGGTGAGCATGTTCCTACCATCATTATGCATCTCCCATAGCAAATTCGTGATCAATGGATGCACGGATTTCGATAAAAATGGAAAATGGCTGAAGATTTCAGAGGTCGATTTCTCGGAAATCGTGCATCGGAATCGACTGAAACTGCTGGGGTAGGCTACTATCACCCATGTGCATCTCCCCATGAAACAAGTTTTGAAACGGATGCACGGTTATGGAGAAAATGCAAAAATGGCTGGTGGTGATGGAGGTTGATTTCTTGGAAACCGTGCATCGGAATTGCATGAAACTGCTCAGGCATTTTGTCATCAACCTTGTACAATTCCCCATAAAATGGTTTGTCAAATGGATGCATGGTTTTCAAGTTATGGAAAAAACAAATTCTGCTCTATGTGTTTTTGCTTCAAGGCACTTTGCATTTCGGTTGCATGGTATGACAAAATGAATTTTGGCTGTGATGCAGGCATGGAGATGATGGAGGAGGAGTTGGAAGATTGCATGAGGGCTTCTGAACCCTTGAGGAAGTTACCATGCTTGCCAAACCACTTTTTGAAATGCATGCCTAGTTTCCCACAATTTCTACAGGAAGTTCCTGTAGAAGCACAATGAGAAGCACAAGGAGGTGAAAAAATGATGGATGAAGGCAAGGGATGGACACACAAGTGCTTGTAGGCCTAATCAACAGATTCCCACCATTAGATTCACTTTTGAAATTGGATTTGGCTCGTCCAAAGGTTCTACAGGATGTTTCCTGTAGAAATACAGAGCTTCCTGTAGAAGACACAGTTTTGAGGAAAGAAGCATAATGACATGAAAAAAATGATGGAAAAGGGGTGAGGAATGGAAACATGGATGTGGGTAGGCCTCATGGACATATTCCAAGCCTTCAGGTCCTCCTCGGAGATCAATTTGGCTTTTTTGTAAGCTTCCTGTAGAAGATACGAAACTTCCTGTAGAAGGCACAAAAACTTCTTTGTCTTTGTTTTGAGTGATCCACCTGACCTACAATGTCCTTCTTGCAACCTGCAATTAGCCAATGGAAATTAGTTTTATTTGTTCTTTTTTCTTTTTCTCTTTTTTTTTTTTGAAAAACAACTAGGGCGCCTCATGGAGGTTTTCACCCTGATTGCCTACCCTGGGCACCTCCAAGGGAGGTTTTCACCCAAGGATCTTATTCTCTTTTCTCTTTTTTCCCAACCCATTGACCGCCTCATGGAGGTTTTCAATCAATGAGCCAATCTAAGGCGCCTCCGAGGAGGTTTTCACCTTAGATTTCTATTTTCCTTTTTTCATTTTTTCTCTTTTTCTTTTTTTCTCTTTTTTCTTTTTCTTTTTTTTCTACCCTACCCTACTTGAAAAACAAATTCATTCTCAAGTATAAGAATACTTCCAATGGAGCCATGTGCACATCGAGATTAGAGACAAAATGATGTGAAGGCTCGAGATGCATGCTTTGACAGGTATCCAGATCTCAGAGACCAAATGATCTGGCGTTGAAGGGATCAAACAAAACTGAGGAAGAAAGTACTGCTGCAACTTAGTGACCTTCCGAAACCATATCTCAATATAGCTTTGATATCCTTGGTTCTTTGGCTGATCTGGATCATTCTTCATGTCACCTTCTAACATGACTTTCTCATCTTCCTCTTTTTGCTGATCTTTCTCTTGAATACATGGAAGATCTGATGGTAACCATGAAGGAACTCTCTCGATCTCTGATTCTGATCTCTTCTCTTCATTAAGTGCAGCCCATGGTTCTTTGATCTCCTCTTTGGAATCTTCTTTTGCTTTTGGTCCTTCAATGTTTTCAATAGATTCTCTCTTTTGCAACACTCTTCCTGAGCTTTGGTGAACATCATTGAGCTCAAAAGGAGTCATTTGCACATGTTGTGCCTCAGATTTGCAATGGGGTTGAGCTGCTCCATTGTGTGGTTTTGGAAATGGTACGGGTAGTTGAGTGGAGGTGTGAAATTGAGATGGAGATGGATGGCATTGTGGTTGGGTAGGCATTTGGGGTTGCCTTGGTGGAGGAGGAGGCGATGGTTGTGGATGAGTAGGTGGTGGAGGAAAATGAGCGGGATGAGAGTTGTACTGGGGCCTCCACTCCTGATAAGGTGCATTCCACTGCGGCTGTGGCTGAGCATAAGAGTGAAATGAATGAGCAACTGGTTGGGCATAATATGGATCTGTGAAGGAACAAGGAGAATATGACCAAGGAGGAGGTGTAGACCAGGAAGGATGAGCAGGGGGATCCCAAGAAGGCATGAAAGTGGCTTGATAAGGGTCATAATAGGTCTCGGGTATCCCTTGCAGTTCCTGCTGGTAAGATCTAGGTCCATGTGGCCTCCTTTGGTTCATATAATAGAGTGATTCAGTGGCTCCCTTGGCTCTCTGATATGCAGCTTTGATTCTAGGCAAGGAAGGGCACTGATCTGTAGGATGGTATTCTTCACATACAAAACACACTTCTAGGGAGTGCATTGGACATTCGTTCCTAGGATGCTTTTTAAGGCACCTAGGACAAAAAATGACCAAAGCCCTCTTGGCTTCTTCTTGCTTCTTTCGGATCCGCAAGGTATCCAGTTGCATGGCAAGAAACTGCCTCATATCACTCTTGAAATCTTCGATCTGATTTGCAAATTCATCTTTGGACAAGGGACTGCTCCCAACATTTCTGCTTGTAGCCATTTGCTTCAGAGGAATGTTTCTTCTTCTTCTCCCCTAGAGGTTCTTAAGATATGTCTTGATGTCCACCGAGGGGTTCTTTCATCACAGCCATCGAAGAAGAACGTTGGCTGTGTGAAGCAGTGGGGGTGTTGTGCAATCATTTTTCTAACTTATCTCTACTCCTACAAAGCATGAAATGAAATCTTTTTGGTTGATTTTTTCTTTTTTCTACTTCTACTTGCAAAACTGAAATAAATGGAACTACAACCAACTATCTTGCGAAAATGAAAATGCGGAATTGAAAAGAAAGCAGGAAAGGACTAATCTATTTTGCTCAAATCAAATTGCAAGAATGAAATGCTAGGCTACGCTTGCGGAATTGAAATGCTACCCTACGCTTGCAGAAATGAAATTACGGAATTGAAATGCTAATCTACGCTTGCAGAAATGAAATTGTGGAATTGAAATGCTAATCTACTTTTGCATAAATGAAATTGCATAATGGAAATGAAATAAACTACTTAGCAGAAGGTTGTAGTAGAAAATAGAAGAATAGCAACAATCACCAATACTCTGCCGCTTCCCCGGCAATGGTGCCAAAAAGATGGTGGGCTCCAGTATTGTAGCAATAATGCTACAACTCTTGGAGCTTCCTATCTCTAATTTTATCAACCTGGTAGTTCGTACAAACTTGGAAGCGACGGTGCTGTATGCACAAGTACTAGCTCTTGTCGCAGCTGTCACTTGGTCAGCTGGCACAAGTCCGCTAGGGCTCAAGCCAACTTCTATAGGCTCATAGAAGAAGCTTTATGAGTGATGGACGAAAGCTATCTTGAAGGAAGCTAACCTACTTTGCAAAAAGGAAATGGAAAGCTAACAAAGCATAGAAACCCTAATAAACCCTAATTTAACTAGCTTGACCCTTACAATGCAAAAACGTGAATGAAACTTCTACCAATGATGCTATTACATGCAGTGAGTTGAAATACATGAATCTAAGCTACTTGCACTTGAAAAGACATGTTTTTGTATTTTGTCATTAAGTGGTTGGATTTATTGTGATGATGCTTTTGATTAGGGTTTGGTTGTGCAGGAGCGGTTGGAATGGAAGGAGAGCATGGGCAAGGTCAGGATGGCTAGGGGAGGTCCCAAGGGATCCTTAGCATCAGTCCACAGAGGTTCCTCACGTTCAGATGCTCAGCAACCGAGTGTGTGGGCTCCTACAGGATGTCTGCAGGGGATCCTACAGGAAACTCAGGAATTTCTACAGGAAGGTCTGCAATTCTTCTACAGGATGTTCTGAAATGGGATGTTTGAGGATGGATGGTTGATGGAAGATGCATGGATGGTTATGGAGGTAGGATGGGGGTCTGAAGTGACCCAGGAACTGATGGATGGAGTGGTGAGGTGATGTGGAAAGCTGACTTGGCTTGAAGGTGGTTGAGACAACAATGGGGAAGAAGGTAAGGTTACTTGGCAAAAGAGAAGATGGGAGATGAGGGAACAGACTTGGTGATGGAGGAGCTGATCTGAACGAGGCTCAAATGAACGAGGAGGTGATGAAGATGCCCTGCATAGTGGTTATTTGATCAAACCAACTACATCTTGCATGCAATCGAAATATCATGTGATCTATCTAACAAGTTAATGAAATCGGTGGACAGCAACCTTATTCATGAAAAGAATCACGTACAACCTGTGAACAAAACATTATCAAAGAGATATAAACGCATGAATAACTCCTACCAATCTATCTTAAACATAAGAAACTACTTTAACCATCAAAAGCAACCTAAGTAACACAGCATGAATTAAATCTAAAGAGCAGATTTTTTCTCAAGAACGCAGCAAACACACATAAAGAGAAACAAGGGAGGTACTGGGCGCTTGAGATGGGCCCAACCCCAAGAGCTACAGCCTCCCATGAAAGATTTAGAGCTGGTGCAAAGCTGGATCCATCTTTATTAATCAAGAAATGAAAAGTACATCAAAACTGTCCACAAGGAGAACTTGAACATGAGCTGAAAGCAAAGCTAATCTATTGCATAAAAATCGAACTACAAACTAGCTAACTAATGGCTAAAACAAAATTACTAACTAGCTAACCCAAATGAGGCCCCAAGCCTTCTTATTTATACAATTTTGAGGACCCAACAGTCCTCCTAAAAGTTAGGGACTTGGCTGCCCAAGACTTGTAGTTAACAGCAGTCCAACTTGACTTGCTTGGCTGCCCTTGAGCTGATTGATTCGGTGGCCCTTGAACTCCGAGCTGATGGTGGAGAATTCGAGGTAAGGGCCCATAAATGAGGGGGACACCTTCCTACAAATCCTCTAGCTTGTTCTCCCACGAATTTGGCTACCAAGTGCTCATTAAGACCTTCCATTTTGTCTCCAAGTTGACCAAAAAGGCTACACAAAGCACCCATTAGACTTGTTGGCATAATGACTAACCAAATTCACTCTATTAACATAAAAATAATCAAAAACATGCAATAAACAAATGAGAATGGTGGACTAAGCCAAATTAGGATGTTGAATGAGCCCAAATAATTGTACATTTTTGGGGCTCATCAGAATGATATGCAAAATATATTCCTAGAAGAATATAAAGATCATGATCTTAAAGAAGAAATATTTAGAATGAATCAAAGAGAAGATGATAGTCTGGAGGATCTAATAGAGAGGTTCATGTATAATCTTAAGGGGGAAAAACTACATCATTTAGGATCCAACACACTAAAAAGCCTCTTATTTAGAATAATTAGGGATGAGTGGATTGATATCCTTAATCTCATAAGTAGAGGTGATGTATATCAATTATCATTTGAGGAAATTTTTGAAACATGCCAACATATATTGAGGAAAAGCAAGAGTAGTTAAATCAACATCAAGATCAGTAAGTCAAGCTAAACTTGGAAATTTGTTTGATGAATTTAAAACAGAAATTCTTAGCAATATAACCAAACAAGTAGAAATGTTAAGAATACAAAATGAGCAAAAAGAAGATGTTTGTGTTGTCCATGCAGAATCACATGATGTTAAATATTGCTCCTCATAACAAAGGTTGAAGGAAGTTCACCAAGAGGACAATGGAGCATGTCAATTTCCAATGCAACAATGCTATATAGCTCCAAGGGGACCATGGCGGCCTATTCAGCCTGATATGATGCAAGAGCCTAATTCACAATTTCAAGGTTATGCATATCCACCTAAAAGTAATTGGAACACGCCCTTTCCTTGGCAACATTGGCCATATCAACACCAAAACCAATCTTTGCGACAAGGTTAGCAAGGAACTTATGGGAGCCATCCACAATATCCTTAGTATTTTCCTCAATATCCTTCATACAAAACTCCATGTTATCCTTACCATTCACCTCCACCACAACCACAACCCCATCCACATCCATCTCAAATATACACTCCCACTCAACTACCTATACCACCATTCCCAAACCCACACATTGAAGTAGCTCAGCCCATTTACAATGCTAAGGTACAACACTTCCAAACATCTCCTCTTGAGATCAATGGTATACACCATAACTCAAGAAGAGTATTGCAAAAGAGAGATCATCTTGATATCATTGAAGGACCACATCCAAAAGAAGAAGATTCAAATAAGAAGACCATAGAACCATGGGCTGCGATTGATGAAGAGAAAACATCAAAATCAGAGATTGAGAGAAATCCCTCATGGTTACCATTAAATATTCCATGTATTCAAGAGAACGATAAAAAAAAAAAAAGGAGGAATATTTGAAGGTCATGGTAGAAGAAGACATGAAGAATGATCCAAATCAGCAAGTGGACCAGGGGTATCACAACTATATTGAAATAAGATTCCAGACAGTCATTAAGTTGCAGCAATACCCTCGTCTTCAATTGTGCTTGATATCATCAAATTCAAATAATTTGATCTCTCAAAATCAGGTAAATGTCAAAGCATATATCTCAAGCCTACACATCAGTTTTTCTATCATCTTGATGAGCGCATGGCTCCATTGGAAGTATTCTTATAATTGAAAGTGATTTTTTTTTTCAAGTAGGGTAGGGTAGGAAGGAAAAAAAATATGAAAAATAAGAGAAAAAAATAAAAATCTCAAGTGAAAACTTCCTTTGAGGTGCCTAGGTAGACCTACTAGTTGAAAACCTCATTGAGGCGGCTAGTAGGCCTAGAAGAAAAAAAGGAAAAAAATAAAAGAAATCCTTGCTTCATGCATCTCTTTGATAAATGCATGTACTCTCCAACATCTACAAGCAACAAGAACTAGTTGGTACCAAAACGAAAATTGGTCAAGCTTAGTGAAAAGGAGTCAAATTTTGACTTTCTCCTCCTTTGCTCAAATGCTTGAACAAGGCCAAGGCCATGCCAATCCATCACCCTCATCTATTTTCACCATTCACTCATCATTCTCAAGCTTCTACCATTCAGTCTACTTGTCCTAAAAATCTACAGAATGCTCTGTTTTACTACAAGATACAAAAATATATAGAGCAAAAAATTGTTTTTGCCATAACTTGAAAACCATGCATCCATTTTCCAAGCTGTTTCAGGGAGAGATGCATATGGACGATGGTAACATGCTCAAGAAGTTTCAGCAAATTCCAGTGCATGGTTTCCACGAAATTTGCCTCCATCACCTTCAGCCATTTTTGCAGTTTCTCAATATCCATGCATCCATTCAAAACGTTGTTTCATGGGAATATGCATATGGATGATGGTAAGATGCCCAAGAAATTTCAGCAAATTCCAATGCACAGTTTCCAAGAAATTGGCTTCCATCACCTTCAACTATTTTTAGTTTCTCTCGAGATCCATGCATCCATTGACCAAAACTTTTCTATGGAGAGGTGCATAATGATGATGGAAACATGCTCAAAATGTTTCAGCTCAATCAAGTCTATCGTTTCAGAGATATGGATAAAACAAGTCATTGTCCTGTAAACCTACAGGATACAAAACATCACCTACAGGATTGGTAGTGAGTAGTTTTAAAGGAGATCCAGAGGTCAAATAAGCTCCTCTGGAGCTTAGTAGTAGCATCAGGATCATCAGCATCACCATCCAACACCTACACATCAACATCAACTCAGCAGTAGCATGCAAGTCTCCCCAACAACCATCAGGTAGGTATAGGTATGCAATATTCTTGACCTCTTCTCTTGAGCATATTATAGTTAGAAATTTGTTGTCAATGCATGAGAGATGGTGTTTTATAAGCTAAGGATTGGTCAGCAGTCTCAGCTGCCTTCAGCTAGTTAATTGCAACTCACTCCTTCACTCATGCAATATTGAAAAGTCAAATTATGAAGGGTGATGATTTCAAGGAATGAGGAAAGTAGTTAAAAGAAGAAATTTTTGCAAAGGCCAAGGTCACCACAGCACTCCAAGCCCTCCATCCACTTCATATTCACTATCTATTCAACATTCATCCATCCCATTTCATTCTTGAAAAAACCAACAAAGAGATTATCCTCTCCATTTTCATGAAATTTCCATACGCAGGTCAGCAAGAAGGATGGTCAAAGAGCAAAGGAGGATCACAAAGAGACCCCTGTCACTCACATTTTTATTTTACCACTCATTACCATTCATTCCTTCGCCATTTCTGTCATTTTTTCCACTCCTTTACTTCAGTTTACAAAGGGACTGTGTTTTCTACAGGATGATCCTATAGGAATTACAATGACCCAGAAATCCTATAGGAGGTGTCCAAATGGTGAAAAAATGTAGCATATGGTGGATAAGGGTGTGGAAGACCTTGCCAAACTAAAAAAGTATTTATGAGAGATTCTTAAGCGTAAATCACATAGAATATCATTTGTCAACGCGTTTCGAACCAACTAGTGTGGTTCATCGTCAGGACAAGTTGAAGAAACAGATCCAGCTTAGCATGTTAAATAGTCTGAGCAGAGTCTCCAACGGCTAATTCGACCAACGGCTAATTTTGACCTTGGGACCAGGGTCAAATTATTAATATTATTATTACTATTATTTATTTATTTATTTATTATTATTATTATTATTATTCAATTTTTAATAAATAAAATAATTTTAATTGGTGTTAATGGTTAGTTAGAAAACTAATTCATTTATTTATTTAATAATTAATAATTAATAATTATAAATATTATAATAATAGGTTGTTAATAAAAGTTAGTTAGAATTAATAAAAATATAGGAATGAGGTAACTAAAAAATAAAAATAATTGGAACGAGGTAAAAAAAAAAATAATAATAATAATAATAAATAAATGAATAAATAAAAATACATAAATAAATATTAATGTATGTAAATTAAAGAAGCTGGTTATAAAAGGTACTAAAATAAATAAATAAAATAAAAATAAAAATAAATTAGTTAACTAATTAGAACGTAACAAATAACCATAAAAATAACAATAATAATAATAATAATAATAATAATAATAAATAAATCAATAATAACAATGATAATAATAATAATAATATGTAACAAGAAAAGATTATCAAGTTAAATAAGTTAACTAATAAAAATCATAATCCTTCAGTTAGGAAGAGAGGGCTGGGATCCAACAGCTGCTTATCTTCCATCTGTCCTCTCTATTGAGATTGTTCGGTCTTTTCTCAATTTCAAGGGCTTCCCTAAATTTTCGGTGATGGAATTGTGAAACCCTAGCGATAACACTCGCCTCCTCTATGCAGACATGATGATTGGTACTCTCTGCATGCTCAGCTAAAGCGGGAGACTTGGTTCTCCTATGCCTGAGGTCAGTTGCATGCTCACTAATCCTTTGACTAATGGAGCGACCAATCTCACCAATATAGGGTGCCCCACAGGAACAAGGAATAATAAACAAGAACTCATCTTGAATAAGGGCAAGAAAGCAAGCTAATGGTCTCAAGAAACAATGGTTTTTCTTTGAAAAAATATATTTTTAGGCTTGTCCTTGCAGAGCTTACGGCCAAGATTCTTAATGCACAAGAGAGAGGCCACCAAGTCCATGGATGAGGCATAATGAGGTCACTAAGTTGCTCAGAGGATGAGCAACACTTTCAGCAGGGGGGGTATGATGGGAATTTAAATTAGACATAAATTAAGGCCCATGCCTCTAATTTAAAACATAAATTAAGGCCTATGACCATATTTCAGCACATTAAACCTGTCTTTTTGCATTAGATAAATTATTTTTAACTTTAATATATTCATTAGGAAGGTTATGAATAATTGAATACTTGTGCCTAATATTGTTTATTTTTTCTGGAATATTATGAGAATATTGGCCAGATTATGGAGAGTTGGAGGAGAAGATAATTTAGGGACTTGTTCCCTACTATTGGAGGATCAATAATAAATAATAAGTTAACAAGATATTATGGAATTATGACACAAATTGTGGAACTCCAATGATTGAGAAAATCTAGGAATGTGTTTCACTAATCAAGGGAGGAGATCCACCAATTAAGGGAGCAGATCCACTAATCAAGGGATTTCAGTGGGGAAAGCTTCCTCCATCCATGGAAAATGATTCTTAATCATTTTTTATAAGTACCAAGTCGAATTTGCCTCTAGGGAATGATTGAGAAAATCTAGGAATGTGTTCCCTACCATTTAATGCAAATTCCTAGTATTGGGGACTAGATCTACTAATCAAGGGACTTTGGTGGGGAAAGCTTCCTCCATTCATGGGGAATGATTCCTAATAATTTGTTATAAGTACCAAGTCAAATTTACCTCTAGGGGGGGATTTTCATTAGTGTTATTATGGAGAGAGCTTGTATTTTTGCAGCTCCATTGTATTTTCTTGCAGGGATGTAATTGTATTGATGAAAATAATGAAGATTGGTGTCATGTTCAGCTTCTAAATCTTGTTTCCCTCCATAAGTCTCTGATTTTCCTTGGGCTTGGCCATCCCAGGAGCCTTAGAGCCCTTTTGTATCATTTTCTTTCCTTCTTTTCATTGCTTATTCACATGCATCTCTAGTTTTTATTTCTTTCTATTTCTGCATTTAGTACTAATGATTTCTTGTTTTAGGATTGAGTTAAATGGTTGATGTAAGTTCTTTTGAAGGATCACAAGAATTATTTCATCCTTGGAAAATCTTTGGAAGTTCATAGATATCATCGAGTAGCTTGGATTAGTCTTCTTATTCCCAAATCTGGATTGTTGGACCTCCTTTGTAGCAAAGAACAATAAATTTCTGTTATTTTTTAGAGCATGCTAACAAGTTTCAATCGACTTAATTCCACTTGCATTAGATCACAAAAACATTCTAGTTCATAAAAAATATCACCCCATTACATTTTCACTTGATTTGGTTAGATTTACTAGCTCACTAGTTCTCGAATTTCTAGATTTTCGACTACTAATGTTTTGTTTTGTTTTGTTTTATATATATATATATATATATATATATATATATATATATATATATATATATATATATATATATATATATATATATATATATATATATATAATGGGTTAACATACGTCTTTTTGAGTGATTCCAATTGGAATAGGGACCTAAAAAATCCTAGTTAATAACAAAATTTGTTCCATCCAATTTGGATTTGATTTTCTTGGTCATTAAACCCTCGCCAATTTCATCAGTTCACAAGGAAACTTCTCCAAGATTTTTGAGCAAATCCATTCATCTCCCAACTTTGGTTTTGAGTTCTGAGTGATCCTAGGAATTTTCCCACTCCATTCCACACATCACACACCTTTCCTTGGACTCCCATCACCTCCAACACCTCGAATTTTTCTCTCGGTTGTATCCTGTAGGTTCACTATAATTCCTACAGGATCATCCTGTAGGTTTCTACTACATCCTATAGGTTTTCTTGAAATGGCCTGTTTTGAGTCCGAATTGAGAGAAAACCTCTAGGAAGTCACCAAACGCCTCCCAAGGGTATCCCACACCATCCAACCATCTTCTAACCCTTCCATCCAACCTCCAACATCCTTAATTCACCTACCACATCACCAAAGGAAATTAGTTTGCATACTTGATTTTGCATAAAAAGACAAAAAGACAAAAACAAATTTATTTCAGTCCCTTTACTTGCACATTAGTGATGTTTGATGCTTCTTACTTCCATGATTAGATAGTAGCATTTGGTTCATGATAATTTAACATTATTTCAAAGCATAGTTTCTTGGCAGTTAATTAGGAAATGGTGTGATTTAGCATTGAATTTTTGTATCTTTCCTTGTACTTTATTTCTTGCAATAGGTTAAGGTTCCATTTCGATCATTTCATTTTCTGCAATTAGTTTAGGATTTTACTTCAGTACATGCATTCCATTACATCATGACAGCAAAGAAAGGACGCATTGTATGCCGCACATATAGTGTCGACACCTCTTAAGTTTTTACGAACCTCGAGTTCATAATTAAAGTCGGTATCCTTGGGAGTTGCAACATTCTTGTTGCAATACCGAGGCTCATCAGTGATATAGTGTCTTAGTCAAGTATAGTCAAATTCAAAACACTTGTCAACTAAATGTAAACTCACTATTCCAATGTAAGGGTCAAGTCAAAATGTAATTGTTTCACCAATGTGTCATAGTTAAGTCTCATTCAAAAAGAGTTAATTCAAGGTTAAGTTGTCAACTCAAATTCATATCTAGGTATTACTACCATGTCATAGTCAAGTAAAGGCAAAGTCAAACATCGTAGAAGGCTCACTAAGCAATCAATGTTTCACTTCATAATCAAGGTATTTTTCATGTTAAGGTATCAAGCATATTAATTCAATTCACACTTCAACTTGTAAGTCAAAAATCATGTTCCTATGTAAATGTAACGATGTGTCACTTGTTGTCCCTTCACATATCACTTGTCAACTATGTAACATTAGATAAGGACAATGGAAATCATAACACCAATCAAAGTCAAGATAATGTCAATTTTGATATAGTCTCAAAGTTAAATGAGTTATGTCAAAGTCTATCAATTCATATTTGCATAGCTCAATATCCTATACTACATCATAGTTCATTGGTATTGTTGGTTCATGCAATATTTCATTCAATGTTATGTTACAAATTTCTCTTATGAATAGATCTACATGCCTATTGTGCATGAAATTTAACTCAGAAATGCTCCATGTAGACCTTATGTATGATCTAAGCTTTAATATCTTGCAAAACAATGAACTCCCTTTATATTCTAGCTTAGATATTAGATATTAACCCCAAAAATGCGCAGGTTCAGTTGTTGTAGTTGAGATTGAAAAATAATTATCTCTTTACCAAACCAATTAACGTTGCTTCTACACTTAATAAAAAATTACTTCGTCCATCATAGTGATTTCATCGTTTATGTAGGTAGAAAAATATGGTTAATATATTAATACATGCCGAACATTCATCCATGTTTTGTTGAGACTATTCAAATTATGTGACCAAGCACATGAATTTATCCTTGAAAGTAAACCTCTGTTGAACTATTGTAACTTGACTAAACTATCGACTCACTCACCATTCAAAATATTAGAGCATAATCAAACCATTACAACCATGTCATAAGTGACAAATACAAAGGAAAATGTATTATAATAATCACAGTAGTTAATCAAGGTTGCCCTGATTCGTAAGAGAAAAATGTTTACACAGGTCTGCGACCTAGCACAAAAGTCCAAAAAAAAAACCAAAACACACAAGAAGAACATTAATTAAATGACTTACCTCTTTGTTTCCCTAAAGTTTGTTCATGTAGGAACTTTGTATATGCCTCAAGAGTCTTCTTATAGGGCCGAAAATTGCAGAACAAGTCAAGATCTTCTGGAGAAATCACATAGAAAATTTAGGGTCGACGTGTTTTGAACCTCTATCTAGGTTCATCATCAGGACAAGGATGAGGAGAAAGATCAACAGACCACTAATTTATATCAGAGATGCAATGGTAAATTTCCAACGGTCAAAAAATAAATACAAACAAAAAGATACATTAAGGGATAAAAAACAATTTATTTATTAGTTCTTTTTTAATTTAATTTTAGTTTATTTATTTCTATTTTTATTATTCAGAAATTATTATATGACTCTAACAATTTCTAATATTTTATCATATAATTTATTAAGATTCAAATATATTATCAATTAAAATTATATTAAATTATATAAAAATATTATTAATAATAAAAATCGATAAATACAATAATAAAATCAAAACAAATAAAATAGAAGAGATCCTAGAATAGAATAAACACCAACCAGGAAAGCAGAAGGAAACAAAGGAGGGGAGAAAAACCGAGGGGGTTAAGAACAAAGAGAATGGACACACAACTTTCTTAACTTCCATCCATCGTCCCTATTAAGAGTCTTACTTCTCTTTTCAATCTCAATGGCTTCTCTTAATTTTCTATTTTATTATTGTATTTATTGGTTTTTATTATTAATATTATTATTATATAATTTTCCCTTTCTTATTAGATAGATATAATTTCTAATCAATCGTTATTTATATTTAATATAATTTTAATTGATAATATATTTGAATCTTAATAAATTATATAACAAAATATTAGAAATTTTTAGTCATATAATAATTTATGAATAATAAAAATAGAAATTAAATAAATTAAAATTAATTTAAAAAATAACTAATAAATAAATTTCTTTTTATCCATTAACGTATCTTTTTATTTATATTTATTTTTTTACCATTGGAAATTTATCATTACATCTCTGATATAAATTAGTGGTCAATTGATCTTTCTCCTCATCCTTCTCCTGTTGATGACCCTAGATAGAAGTTCGAAAAGCAACAACCCTAAGTTTTCTATATGATTTCTCCAAAAGATCTTGGCTTATATCATGAATGACAGAAGCATCCAATGTGAGAATTGCAGAACAAGTCTACCGAATTTTAGAGCAAGGTGTGAGATGATGTGTTGATAGTTGTGGGAGATATTAGGTTTATTTTTATAGCCAAGTATTATATTGAGGAGGGGATCCTAATTCATACATTGGAGGAATTTTAGGAAGTGTAATTATTATTAATTATTATAACATGTTTAATTAGCATTATTAATGTATCAACTTAGGTCCTAAGCAAAGGAAAATTTCCCTTATGGTGAAGAATCATACTTTTTAACTAAGAAGTTTTCTTTATTTTAAAAACACTAAGGGACACTCCCTAAATTAATACTCTTCCTAAATTAATGTTATCTCAAAATCAATAAGCACCCTTTAATGATTAATAAATAATAGTAACTAAGCCTTAATAGCCCTATTTAAAGTTTGAAATCAACTATTGGCTTAGTGCATATGGTCCTACCAAGGTTTTGAAGTCAATGATTGGTTTACTGTCTTTGGTTCTTGAACCTATTCAGCTTATACGCAATGAGATTGCGGAAAGAATCACTATCATATATTGACAACCTATTGACGGTGCTAGAATTCCGTCAACCAAAAGGTGTCCCTGATGTGAAGTCCCAACTAGACCTCACACTGTTTAGAATAGCAGCTCCATCCAAAATATCAACCCAGTTGCCATGTATTCTTATAGATTTTCCTTGGCTCTAACTGTCAACAAGAGACGAGTGTGTGATGCCTTCAAAAAACAAGGTGTGCCTGGTGAGTGTTTGGTTGTAGGTGTGTCAAAGTTCTTCTACTATGGACACACGCAAACAAGAGGTATCCATCTAACATGCAACAAAATAGTCCATAAAATATGTGACTGTCATTACAACCAATTAATGAGAAATATTTGTCTACCATCCTATGGAACAATCCACAGGGATGGGACAACAATAACAACCATTACAACACATTCTCAATAAGATAAGTACTAAAATAACCGAAATAGTTCAACTACTTTAGCACAGATGAAAGCAAACATGAAATACAAACATTCGCAGAATAGTCTTACAAATATTCATAATCCATGCATGAAGAATGGGTCGACCATGAAGGTTTCTATTATTAAGTAAAATTCTCAATACACATGTATACAATGGACATCACTAGCTCCAATAGTGGAGAATTGGAGCCACTCCTTGCTCCTCAAAAGAACTAGTTTTTCTCTCCAATGGATTGTGGGAGGATCCAAGGTGAATAATTCCTTTGCTCATACAATAAGGGTGTATATATAACCAATAGGTGATGCTTCACCTTCCTTGTGACTCTTTGACTACCCTCATGATTGTTTGAATTCCTATGACTTTTCGACCTTACATGAATCTTCATATTTTGAATGTGTCCTTTAGACTTCCACTTTACAATACATTTCGAATAGGTAATTACATGATCCACAATAATGGTGTGGCATATGATGACTTGTGACAGGACATGACATGACATTGATGACATGAACTGAATGATGATGTGATAGTTCCAAGCTATCCTTCTTATTGCTTCTTTCTTTGTGTCTTCTTAAAAATATGGTACATGTTCTTCTTCTTCCTCCTCCTTATGACTTGAAGATGAGGACTCTTCCATGTGATCTTCATCTTCATCTTCTGTTAGAGTTTGGTGTTCCTTTGTCTTCTCGCTTGATGATCAGTTTATCTCTTTACCTTCGTATGTGTCTTCTAGCATGTCCTCCTTCTCCATCTCCGTATTCATCATCTTTCCATAACGTGATAGAGTACCTACATCTGTAATCCACTCATGACAAGACGAAATTAGTCAGATAAACCTCTAGTCTAATATGGTGCATATTGATCCACTGACTCAGCTGGAACTAGGTGACAAGCTAGGAAAGAGGCTCAGTAACTATGCAATTGCACAACTCAGGTAGTCAGGGGTGAAGCTTGAGCCTTAATACTACGCAATGCGTACTTTAGGCAAGACTAAGGAAGAAATATGTGTAATACAGGAGCTTAGTGTGACAGGCTGAGGGAATGGGAATTGGATCAACCTATTGTGTAGTTCTGGAGGACAGATGGACCAGGTTGGTTGCTTAATTGTGCATCTCATAGAGTCAGTGGTGAACCTTGAGCCCTAAGACTGCACAATACGTAGTTCAGGCAGGATTGGGGAGACAAACTTCTCAGTTTCTGGACTTAGTGAGCTTAGCTGCAAGGTTTTGCATTGCTTGGGAGAACTGCACTATTTTGTGAGGCAGAGGATCTTGGGCCATTGCATAACTCAGGAGCTCAAGGGATGACCTTGAGGATAGAAATTGTGCAGTGCATAGTTGAGGCCAGGTTGGGAAGATGAATTGTGCAATTCTGGGAAGCAAGCTCGAGCTTGAGCACTAGAACTATGCAACGCATCAATCCTAGGAAGTAGGAATCTGGCATTGCGGAGTTTCAAGGGACAAGGATACATCTTGAGGTTTGGAACAACATAGTGCGCAGTTGAGGAAGGTTGGATGAGGCTAGGTTGCTAGGGAATTTCTGAAAATTGGCTAAGTGTGGGACCGAAGTGTGAACAGTGATATGACTTGACTGTGATCACACACTTCAAAAAATTTGATGACATAACAACCTATATCATCCAAAACATGTTAAAAACTTATCTCCCTTAGTGCGACAACTTTGGGTTGACTTTACGACAAGTGCGACACTAAAGGTACACTTTGCAATGACCGTGACGAAACTTGTGCAACAGTTCTTGAAACTTTGGGAATGAGTGTGACTAATGTTTTCATTGTTAGACCAACTCATTCACACAAAGATAACCCCTTGAAACCACCAGAATAAGCATACATATATTGTGCAATAGCTAACATGAAAAAAGATGCCAATTGCTAAAGTGCGAACGACTCTTGTGATATATGGACGATAGTGAAAGTAACACAGGCCAGAGAGAGATCCATCTGGAACATGCCATATGAGGATGGTAATATAGCAACATATTTTAATCATCTGGCACACCAGGGCAACTCTCATTTCCAGAAACTCTTCAAGGTCCCCCTAGTGCCACCCTCACTGAAATTATCCGGATTGTTGGTCACTTCCCTCGGTTTGTTGATCTAGAAGAGGTAGAGGAGCTTACAACTCCTGTAACAATGGGAGAATTGGAAAGCACACTAAAATGGTTCAAAAAAGATAAGGGTCCAGGGTCGGACAGATGGACTATCGAGTTCTATCTATTCTTTTATGAAACTATTGGACAAGATCTTCTAAAGTTGGTGGAGGACTGCAAGATTTCAGGGAGAATGTACAAGGCTATCAACTCAACCTTCATCGCCATCATTCCCAAATATGACTCCCCCACATCTTTCAATGATTTCAGACCTATTTCTCTCTATAACTGTCTTTAAAAGATCATTGCCAAAATTATTGCCAATAGACTTAATCCTATTCTCTCATGTCATATTTCTACGAAATAATTTTCATTCCTCCACAATAGACAAATTCATGATGCTATTGGAACTGCTCAGGAAGCCCTTCACTCCATGAAAACTAAAAATCTTAAAGGTACCATTCTCAAAATTGACCTATCCAAAGTTTTTGATCGAGTTAGCTAGCTCTATATAAAAATTCTCCTCACCCACCTGGGCTTTCCTCCCCCCTTCATAAATTGGGTTATGTGCTGCATCACTACTGCCTCCTTCAGTGTCATAATGAATGGCTCTACCTCCAACTTCTTTCATGCATAAGGTGGACTCAGAAAAGGTTGTCCCCTCTCCCCACTCCTCTTTCTAATAGTCATGGAGGGACTTAGCAGACTAATAGCCTCAGCCAAGCGAGAAGGGCAATTACAGGGACTTAATATTTCAGATCAATGTATACTCATTCACCTCCTCTTTGTCGATGGTGTGCTTGTCTTTCTCAATGGAGGCATTCGAGACACCACCATGTTCTATGACATATTACTACTTTCCTCCTCGGCCACAGGTATGGAACCTAATCAACTGAAATCCTCCATCACTCTATCAACATTCACCCCACAGGAAGCTCGGGTTCCACCACATAAATTTTCTTTCCAGAGCCATCAACTAGAGGATGGGCTCAAATATCTTTGGTTTTGGATCAACCCACACTACTACAAGATTGCTGACTGGATATGGCTTGTGGTCAAGATCGAAAAATGATTGCACAATTAGAATCATAGTTTCCTTTCCAAGGCAGGTCGATTAGTGCTTATTAAAACAATCTTGGAGGCTACACCTATTTATTGGATGTCTCTGGCATGGATTCCTAAAGGAATTTTATCCCCAATACAAAAAAATTGTCGCAGATTCCTTTGGAATGGCTATAAGGACGAAAAACCTTTTGCCTGGGTGGGTTGGAAACTCATTGTAATCCAAAAAACGTGGGGTGGTTGGGGACTGAAGGATCTATCCTCCTTTTCTCAAGCACTAGATGCAAAGATGGGATGGCTTATCCTGACCTCCCAGAGCCTCTGGACACAAGTGATCTACTACAAATACATCTGGCCACATCATATTATGGACCAGATTCATTTGCCCACCCGGAAACGAACTGGGATATCCATGGTTTGGGGAGCGATTCTTCATACCATGCCCACCATCACGAATGGACTCGCCTGGAGAATTAATGATGGTTCATTGGTGTGAATTGGCTTCGATCCCTGGTTGGGTTGTGGTAACATGTTTTGACTTCCTTCTAATCTCATACAATTTCTTAAACACAAAAATATTAATTTGATTGCCCATATTGTTGACCTTGGGAATATCACAGTATTTTCACAAGCATGGACTTCAGTGGAACACCTAGGTATTCTTGTTCAATGGCAACAATATTGGGAGGGCTATATTACTGCACTGATAGAATCACGTGTTCGTATCATGGATGGCACTGATGAACTCATCTGGGCCCTTATTGAACATGGCACTTACTCCCCTAAGGCTATTTATCCCATCATTCATGATGCCCACAGGCCACTAGTGCTTTTGGATTGTTGGGGCAGGTTATGGAAACTAAAAGCGCATCTGTGTACTAATCTATTTATGTGGAATGTATTACGGAACAAGACACCAACAAGGATCAATTTAATGAAACGATCCTTCTCTGGTCCCTCCTGGTGCATGCTTTGTCATCAAGCAGAGGAAAGAAATGACCACCTATTCATGTTTTTCCCAACAGTGAATCACATTTGGGAACAGGTCCATGCTACTCTATCCATAACCATCATATGGCATGGACTCAATGTATCAGAAGCCTGGGAACTTTGGCGAGCTGCGTCCTTGAATCTAAAAGTCCACTATCTTCCACTGCTTATTTGTTGGACTATTTGGCTCACTAGAAATGGGATCATTTTTAGAGATAAAATTGTTCGATGGCAGCCTTCCATTGCCAAAATTGTTGCTGCATATCATGAAATACCATAAGAGAATCATACCCCTATTGGTCGCGTTGTATCACTTGAATCCATTGATCACAATAATCCCTGGGATTTTTTTAATGGAGCAGCACAAGTATAGGGTTGTGGAGGGGGTATACTACTGCATAAAAATGAAAATCATCACTACAAAATTCAAATGGGTTTAGGGATGGTGACAAACAACTATGCAGAGTTGATCTCTCTTAGACATCTCTTCCATTTTTCTCTTGCACATGCATGCAATCACATTCAGATTTTTGGAGATTCTAAAATCATCATCAATTGGTTCAACAACATATCTACATGTCATATGCACTCTCTCAGGAACATATTAGATGAAATTAGGAACTTAAAAGCACAATTTAATTATATCTCTTGTCAACATATTTACAGGGAACGTAATTCGATTGCTGACCAACTTTCCAAGGAGGCCATGGCACATCCCAGAGGACTATGGATAATACATGATTAGCAAGGAGATGAGCATTACCAGTACTATCATCGTCCCTATATAGATCAGGCCTATCAGTGGGCCGACAGGCCCTAATGTTTGCAGTATACAACAATGATTTATATCAGTACTAGCTTTTACATTGTATATATTTTTTACATGAATTTTTCAGTATACCCTGTGTGGTAAATTATGTACAGACTTATATATTTTTGAAGGCTATAGCTAATATACTGTGTATGCCATACATGCATCTACTACATGTAATTTTGCTATATTAATTAAAAATTATGGTTTTTCCTCGAGAAAAAACCACATGCTAGAGAAAAGATAAAATGAAAATAACACTAATTAGAGTGAAAGAAAGCGAAACGACAACCAAAAACATGAAAATGACACTCACAAAAGCAAAGTTGCATGAAGGCGGCAATTTTAAAAACTCACCAAAATGAAAGTACGTGTTGGGTTGTGTTATACTCTTTCCACGACTAGCCCCCTTAGCAAGACCGAGGGGTTAGAGAGGGGGTGGAGCCCCCCCTTCGTTGTGTCGATGCGCAGTGGGGAGGGTCACAAGGAGGGTGGCAGCCCCCTTGTACAGGGGGTTTGATGGGGGTGGTTAGCCCCCCTCTACAGGCTCTGGGGCAGTGTCTCAGGGAAAAAAAAATTGGACCCATGGTTTTGTTCATGGTTTTCCACACATGGTTTTGGGTGCGATGGATTTCAGTCCATTGTATTGGATGCTTCAACATGTATATATATGCATTGGAACATTGAAAGGAACATAATGAAAAATCAATCTGGTAGTCCTGGTTTTGGGATTCAGGGGAAAATCTATGTGTATATTTGTTTTATGTGGTATGCTCTCACTATTGTTTATTTTCTGTTTTTAGAATTTGTATGTAGATAATTTTTGTATGAGGTTAAAACCTACAGTACAAACGCAGCTAGAATGTGAGAAACTATCATTACCAGTACACACTGATTGTCGACATGGATTGGACATTGCCATGCACAGTCTTGATGGAATGTGTTATGCTTATCCATGCTTGCATAAAAGATTGTGCTCATGAACTTGTTGTAGACTAAGCATGTGTGAGCAAGTGACTTCAACAATTCTGATCCAATAAGGAAGCTCAAAGTGTCGGCTAACCAAGAAGTGACTATGGAATTATCGATTGCAAGATCCATAGTATGCTCCAAAATTTGAGTGTACGCAAAATTTTGGAGGGTGTTTGTCGCAACAACAACACAACCATAGGTGAATAACATGTCATGTCAGTACCCCGTAGGGTTTTAGCCCACAAAACTGGGTTTTCAATTTCAAACTCAATTTTTGTTCAAACCAAGAGGAACCACAAGTGTTATAACCCTATTTTCCACTTCATTATAGTGAGAGAAACCCAAGTTCAACTTACCCTAGTTGTTGGCTAAAATACATCCCCTTTTTACCTTTTCTTTTACTTAGTGAGATTTATCCGATGATAAAAGGGTGGAATTACATGATTGATTTATTTCTCATAATTAGTTTTTCAAATAATTATAATTATGAGATAATAATTATTTCATAATTGAGATAATTAGGAAAAAGCTCATAATTGTGAAAAAGGTTTCTAGAGTTTTGTATTCCCAAAGTGATCAACTTGTCCCACTTGTGTATGAGTTGGCTAGGGGTCCATTATTGTAGAAGTTTCCTAACTTCTCAAGCCCCTAGGTGTCTATATACATTCTCCCAAAGGATAGAATGAACCTATATAATCTCACCAAGAGGAAAGGGGGTTAGATATAGTATCCAAACTATAACGCGAGAGTTTTTCTATATTAGGAGAGGAGACCATACTACAAGCTTGAGGAGACAATCTCCTTTGTTGGAAGGTATACATTTGTTGTACTTTCATTTTGGATTAATAGATATATGTTGCTTTTATATATCCAGGTTTTGAGTATGTTTGCAACAGTTACATATATTGATTCTATGACATTATGAGTTGACGATCTTCTGAGGAAGATCATTTGTCATCCTTGAGTGTTTGTGTTTGTGTGTAGGTGTTGAGATCAATTGTAGATGAATTAGATTCCTTGAGTGGAGTTTGAGGATTCTGCTACGAATTCAAAACCCTTCACCGACTTCTGAGGAGGCCAGGTGCATGCTCTTCCCATTATAACATCTAGAATCATTTTCTTATTTCATGTTTGAGCATTAGGTTGGGATTTGATTCTCTATCTATTGTCCATTTTTCTCTTACTGTTTGGTGGTCTTATTTAGGCAGAATATCATTGAGAAATAGATCCTTGCATGTAAATTTCATTGCAACAGAATTGGCACTTTCAATGAGATCCTTTTTCTTTTTCCCTCTTCGTCTTTAGATCTCTTCTCTTTTTCTTTAGATTTGGTTTTTTTTGGTCTCCCGTTGATTTCTATATAGTTTTTGAATTCATTTTGATCTCCATTGGTTTTACTTACTTCAGATTTGACCTGATCTTAGATATGGAGATTTTGTTCATGTTTTTTCTTATATAGAATTACAGGTTGCGATTGTTTTATCAATTTCTATTTTTTTTTATGTATAAATTTTGATAAAACTAACCACAAATATGGATTCCCCTTAAAATTATACCCAAAAAAAATCACTGAAAATGGACTCTGTATGAGGAAATTATGGCCAATTGAAGATCAACTAGTTTATTTTTCCTTCGCCCTCGCTGTCATGAAACCAACTCACAAAAAGATAGAAAAGAGATATCAATGCCTTAAGAATCATCCTCTTTGAGGGGGAAACCTCCTTTACATTACACAAATGAACAATTTTTGGATGATACAAATGACAAAACCTCCTTTCTATATATAGGAGTCTAAGGGGTCACAATATAATCAAAGTCGACAAAACAATAATAATATAAGGGAACAACAATAACAATAGTGGGCTTTTATAGGGCACAATAATAACAATATGGAGACAATAGGGGCACAACAATAACAATAAGGGCTACAATGACAATAGTAATGGGGATCACTAGTATTATAGGGACCTAACATGCCCCTCTCCTTCAAAAAAGTGTTTTCCTCAATGCTAGAGTAGTTTTGGATGCTTCTGTATAAAATTCTCATCCTCCCATGTGGAATCTTCCATAGATAAGTGTTTCTACTTGACAAGATACTCTGAAATTGATCAATTTCGCATCTGTTGATTTATGTTTCTGTAACTGCTTCAGGTTCCAATATGATTTTTCCTTCCTCTTCAAGTTTTGGCAATATTGTTTGAACTGGGAGTTTGTCACCAATAACCTTCTTTAAGCATGAAACATGGAAAACTAGGTGCACTCGGGAAGCTGCAGGAAGCTCCAATTTGTATGCCATAGTACCAATATTTTGCAACACCTTGTACATACCATAATAATTTGGTGATAACTTATTATCCTTCTTAGCTTGCATGAGGGACATTTTTTATATGGTTATAGCCATAGAAATACCCAGTTTCCTACATCAAAACTTCTTTCGCTATGATGTTGATCTTCTTGTTGTTTCATTCTATTCTGTGACAAAGTTAGGTTATCCTTTAAGAGTTGGAGAACTTGTTGTTGATGCTCGATGTGATCTTCCACTGCTTGAACCTTAGAATTTTCTCTTACATATGATGTGATGGATGGTGGGTGATATCCATAAAGTGCCATAAATGGGGTCATTTTTGTTGTTGTATGAAAGGAAGTGTTATACCACCATTCAACCAAAGGCAACCATTTTACCCGTTGTGTCTGTTTATCAGATACAAAGCAACAAAGATATCCTTCCAAACATTTGTTTACTATCTCAGTTTTCCAATCAGATTGAGGATGATAAGATGAGCTATGAGCTAACTAAGTACCAAGACAAGAAAATAATTATGTCCAAAACTTTCAAGTGAAAATGGCATCTCTATCACTTATAATAATTTTTGGGTTTTCGTGTAGCTTTTGAATTGCTTCCATAAATGCAATAGAAACTGTACTAGCTTTAAATGGATGAGATAATGCACAAAAGTGTGCATAATTGGTAAGTTTGTCAACTACCACCATCAAGACAGTATTTCCTTCGGACTTGGGTAAACCTGCGACGAAATTCATTGAAACCTCCTCCCAACATTGACTTGGAATGGATAAAGGTTGTAATAGACCTGGGGTCTTAATTGTTTCAACTTTATTTTGTTGGCAAACCAAACATTCTGCCACAAACTTTTGAATATCATATTTAAGGCCATCCCAAAAAACTCCTTCTTAACCCTGTGGTAAGTTTTTAAAAATTCTGAGTGCCCTACTAGGGGAGAGGCACGCAATTCCATAATAATTTTTTGTTTCAGTTGGGAATTATGACATAGGTATAAGCGATCTTTGTACCATAAGGAATATTTTTTCCAGCTAAATGTATCAGATGTACTAGTATCTTGTTGTAACTCTTCAATGAGTGCCCACACTTCTTCGTCATTCTTGCATTCATCCCTTGCTTTGTTTATCCAATATCGTTGGATAATAGAAATGGCACAAAGCAATACTTCCAGATACTCATCCTTTCTTGAGAGTGCAACTGCCACAACATTTTGCTTCCCTTTTTTGTATATGATTCCAAATTCATAACCCAACATCTTTTTGACCCATTTTTTCCACTCTTATGAAGATAATCTTTGTTCTAAAAAGTATTTCAAACTATCATGATCCATTTTTACCTTGAAGTGTCTTCCCATTAGGTAGGGTCGCCATTTCTTAAGTGCATGTAGTATTGCCAATATTTCCTTCTCATAAATAGACTTTTGTAAATACTTTCCTTTGATTGGATGACTTTTGAAAGAAATTGATCTTTCTTCTTGCATTAAAACAACACCAATTCCATTTCTTGGGCCATTACATTCCACAATAAAGGTTTGTGTGAAGTCCAGTGTAGCTAAGACCAGTCCTTGGCACATTGCCTCTTTAAGATGTTCAAAGGCCTTTGTTTCTTCTAGAGTACATAAAAATGCATTTTTCTTCAATAATGTAGTTAGGGGTGCTTCTATTCTCCCGTAATTCTTAAAAAACTTGTGCTGATACCCTGTCAACCCAAGAGATCCTCGCAGATGCTTTATGGATGTGGGGATTTTCCATTAATTAATGGCTTTAATGGTCTACCTTAACACCTTCATGAGATACAATATGACCCAAATATTCCACCTCTTGTACTCCAAAGAAACTTTTGGAGATTTTTGCATATAATTGGTTCTCCTCCAATAGTTTGAGCACCCTATCAAGATGTTGAACATGATCCTTCCAAGAATTTTTGTAGATTAGTATACCATCAAAAAATACTAACACAAATTTTCTATGGAAGGGTTTGAAAATGGAATTCATCAAACCTTGAAATGTAGAAGGTGCATTGGTAAGGACAAAAGGCATGACCAAAAATTCATAATGACCCTAAATGATGTTTTCAGAATGTCTTGAGTCTTCATTCTTATTTGACGATATCCTAAACGAAGATCCAACTTGGTGAAGTAAATTGATCCATGTAATTCATCCAATAGTTCATCAATGACAGGAATGGGAAATTTATATTTAATAATGATCTTATTGATCTCCCAATAATCCAGACACATGCACCATGATCCATCCTTCTTGTGAACCAATACTACTGGAGCAAAGAAAGAACTTTTACTAGGTTGAATTATACCAACATCTAGCATTTCTGCAACCATACATTTAATTTCACTCTTTTGGGAATAAGGATATCTATAAGGCCTGATGTTTGGAGGAACACTTCCTGGAATCAAATGAATAGCATGATCATGATCACGAATAAGTGGGAGACCTTTGGGAGTCTCAAATACGTTGGAATGATTGTCCAAGAATTTTTGGAGATCAAGAGAAATAGATGATTTTGATGTGGGAACCTCTAGTGAACATAATTGTGCAATTACGCCTCGTTGTTATTTCTTTAGAAGATTTGTCATTCCATTAGAGTTGATTATCTTTCCTGGTTTCCCTACGATACCTCTTAATTCTACTTCCTTTCCTTCTGAAGAAAATTTCATGAAAAGTTCTTGAAAATTAAAAGTTTTTGTGCCCAAGGATTGTAGCCATTGGACTCCTAGTACAACATCAACACCACCCACTGTAATGGAAAGCATTGGGCTATTCAATACATATTCTCCCATGGATAGCTTGATATTATGGCACTTTCCAGAGAAATTTATGGTTCCTCTGCTTGCAACCATGACTTGACAATATAGTGTTGGATATAGGAAGCAATTCAATTCCTTCGCTATCTTACAATGAATAAAATTATGGGTACTACCCGAATCATTCAACACTATTACCTTTTTCTTCTTGATATGTCCTTCTATCTTGATAGTTTGAGGAGTGGTAATTCCGGACAATTCCTTACAGGATATGGTCGGATTCATTTCTTCTTTCTCTAGGGTCTGTTCCTGGTGTATATTCTCTTCTTTTGATGTTTCTTGTTCCTTTTCTTCCTCCTCTTCACAATCTATGTAAAATAATTTCTTCTCAGCACACTTATGACCTTTAGTGTATTTTCTATCACAACTATAACAAAGCCCTTTGCTCTTTTTTCTTCCAATTGTTGGGGTGTCAACCTTGTAGGTTGTGGAAGGCTAGGGGAAACAACACTTCCATACTTATAGTTGTGAGTGGTAGGCTTCCTTATTGTCATCATTTTTCTTTCCATTTTTCTTGCCAACCTGAATTCCTTCTCCAATGAGTCAGGTTCCCAAAGGTGAACCTCATGTTGGATGTTATTCTTTAAATTCCCTATGAACACATCAATCCTATGATCCTCTAGAATATATTTTACCCTTATATTTAATTTTTAGAAGTCCTCAATGTGCTCCATCATTGACCCCTTTTGTTTGAGGTTTATCAATTGGCTAAAAAAAGTGTTTCTTTTTGTATCCTCATAATATGCTATCATTTCTTCCGTAAAAATTGCGCAAGTGACAATTTGTTTACAAGTGAAAAGCCATCGATACTATACAAACTGATTTGGTTCCAAATATAAATTTGCAATGCATACCTTTTGTGTGTTTTGCACATTATGGAGATCGAAATATTGCTCCATATGTAGTATCCATGTTATGAGATCCTTGCCATCAAACTTCCTCATATCAATCTTTGGAACATGGTGGGTCTTCAATCCAACATTAGAGTCTATGAAATCATGATTAACATTTCTTTTGTTCTCATAATGAGTTTCCTTTACTACCCTTTCACCATTAGTAAGTGTTTCTTATAGTAACTTAGTCAAATCTATCTTCAAATATTCCATCTTAGCATCCATGCCATTCATATTAGCTTCCATGCCATCCATCTTAGCTTGCACGCCATTCATGTTAGCTTCCACGCCATTCATCTTAGCTTCCACGCCTTTCTTTAAACCATCAATCTTATATTTTATTATCGTTTGTGAGAGTGAAATTTGTTGCACTTGGCCTTGTAATTTTGATATATCATGTTGCATTTCTTCCTATTCTTCATGAGTCATGCTAGAGCTTTCAGCTTTCTTACTAGGTGTTTCCATTTTCTTTCTTCAGGGCATCAATTAATGATAATTATGCTTCACTATGCCCTTTGAACTTCAACCTAATTTTTCAACCCAAACTTATGAAAATTTTTAAAAAGCCTACATACATTTTTTCACTTTGTAGAAGCTCAATATTGAATCTATTGTATCTCTGTAATTATGGATCTCCAAGGTCTGAAATTGGTTCCTGAGGTATCTCTCTAAGTCCTCTTTCCAATGCCACTAGTCAGATCAAAATTCGATTCTCCAAGAAAGAGTTATTCCCAATCTCCCAGGATAAGCTAATTATATAATTTTTCAGTAGAGCGAACTTGTACGACGTGCCACATGTCACTGTTTCAACTGTCAGATCTGAAAACGATACACAGAAACCTATAGTTTGTCCTATTTCTATAAATTATTATCAAATTTCGATATGATACTTAGAGAGAACGTTATCAAGATGTTCCCAAGGTCAACTGTTTGGAATGTAATTCAAGAGTCTACAAAAACCCTAATGTCCTTAGATCATATCTCTGAAAATATATCGAGACAAGCTCTGAAATTCAGAGCCAAGGTTCAGAACGATTTCATCTCAAATGGGTTTTTATTTTATTTTCTAAAATGTCACAAAAGGAAAGGTATAGCGAACATTCCAGGATGACCTGTTTGGAGTAGCGAAACCCTAGAATCCAAAGCTCTGATACCAAATGTTATGAAACCAACTCACAAAAAGATATAAAAGAGAGATCAACGCCTTATAAATCAGCCTCTTCAAGGGGGAAACCTCCTTTACATTACACAAATGAACAATTCTTGGATGATACAAATGACAAAACCTCATTTCTATATATAAGAGTCGAAAGGGTCACAATATAATCAAAGTCGACATAACAATAATAATATAATGGCACAACAATAACAATAGTGGGCTTTTATGGGGCATAATAATAACAATATGGATACAATAGGGGCACAACAATAACAATAAAGGCTACGGTGACAGTAGTAACAGGGGAATCACTAGTATTATAGGGACCTAATACTCGAGCGTAACTGCTTTTTCTATTCTTTTATGTTCCTTTATGTACAAAATTCAGTAAAACTAAGTACATATTTGTAATATTCTTGAAATCTTACCCAAAAAAAAACACCTGAAATAGAGTCCATATGAGGGAGATATGCTTGATTGAAAAATAAACCTATTTTCTATCATTTTTTCCCAATTTCAGGGTTTGTCTTTCAAATTTTTTTGCCTGATTTTTTAGTTGTTTTTCTTGAGAACTTGTTGTTATTTGTTGGATCTATTTACTATTATTTATTTCAACTGTAAAACATATCATATCTAAGTGCACTCTTATTGGTTTGTGTTGGACCCTTACTTTGGTGCTACTCTAGGGTTTTCCCTAGACGTTTGGCGTGCTTTGGTTGGGGCCATTGTCCTCATTTTTGGATCCAATTTTCAAGATCTATTTAGTTGATCAAGTAACAACTATTGGTTGACATTTCCTTCCTTTCTCACTTTTAGATTTCTTTTTGACCTCTTGATTGTGTTTTCTCCTTTGGATTTGTTTTCCAAGCTTTGATGCTTTTTAAGTGCTTTACATTCTAACTTGGGGACTTGTCTTTGGCCTCTTTTCAGTTATTTTTCTTCTTTGGTTTGATTTTTTTGTGAGCATATTTATAAATTTGGGATTTGTTGCATCTAATAATTTAGTGAGAAGGTGCACTATCAAAGGCATTGGTGTGTTGTGGAAAAACTCTTACCCTCCTATTGTTCGACTTCATTAAAGTGAAAAGAAGAATTTGCATATAGCTACATGAAGGTTACTAACAAGAGTCATTCACACCATCTTAGTTTCACGCTGCATCCCAGCTTTGTAAACAACAAACACTTAAATTAACGTGATAATAAAATCAAATAAACTTGTATTTTTCTTTTACTGGTAGTAAACCAACACTAGCTTAGGATGTGGTATTCGAGATAGGTGTGTGAGTTAACTGCTCCAAGAATGCAAAATGAACTTAGCAGCTTGTGATAGGGAGACAAATCCACTTCTAGTAGTGAAGTTTTGGAAACCCTTCTAACAAGAGGGTCAAGCACGAGGTCACACTTGAGATGGGAGGTGTGACATGACTCATTTCGCTTAGTATAGCGGAATTTTAATGTGACATGACCCATTTCGTGATATAGTGGAATTTGCACATATTACAAACAGTGTTATTAGAATTTTTTTGTAGCACTTGGGGGCCACTAAGGAGGAAAATCTCAAGGGGGTTTTGGTCTTATCTCTCTAGGCTAAGTGTCTTTCCCTTGCGTGTAAATTTGGCCTGCGAATGTCCCCTTAGGATGTGTTATTGTCAGTGGTAACCATAGTGGCCAATCTTTTTAGGGCTCATACACAGGTGCAAGTTTGAGGTCGTCTTCTCTGTACATGGGACAGATATTAGTCATACTCTCTCAGTCCTCTCATAGGGTGCCCCACAGCTAATAAGGGCACTTGCATCGAGTTCGCATCTAAAAGGGCTGGGAAGCAGGTCACTAGTATAATTGTCCCACTACCATCTTCTTTGTATTTTGGTTTGTGTGTGACTATCTTTTAGGATGTTTCTAGTGTGTTTTATTTGGTCTAAGTTAGTAACCTTGGCCATAGGGTATTGCACTAACATAATTGTGTTAATTTATAATTTTTCACCCTAACAGGATTTATTCACCACCAGTCACTTCATAGACATGGTTTTCCTCCTGAATGAGGTGGAATTTCTACTCCTACATGGAGAGTGCCTATAACGCTCAAGACCTAACCAACCCAAAGTTGTGGAGTCTTTACCTGGTGCTTTTGATAGTGATTTTATTTCTATTGAAATTTTTTGTGGACAATTTTGTTGGTCCTATCAATCCACCTTTGACCGATCCTTTGGGACCTGATTTAGAGCGGTTGAACCCTGACGATTGCATGCCCACCTATACTCACATTCATTTTTCAACAATTTATTCTATGGTAGAATCTGAGTCATCCTTACCCTCTGCTTCGAAATTATCAGTTTCCATATCATCATTGTCGCCCCTTAGTGGGGTCATACCTACTCCTCTGTCTACACCTCTCACATATTCTTGGGGGATCCCACCAGTTCTTCTATAACTCCCACAATTTCTTAAATGTTTCCATGCCTACTCCTTCCTCTATGCCAACCATAGTTATTCTTCCTAGTTAACCAGTATGGTCAGGAGTCTTTCCACCTAGCTTTTCTCAACCAATGATTCTTATCAAGGATAATTTTAGGGGCGAATGTTAGCCCTTTGGCGAAATTAAGGGGTTTTAAATTTTTAGTGGGCGAATATTTTGTATCATAGTACATTTTTACAAATCACCTCAAATAGCCCACCTTATTTTAAGGGAGAGGGTAAAAAAGGTAAATTTAGCCCTTGAAATTAGGAGTTACAACCTTCCATTCGCCCATTTTCAAGAATAGGTTTTATTTAAGTGAATCCATTCGCCCATTTTCAAGAATAGGTTTTATTTAATTGAATCCTATGGGCCAAATACCATATTTATAAAAGAGGTATGGTAAATTAATAAAAATATAAATAAATGAGAGGTATGGTAAATGAATAAAACATTTTTTATATTTACTCCATAAGTCACCTGGTGTAAACAAATAAAAATATAAGTAAAGTGGAGGTACGGTAAATAAATAAAACGTCTTTTTATACTTACTCAAAAGATATGGTAAATAAATAAAAATATAAATAAACTAGACGTATGGTAAATAAATAAAACCTCTTTTTATATTTAGTCCATAACCCTCGTTCTATTTATGAAGGCTCAAGAAAAAGGTTTTATTTAAGTGAATCCTATGGGCCAAATACCATATTTGTAACAGAGGTATGGTAAATTAATAAAAATATAAATAAACTAGAGGTATGGTAAACAAATAAAACATTTTTTTATATTTACTCCATAATTCACCTTATATTTACGAACACTCAAGAAATGGGTTATATTTAGGTGAAACCTATGGGAAAAATACTATGGGACAAATACAATGGACTAGATTGCTATTAATACCATGCAAAAAACCATTATTAACCCTAATATTAGAATTATTAAAAATAAAAATGGCACATGGTATTGACCCATGGTATTCACCAAAATGGCACATGGTATTGACCCATGGTATTCACCTGTGGCCTATTTAAATGGGGGGATTAAACCAGCATAGATCCATTTTTACTCTTCTCTAAGAGTTTACAATGCTAAGATTCACTAGGACTTTACAAAGTTTTATTATTTAGTGAAAGACTCGCCAAGATCTTACAAGATTTTATAATTGAGTGAAATATTCACCATGCCTGGTGAGAGATTCGCCAAAAAATTATATATACATATTATATTATTGATAAAATCGCCTTCCATTTTTCCTATATACCATGGAGATTCGCCCATTTATTATATTTATAAATTTAGGGGGGGTTCTTAAAATTTTCCCTGATTCTTATTCCTCAGTTAGGTGTGGCTACTTCTAGAAATGTGTGTGGGGGGGGTGTCATTAGTTGTTCCTAGTCATCCTAGGGAAACATCGCTTCTAGTATGTCACTATCCTGGTACAATTCATTATTTGGAGGGGTGCCACATTCCAACACGTTTCTTAGAGTGGCTAGTTTACTAGGGGTCAACCCTGCTACCAACAATGTTGCCTCTATGGGTCACCCTCCTTATGTTGGTGCTACCTCTCAAGTCGGTCCATCATTTCCTCCTGGCTACAACACTAATAAAAACCATGCTCTCAGGGGTCCATTTCTCTCTAGGGGCACTTACCCTGGGGGGATGGATCCCTTTACCAGTTATGTTGGCCCACATTCCTTATAAGTTGGGACGAATCCTTTAAATAAGACGATGCCACCCTAATCTCTGACCATATTCATGGGTGGCATCATCGCAAGAGGTTGGTTAGGACCAAGCTTCTTAATGAGATTTTATGCAAATGGTTCATTCGATCTTTGAGACCTCAAATTTCCAAGGATGTGTCTATGTTCTGAGTTGTTACCGAGGAGAAATATATATTAGCTACCCAACAACAGGATTTGATTTATCGAACCCTAGTCGATGGAGCTCTGCAACTACAATGGCAACCCTTTGTTTTCATATTGCAGGGATGGCACTTCCTCGAGCTCGAAACAGTTCAGATGAAAGCGTCCGCAGGTCGGCTGGCGTCCCCTCTCAGCCGGTGAAGGAAGCAAAACTGGAAAGGGGTTCCTTTTGGGTTTTACTTTTGAAAAAAGGGGTTCATATGTCACAACTTCAAATGCTATTTCCAGGACTGCATGGTTAGGGCAATGTCCATCTGTCATCCATTCTTGGGTGTGTGTCGCGATCTCTCTTGCAGCAACAGGACTGATGGGAGAAGGATTGGTTTCCTGGCACACCAGGAGATGCCACTGACATTTTGCATCTTCTAGCCTGGCCAGAGAGAATCGTCGCCCCCATGACAGTGCGAGTGTGGACAGGGGAAGAGGGGCCAAATGCGTCTCAGCTTACATCAAAACAGGGGAGCTCCCGCGCAGATGAATGGTGGTCGATTTCAGCGGACCCAATAAATTGTGAGGCAATGAAAGGTTATTTAAAAGAGGACCCATACAAACCAGATCCGGAGAAATCATGGTGCGGACAAAATACAAAAAACAGGGGCGCATTGGGGAATACAGAGAAAATGCCCAATCCTACGGATCAAGGCTCCAAAAAGGATGTTTCAAATTGCATGGATAAAGAACAGATACAAATCTTTATCAGATTGTTAGGGGGTAGACATCACTACATGCGGCTCAGGAAGGGGCTGAATATACAAGAGTTAAAAAAGGAAATCCAGAACCAACTAGGAACCCCCAAAAAATATCAAAATCTGATATATACAGGACGTAGTCTACAGGATCTCCATACACTTCAGGAATATGGTATCACAAATGATTCAACCATCATTCTTAATCTAAGACTGCGTGGCGGATGCAATGGAGACAACTCAAAAAATACAGGCTCCTTTCGTGATGCAGTCAAAGGAAAGGAAAAAATGCAGCACAAATCAGCACCAACACCAGAACTACCAGGCCCATATATTGTGGAACAAAAACTGGAATCCCCAATGCTACAAGTAACTCTGCATGAGGTAACTGATCTACACACTGATCTATCCAAAAATGCTATCATTTGTAGATTTAATGGGTTCTGGCCAAAATCCGATGCTCTGCATCAATGGATTTTCTCCACATGGTCACCAAACTGTGAAATACACCTATGCTCAAAAGGTTTTTTCATAGTTAGATTTAACACAGAACAAGAACGAGACAGTATTATCAATCAGGGGCCTTGGTTTTGGGGCAATGCTGGCCTCTTCACCACCCCCTGGTTCGCTGATTTTGATGCAAATACTATGAAAATCTCATCAATGCCTATTTGGGTGAGGCTCCATAACCTCCCTCTTCATTTTTGGCATCACAAAGTTTTAATGTCCATTGGGAATACCTTGGGGAAATTCATAAAAATAGATGAAGACAGAGTTAGCAGGGGAATCTTCACTTTTGCCAGAATATGCGTAGAAGTGGACTTGAGTCAGGGACTACCTGATCACATTACATTGAACTACAACAATACACTGAGAACTCAACCGCTTGACTATGAGAACACAGCATTTAGATGCCGCAGATGCATGCAAATAGGGCACCTCCAATACACCTGCCCACTGGCCAAAAAGGACCCCAAGGGAAACAAGAAACAACAAAAAAGCCCAAAGGATGGCAACATACCGACCTGATGGAAGAAGAGGAAGAAGAGAACATGCAGACAGAACCTACAGGGAACCAATCAGCACCTGACATACAATTGGGACAAAAAGATACTCAGGAAGTAGATCCCCCAGATTCTCATATGGGGCCAGACAATATACAACAGCAACAAGAACCTCTGCTGGAAGTAGGCGGCATCAAAAGAACACATGGATCTGAAGGATCAAAATCTGACAAAGAAATGCCTATGAACACAATGGAAAATCAGCTAGCCATTATTACACCCTCTCCCAACTCTGATGGTTGGCGAAGGGTGGAAAAGAAAAAGGGCAGAAAAGCATAGGCCAGCTTGATCTCATTATTTACTTTTTATTGTACTTTTGTCTCATGTAATACATGGAAAACCATCTGCATATGCTTTATAGCATCTACAAAATGTAATTTTTTCATATGAATAAAATTACGACTTTTTCTTGCTGGAAAAAAAAAAATACAGGATTTGATTTATTCACAATCGGGCACACTTTATGAAGTACTTCCTAATGCTCCTAGGCCTTCCATTGACCCACCAAAACATACTCCTAACCCACATGCTAATGGTGTGATTGGGTATGTTTCCTGATTCCATGAGCCAACTTGTTTCTCATCTTGGGCAAGTGATTGTTACATCAAAAGTCCTAGCAAGTGCGCCTCGCTCTTCCAAAGCACTGTCTTCTAAGCAGTCCACTGACGTTCTTATGGTGAAGTGCACAACACCTAAAAACAACCAACAAACTAGTGATAAGCAGAATAATAAGAAGAATAAATAGAAAAATCAACCTGCTCAGGAAACTCAACCAAATCCCTAGAATCAGGGATGGGCACCAGTGACCATCGTTGAAAGATTAATTTCCATTGTAAAAAAATTTAACGTGAACATCTTACTCATGAATGCCCTCAGATGGATGAATTTCATAGGCTCCTTGCACCACTGCAATCTACCCAATAACTTGATTTTTTAACTCATTCGTTTCCTGCAAACCTTAGAAACAAATGGTTGCACAACCTCTGACACCTCGCAAGGGGGAAACGAGGGGTCATTTTTCAACCCCACCAATGGTTCATTTGTCTTTATGTGCAAACAAGATGTTAATGTGACCATGCAATCCAAATCGTATGATGTTCTTGAGTTGGATTATTCTCCTAAGGACTTACCTACTCCACCTACTTCCATTGGACCTCTCATGTTAGATAAGCATATGGAACCTGTTTATCACCCCCCTAAGGCCTCTACCTATGCCACTCAGCACTATAGTATTGTTCAAGATCTTTCCCAAGCTCATTTTTCCATGTCTGCCCTGGAGGTTTTGAAAGTTGTCCTTAGCAGTGCAAGGCCTTTTTTTTGTGGTCGGTGGAGTAGATCCTTTTGACTCAAACCTCATCACATTCAATGTTAACAAATATACCTTTTGAATTTCCCACTAGATTTCCTTTCATATTACTGTGTGTATCTTCCATAAGAATATTCATTGAACTTTGGTGGATGAAAATTCTTATACTTGTGTCATGTTAGCATCATGCTGGAAGGATATCGGATCTCCAGTGCTCGCCAAGCCCAATACTAATCTTCAGGCCTTTGATGGACACAACTTTGTACCTAAGGGGCTTATTCCCAAGTTCTTCATTAAGTGTTGGGGGGGGGGGGGGGGATTTTTTTTTCGATGTTGAAGTCATCAACACCACTTTGGATTACAACCTACTCATTTGTCATAGTTGGTTCTATGCCATGATCATTGTTGTATCGTCTGTATTATGTATCCTTTGATTTCCTCATGAAGAAAATATTGTTACCATTGACTATCTTGACTATTGCATTCCATCGAACCAAATTTCCACTACGGGGAATTCAGTACCACTTGTGGGAGTTAACCCTGGTCAATTTCAGAGTGTTGGTGCAGGGATATTCAAAAGTTCATCCCTTATGGGTTTTTTTCCTCAATTTCCTCCACCAGACATTCCTTCTTCCTCTTCTAAAGCTCTTATGCATATGATCTCTTCTAGCACCTATGGACCCCATAGACCTCCTGGTCCTTGGGTGGTGTCATTTGATCCTAGGGAATTTGATCAAGCTAGTGAGCACCCTCAGCCACCTTTAGTGGAAGATATTTTCTCCTTGGTAGTCCCTTCAATACCTCCTTGCGTTGGTAAAAAAATCCATCAAAATATGGAATATGACCAGGTTCCTTTGCCCACATGATTCGTCACTATGTATGTTCCACATGACTCCCTCAATAACAACCCTCCCCAACTAGTCAACTTAGAGTTCATGGATCTACCTACTAATAATCTTAGGGAGATTATGTCTCTTCCTGCCTCTAGTACCCCTGATGTTGAACAAGTAGAGCTTGGCAACATAAATCTTAAATTGACCTAGGGGGAATCTCCTCGGCACTCCTTGGAAATGTCACCCATGGACTGAGGCAAGTCTTGGGATTCTATTACCGAACTTGCCAATGAATTGCTCTCGCCTCCTATTGATTAATTTCTTGTACCCCCTTCATGTCTTGATCCTCCCTTATGTACTTAGGTTAATTTCGAGAGCATGACTATGTTAGAATGTCCCTGGTATGGTCAACCTTTCTGGTTTTGGAAGTTTGACTTCCTTTGGCATGGCCCCACATTACTGAGCCATATGCTCCCCTTACCCTCCATGAGTTAACGTATAGAAACCCTTGGCTTGTGCCCGACTATGGGCACACACTTTGACGTGACCTATTAGGCTGTGTTGTGTTTGTACATATTGTACATAGGTGTGTGATGTTTTTACCCTTTTTGGTTTGGTGTGTGGTGCAAGTATTTGTCAAGCTTTCTTTATGACAAAAATCCCAAAAGCAATATAAAATCCAAAAAATAAAAAATGTTTGGTCTCGTTTTTACCTTATCCATGATTATTTCTTTCATTATGTGATTTAACCATGGGTCTAGTCTTTCTGGATGGTTTTTGTAGGACAAGTTGGAAATTTTATTGCAATATTCATGGACCTTAGGTGTGGTTCCCTTAAACCTGACATATAGGAGTATGTCATTTTCGTCATCTTCATATTGCATTTTTACCGTTTGTGCCACTTTTGTGCCTTAGGTCTAACCCCGTCAAGTTGTGACTTTAGCCACTCTCTTTTATGCACGTCGTCAATTGATGGTAGAGCTTATCTGGTCATGGATACCCTAGTATAGCACCTCCTTGCCATTTTGGTGTCCATGCAATCATTTTTTATTACCTTTCAGAATTCCTCCTTCTGACCTACCATGAACTAGAATTTGAACCTCATGTCCTCTTCTTTTTCATATTTCTGGCCATACCCCAAGAGGATTCCACTTTTATCCTTTGTGATTGCCACTTTTTATCAGCATATTTTTGCAGTTTGTGCCTCGGTTTCTCTCTTCCATCATAATCATATGCTTGGCCTATCATCTGTTTTCACTTGGTGTTCTACCCTTTCTTGGAAGAGCCGCTACTATGAGTGGTCTTATTAGCTCGCCTCTTGTCCTCATTATGTCATGAGAAATTCCATCATTATCAGGATCAATTTTTATCCTCTCTACTGCTCGTTCCTCTAGGAGGAGTTTCCTTTAAGCTCTTTTCAGACTCCTTAATTTAGAGAAGATTGTTGAGTGACATTGCTCCTTCATGCTCATAAAAGTACTTGAAGGGTCATCTACCCAGTATAAGTTTAACCCTTTTCTGGACAGGGATAAACTAGTTACGAAAAAGGAATACCCTATCCACTTTGGCTAGGAGGTTCTCCCTTGTATACTTTTATCTCTTTTTCGAGCTCGAGGGACAAATTTACGAAAAACGAACTTATAAAAAGAGAAGGGAGGGAACATTTATTTCCATTAGTCATCAAATGGAAGCATCCTTTTTGTCGCCCTTGAACACAAAATCTATCTGTTTCATTATCTCACAATTAGGTTTTAGCTTGCCTAGGAGTCGTATCATACATATGAGTATGTCTACTCCTCCGGATGGTTACTCTTCTAGTCATATGGACCATGCCTCAATGCCTCCTGCATCGTTGCATGATATCACATGGTGCTCATTAGTCATTCTACCAAGTCACTCTTGTGTCAAGCCGTTATGTGTTCAAGGGAAGTCTTAACTTGTGTTTGCCATCTGCAGTAGCCTTTTGACCTTTCTGAGTCAGCCATCCCTATGTCATTTGTACTTCATCACTTCATGAATTCATCCATTACATCATCCTAGTCTATTCCGTGTCGATTAATGGAGGATACATCAAGGCCCTCCTTCAACAAATATTCTCATGTAGACTCTAGCTCATTCTCCAGGAGCTTGATCTAGGAACTAGTAGTACCTTGGAGCTTGCAAACCTTAGTGGTAGGATTCCTCGTGATCGATAATGGGTTTACATCATTGGCTCTTGATTGGTCAAGTTCACCAGTGTTCAACGTCAACTCATCTATTTACACTTAGTGGATTGTACTAGCTACCTTGGGGTCCATTTTCCTTATTGATGGATTCCCTTGTGCTTGTTACTGGTTTACCTCCTTGGCTAGTAATTAGGTGGTTTCTACCATGTTTGAATTCAACTCATATATTTGCCACTCTATTATAGTGAGAGAAACCCAAGTTCAACTTACCCTAGTTGTTGGATAAAATGCATCTCTTTTTCACCTTTTCTTTTACTTATGTGAGATTTATCCCATTACAGAAGGGTGACATTACATTATTGAGTTATTTCTCATAATTAATTTTCCAAAATATTATAATTATGAGATAATGATTATTTCATAATTGAGAAAAAGCTCATAATTGTGAAAAATGTTTCGATAGTTTTTCATTCCCAAGGAGATCAACATGGTGCACTTGCGTATGAGTTGGATAGGGGTCCATTATTATAGAAGTTTCCTAACTTCTCAAGCCCCTAGGTGTCTAGATACATTCTCCCACAGGATATAATGAACCTATCTAATCTCACCAAGAGGAAAGGGGGTTAGATCTAGTATCCAAACTATAGCACAAGAGCTTTGTTGTATTGGTAGTGGATACCATACTACAATCTTGAGGAGATGATCTCCTTTGCTGGAAGGTATGAATTTGTTGTACTTTCATTTTGGATTAATAGATACATGTTCCTTTTATATGTCCATGTTTTGAGTATGTTTGCAACAGTTACATATATTGATTCTATGATGTTTTGAGATGACGATCTTCTAAGGAAGATCACTTGTAATCCTTGAGTGTTTGTGGTTGTGTGTAGGTGTTGAGATCGAGTACAGATGAAGTAGATCACTTGAGTGGAGTATGAGGATTCTGTTATGAATTCAAAACCCTTCACCAACCTACAAGGAAGCCAGATGCATGCTCTTTCCTTAATAGCATCTAGAACCGTTTGCTTGTTGCATGTTTGAGCATTGGGTTGGGATTTGATTGTCTATATATTGGCCATTTTTTCTCTTGTTGTATTGTGATCTTATACGAGCACAAGATCACAGAGAAATAGCTCCTTGCATGTAAATTTCATTGAAACAACGAGGCATACCACATATAAAAAAAAACAACTCTTCGAGGAGAATCTAATGACCTAGATCTCCAACCAAAACTCAATGGTTTGACCCTTTAAAAAACCTCGACAAATTCGGGGTACATCCTCAGTCCAAGGAACCCAAACTCTAGGACTTGGGTTATCAACCCTCTAATAGTGGAGTTTCCAACTTGATGTAATCCGACAATTACTAGGAAGGGTTCACTAACAATTTCACATCAATGATTGGTGTTTTTAGCCAAAGTCAAACCGAGTCAACTCCATGGGTTGACATCAATGTGAACACCATCCAACCGTGTTGACATATAATCCTATAGAAACTATATTATGTGTATCGATTATATCCATTCTACAATAGTGGCTCGAATCTGACAAAAATTGATAAATGACACAATGATGTTATAATTTTTTGGCTCAATATGGAAAAAATGACTTTTCTCTAAGAGTCTCGCTCTTACACTCAGACAATGATTTAATAATAATGCGATAGTGACTTATATAAAAATATGGTAATGTTGTTATGAAAATAGAATTAATGGATTTTTAAACAACTATAAGACTTTGTTTATATAAGATGAAATTATGAAGCCGATGTAAAAGATCAATCCCATATTTCCCTATGGAGACTCATATCAAATATCTATGGCAAAGTATTTATTGAAGGCTCACATTTCTCAAGTCTCGCTCTTATATTATATAGTGACACCGCAAATTATATTGCATCATTGGGTTAAACATCAATTTTTAAATGGCTCACACTCAATATGCTTTGATCCATAGCTCGCTTCTACAATATTCACATCTATTTGACTTAGACTTGGAAAGATGATAGAGATCTACATAACCATGATATCAATGACTAACAATAAGATAGTAACCATGATAACATGATTGTAGTGTTTAAAAGACTTAAAAATGATCCTGATACGAAAATGTTAGTAACCTTATTACATGGATGACATAACAGTAAAGGAAAAAAAACCTTATTGCAGTGACCGGATGACCTTCATGTGACGATATTATATGACGTGACAATACTTTTGGCTTGACAACAATTAACAATAATGATCAATGGAGAGAATCTTGGTTGTATTAGCTTATCCTTGCAAAAACAGGAAATCACGCTATTCACAATAAGAAGAAAGAGTGACATCAACAAAGCAGACTTGAAGTTAAAAGAAAAATGATGTTGTATCTTTTGAAGAAACTTGTTCAAGACCATATCTCTACAAAAGGAGAGGTAAGGTAAATTTGCAGAGGTATGTATAATTATGTGCATTTTATGTTTTTCTAGGGTTTTACAGTTGTTCTTTTGCATGTTTTTGAAAATATTAAGAATCTAGGGTTTGTAGGCCTTGCAGTCTTGAGAAGTCTTGAAGACTCTTAATATTTAATGTTTATGTGCCCTAGTTTAGAGTGAATAAACCTTAGGATCAAAAACCATAACCCTCATTAATTTTTCCCTCTAAAGAAACCCTAACTCTTGGGAAATGGTATCTAAGGTTTGCAAGGTTAACTATACTTGGATATTGAAATCCTTGTTTTGAAAAACAAAACCTTAGGACTAGGTATCTCTACTAAAAGTAAAAACCCTACTAAGGGTTAGATAAAATAATTTCTAGGGTTTGTAGCTAGAACCCTAGAAGTACACTTTTGAGGAACTCATGGAAACCTTAGATTGACAAGATTAACAACATGCTCTTGTCTTTGCATTTTTTTGTTTGGTACTACTTGTTGATAATTGCAGGCACATAATGAAGTTTTTCAAAGTTGTGGAAGCAAGATGAGAAGGATGGAAGAACAAAGTAATGCAAGACTTGTGCTTGATGATAACTTCTTGATAATGATGAGCATGATGGAAAGAGGGAGATGTAGGAACCATGATGATATTGAAGCTTCCACCGAATGAGCATATCCCAGGAACATATTGATAATTGAAAGATGAAGCAAAACCTTGTTGCAATATGAAGATAGAACATGCAAACAAATGGTAACATCAGAAGGAGCAAGTAGCAGAATTTGACACCTTGATTTAAGGCCATTATGATTTGGAAAGTATGATATTGATGATTTGTTGAGAAAGATAGGGAATTAGTATTAGTTGATTTCTCTTCTATTAGTGACTGTTTGTGAATGGTTTTTACTTGCTTAGATTAGGATCTTCTTTAAGTTAGATTCTTAGTGTTCTTATTCATCAAACAGTAACCAATGCATGTGTTAGGCCCCTATACTACTAGTGTAACCCCTTATTGTTATTAGTATAACCCACTTATTATATTGATGTACCCATGTAGTGCCCATATTGTTACTATTATGCCACATAGAAGCCCACCATTGTTACTGTTGTGCCCTACAATATTATTGTTATGTAGGCTTTGATTGTATTGGGACCACTTAGACTCCTATATATAGAAAGGAGGTATTTTCATTTGTATCATCCAAGAATTGTTCATTTATGTAATGTAAAGGAGGTTGCCCCCTCGAAGAGGCTGAATTCTAAGGCGTGGATCTATCTTTTCTTGAGCTGGTTCCATAACATTTGGTATCAGAGCTTTGGATTCTAGGGTTTCGTTGCTCCAAACAGGTCATCGTGGCATTTTCGCTATAACTTTTTTTCTGTGACGTTTCAGAAGTCGCAAAAAAAACCCATTTGAGAAGAATTGACGCTGAACCTTGGGTCCGAATTTCAGAGCTTTTCGCGTGATATTTTCGGAGATATGATCTGAGTAAGTTGGCCTTTTTGCAGACTCCTGAATTACATTCAAAACAGGTGACTTGGGGAAAATCGTCATAACTCTCTCTCTGAGGATGGGATTGAAATTTCGTAAAAAGGTACAGAGTTACAGACGCTTCAAGGATGAGGATGTGGAAGCAGTGTTTTGTGCTATTTATATTATCCAACCAAATTGGATAAACAAAGCAATGGATGAATGGAAGAAGAACGAAGAAGTATGGCCACTTATTCAAAAGTTGCAAAAGATCCCAATTCAAGCAATATTGCCAGAAATTGAAGAGGAAGGAAAAATCATATTGGAACCTGGAGCAGTCACAGAAACAAGAACCCGACAGCTACGAAATCGATCAATTTCAAAGTATCTCATCAACTGGAAGAACTTACCCGCTGAATATTCCACATGGGAGGACAAGAATTTTATATAGAAGCATCAAGAACTACTCAAGCGTTGAGGACAACGCTTTTTGAAGGAGAGGGGCATGTTAGGCCCCTATACTACTAGTGTAACCCCTTATTGTTATTATTATAACCCACTTATTATATTGATGTACCCATGTAGTGCCCATATTGTTACTATTATGCCACATAGAAGCCCACCATTGTTACTGTTGTGCCCTACAATATTATTGTTATGTAGGCTTTGATTGTATTGGGACCACTTAGACTCCTATATATAGAAAGGAGGTATTTTCATTTGTATCATCCAAGAATTGTTCATTTATGTAATGTAAAGGAGGTTGCCCCCTCGAAGAGGCTGAATTCTAAGGCGTGGATCTATCTTTTCTATCTTTTCTTGAGCTGGTTTCATAACAGCATGAACATAAATAGACAAGAGACACGACATGTAAGCTATGAGCTAGGGCCAAAACCTATCACTCTTTGAGAGGAAAACCCACACAAAATATTCTTATAGAGATTCCAATTAACGAATACCAAGACCAAGACCTAGTAGCCTCTTCAAGACCAAGACACAAGTCCTCTTCCATATTCTCATTTACTTTTCCTCGGTTCCTTCTACTTCAGCTTTCGCACCACATGTGATGACACCCAACTGTGATCACTATGTTTGTCAAGGAAGCCGAACTTTCTCCTTCAGCAGTGACATTGAGTCCTGAACCAAAGTTATTGCCCTTCATCAAGAACTCCTTTCTTGACACAGTAATGAACCCTTGACACTATGACTTGATCTTTCTTCTCGTTTTGTCACTATAATTCATCCATTCAAAACTCTGAAGGAGATCCGAGTTTCTAATGACTAAGATCATCCTCACTGTCCCTTCCTTCTTTATCTGAACTTGACATCCTAACTTGGCACTTTTTCACTATCATTGTGACCTGAATCTCAAAGGGATATGAATTCCCTTACCTCCCATTAAATTGTAGCCTTCACCGGATTATGGCCTTCACTGAAATGGTTATGCGAATCAGAGATAAACCAAAATTTTCTTCTATCACAAACATCCGAAAAACTCAGAGAATGATGTCTGAATTTCTGTCTTTTTAAACTGAGCCGATGTTGTTATTTATAATGACTTTTCCATCATATATAAGCCGACATGATATTGTGAACCACTGTGTCTCCATAATAAGAGGCTGACATGAGTTAGTTGCTATGACTTGAAGCCGACATGAAGAGGAAGACTTTGTGCTTGTCATTGGAGGGCTATTATGGACTCATATACATTTTACATACCCCAAGGAGGGTTCTTCATACATGACATAGACTCTTTGACTTTAATTACCAATCCTAAGGCTCTCAATGGGAGCCATCTAAAATAAAATCACTTTCTCATGAAACCTATGAAGCAATATTTACAATAATAATTTTTACTTTCTTCATTACATCATTTACAAAAGTCACAATTACATGTCATTATGAAGACTGAACCTAGTTACACTTCTCAACGCTCCCTCTTAACTAGGGAGGTATTCATAATGATGCTTTGTCATTCTCAATCTGAAGAATTTCTCATAAGAAGAATCAGATTGGTAACCTATTTGTTTAGCATCATATCAACTAGCATTGTTACATAGCAATGCCTTGACTAATAGCTCTATCTCTCCACAAGATCTAATCTCAATGCTGGCGAGACCAATGATTTATAGAAACACTCATCATTGTCACTCTCGGAACATACCCTACCTAGGTACTCACGATATGTCCCATGAGGACTATTCTTATCTTGTAGTCCCCAACCCTTAAAGAATATCGGTCCTCCATGACTACTCTTCTATTGGATGCCCTATCTCATCCCCAAAGAGTACCAGATTCCAAATTATTACCCAATCCTCTCATTCTATCTTCCTAAGCGAAGACCAAAATGATGCGTCTATCTCTCCCTCTCAATTAGGGAGGATATATCTATTCCATTAAAGGAATTTACTCATTCCTACACAAGGAATGTACCTAAGCTCTCTCTTGGCTTAGGAATTTTCAAGTTTCTTCCAAGTAAGAAACTTTGCAGGCTCCCTCCCAAAATAGGGACCTTTAGCAGCTTCTTAGGTGGAGATGATGGGACAACTGGCTCCTTGAAGAACTCCTTTTGGCTGGGTATACGCTCTTCGGTCAATTAGAAAGAAAGTATTCCTTTTTTTCTAATCGGTCTTCACCCCTACCAATTTACCTGACCCAAAGGCTGACTGATCACAAAGTTGTCTTATCATGAACGACTGCTAATAAACAAATATGTATGCGGCAATAGCCCTAATCTGAATAAGGCTTAAGGCTGACCAGTTAGCCGCCAGCCATTGAGGGTACAACAGGTCCTTATCTTATGCTAACGAAGGAAGGAAGGAAGGAGGGTAGGCGATGTCATGAATTTATTCTTTGATGTGGAGTATTCATCTTTTGGGGACTTTTTCATAGGGTGAAGACCATCCATCACTTTCATCCATCGATCATGTCATCATTCATTTCATCGGAAAGTGATTCATCAGTCTTCATCTAGCATTGCTTCATGTTATGCTACCTTCATCAGGCTTTCTTTTTCGGAGGGTTATTGCATCCTTCTACAAGGTTCTCTATCGAATACATTCATATTCTTCCCTTCAGTAGCCCTGCATAAGCTCGTCCGGATACTTTTTCAAAAATAAGAAATGAACACTTAAATCAAAATTACTTTTGTGATGGTCTTTCATCATGACATCTTCTTATGTCTATCAGCATCCTACTTACATGTTGACACATCTCCTTAAAGATATGTATTGTCAAGGGTCTCCATCGTTTTCCAAACTTCCATCAAAGTCTTCATATCTCCAAGAGATTTCTCAGTCAAATCTTCTTTGTTTTCTAGATGTTGATTTCCTTTACCACGGTTGCATATCTCACGATCTCTTCCTTCCTTTCTTCACACATTTCATTTCATTCCCAAGAGCTTCCAATCAAAGTTCCTCAATTGTAGTCAACCACCTCATACTTCATATGAGGAAATACTATGTTGACTTCATCTAGTGTGACCCATGCCTTCTAAAATCTTTTCATAGGAGGAGATTCCTAACCTTTGATCATGCTTCTCAAGATAGAGTCATGATCCATGTTACCTGCAACCATACAACATGAATTTATAATAATTAGTATAAGCATAGATACCTCATTTACCTTTAGGTCATCTAGGCTTCTTTCAGTAACTTCCTTGATTAAAAATATCTTCAACCCCTTGATCTGCTTCATCTTTTATGTCATCATACCATCATCCCATGAATTCCACAAGTTGGAGTTCCTGATAAAACACTTTCTTCCACTCTAGATCAATGAATCCTCCGATGAGGATTCCATCAGAGAATATTGAGGATCTCGCATATCCTTATTCAGCAGATGTTTCCCTTTTGAATGATGTATGATGAGACTTTTCCTAGATGACTTCTTCCTTTGATATTTCAATGAGGTCACCAAGCGTTATATCCTTCAAAGTTGACTATCAGACATCCCTTCATGTTTCTTATGGTGATGTCACGAGCTCTTACTTCTAATTCTTCTCCTCTTCCTTGGACTTCCTTCTTTTAGCTTCCTCCACTTCTTCAGTGAAATGGACTTCTTCTCTATTTTTTATTTCCCTTGAACTTAGGACAATGTTTCCCATAGTTCTCATAGCATTAAATTTTAGTTCTGTCCTTCTTTCCTTTTGACAAATGTCTAAATATGTTTTCCCTCAACCTGTCTTCTTCTATCTTGCATAGAAAACAAAAGTTGTTGAATGGGATAGCTTCCTTATCCTCAGAGACATTTGTTGCCTTGTTCATCAGTTAGTGAAATTAGAACAATGAGGATTATCTCTCCCAGATATTGCAATTGAGATCTTATGAAGATAATCCTTTATCCTTTGATACCTTCACTTTGTGTAGATCATATCTAAGTAATGTGACCTTCTTTATCGCATCTTCAAAGAATAGCTCTACCATCTTATCATATATATATATATATATATATATATATATATATATATATATATATATATATATATATATATTTGATGTCTCAAATATTGCTATATGAGGGGACCTTTCATAAGAATCCCTTTCTATGTACTCAGAGGAGACCTTTTCATTGATATGTTCAATGACTTCACTTTCTTTGAGGACTATGTCTATCCTCCTTTTCCATGCAAGGAATTTCAATGACCCAACCAACTTATAGATATCCTTGCAAAATGAATTCATTTTACCAAATTTAATTATAGAATGAAAGATACTTACTTGATAAGTGAAGATGAAATCTTCAACTGGATCACTTTGATAGTGGATGAAGAACGTGTATTAGAGCTCCTTTTGGGTGATTTTCTTCCAAATGAAAAAACCCTTCTTCAATAAAGGATATTTCTCCTTCAACATCTTTAGATCTATCTTCCTTTTTGTTGATGGTGATTGATTAGGATGTTTTGATTCTTCCTCGGATGGTCTTCTTCAAGGATAATGAGGGGATCCTTGTTGCAATGATAGGGAGATTTCCATATAGATTTTGAAGATGATGATAATGTCTTCTTGTCTTCAATATACTTTGACTTCTTTGGTAGTGCAAATAAAAAATGCTTCTAGGATTTCGACTTTCTCCAAGATGATGTGATCTTCGTCTTTAAAGTACTTTGAGCTACCTTGCTTTGTAGATAACTTGATGAGGGTATTTGTGGTATTTTGATGATAACTATAGGATCCAACACTTTTGCTGGTGTAGACTTCTAGTTGCTTTGATGTGTAGATCTATTTGCCTTGAGTAGGAATAAGGCTTTGACCTTGATTGATAATCCCAAGACTTCTTCTGAAGTAGACCTTCTTCTTTGATCTAGGGTTTGATTCTTCAATGTAGATCTTTGAACTTTCGCTTTGATATTCTTCGACTTGCTTTGATGCCATTCTTGAGATTCGATCCTTGAGTGTCCCTTGATGAGATGCCCTTCCTTGAATTTGACACCTTAGCTCTGATCCCATGTTGATAAATCTAGGGCATTAGTATTGGTTGATTTCTCTTCTATTAGTGACTGCTTGTGAATGCTTTTTACTTGTTTAGATTAGGATCTTATTTATGTTAGATTCTTAGTGTTATTCTTCATCAAACAATAACCAATGCATGAACATAAATAGGCAAGAGACACGGAATGTAAGCTATGAGCCAGGGCCAAAACCTCTCACTCTTTGAGAGTAAAACCCGCACAAATATTTATTCTTCCTAGCTAACACATAAGTCAAACCCTTGACATTGTGACTCGATATTTCTTCTCCTTTTGTCACTATAATGCATCCATTTGAAAATCAGAAGGAGATCTGAGTTTCTGATGACTGAGATCATCCTCATTGTCCCTTCCTTTCTTTATCGCAGTCCCTTCCTTCTTTATCCGAACTTGACATACTAACTTGGCACTTTTTCGCTGTCACTGTGACCTAAATCTCAAAGGGATCTAAATTCCCTTACCTCCCATTAAATTGTAGCCTTCACTAGATTATGGTCTTGACTAAAATGGTTATGTGAATCAGAGATAACCTGGACTTTCCTTCTATCACAAACATCTGAAAAACTCAGAGAATGATGTCCGAATTTATGTCTTTTTGAACTGGGTCGAGGTTGCTATTTATAGTGGTTTTTCTGTCATATATAAGCCGACATGAGATTGTGAACCGGTGTGTCTCCATAATAAGAAGTCAGCATGAGTTAGTTACTGTGATTTGAAGCCGACATGAAGAGGAAGACTTTGTGCTTGTCATTGGAGGGCTATTATGGACTCATATGCATTTTACATACCCCAAGGAGGGCTCTTCATACATGACATAAACTCTTTGACTTTTAATGACCAATCCTAAGGATCTTAATGGGAGCCATCTAAAATAAAATCACTTTCTCATGAAACCCACGAAGTAAGGCTTACAATAATAATTTTTATTTTCTTCATTACATCATTTAAAAAGTCACAATTACATGTCATTATGAAGACCGAACCTAGTTACGCTTTTCAACATGATTTGTGTGACCTTTAGAAATATATATTGCATAAATATATACAGAGGCTAGAAGGATAGTTATTGACATACTTTGTTGGATGATATTGATGTACCTACATTTGTGTGATTTGATCAAGGGACATATGAATTGCGTGAATAACATTATTGATGGCTTATATAAGCATGAGAGCAGAATTTATATTGGAAAGTTGATATGACTTATGAGGTAGAACTATGTCATAAACATATGCTAGAAGCTGTCAGGAAGCTCGACTCTTTGTAAAAGATAGATGAACTAGTTGATGACAATGTTGTTTTATGATTGACAAGATCCAAGAAGCTCAAAACTTGATATGACATGATGCTGCGAGTCAAGAAACCTTGTCATGGAGAAGAAATGTGAAAGAAGGTAAAAACTCTGATATGATGTATTGCAAGATAGGATCCCTTACAACTACCACTAACATCTCCACAAAAGAAAAAGTAGCTGATATTTGATGCATTGTAAGACCAGTTAAGGATTGTGATGGTGTCTCCCATACTAAGAGGGGGCAAGAAATATCCTCCATGTTTGAGGTGTTGAAAAATCTAGGGCTTGCATAGTTAGGTTGATTCTTCTTAAACATGATAACAATTTGTGAAGTGTTTATGCATTTTATCTTAATTTGATGTTACTTCATTATTAGCATATGTGAGTTAGCTTCATCAAACTGCTATCAAAACAAAAGAGACAATAACACAAGTGATTGGCTTTCTGCCAGGGCCAAAACCTCTCCCTCTTGGAGAGGAAAACCCATGCGTAAATTCTTCTTATAGATATTCCATGACAAATACCAAGACCATGACCCTTGACACAATCTGCCTCTCCAATACCAAGTAATCAATCCTTTGTTGCTAGAATCATCATTCTTGCCGCACCTCTGCCTCACTGAGATATTCATTACCATGATTGACTATTGGATTTGCCACAAAGGTGATCGCAACATTTCCATTATTACTTATCATTGTTATCATCTTTATTATCATGGCGGTTATTTAACATATCTAGAAACCCTCATCATTGCATCAATAATGAAGCTGCTACAGGAATACCAATTTTGGATCTCCTTCATAGACAATAATACTACTTCTTCTTCTTATGCCAAGACAAGTGATATTTCACAAGGACAATGAGGGATCCGAGCCATCTTTCATCATATATATACATGGAATGTTAGGAGATAGGTCCGCCAAGACTGTGATAACGTCCATCCTTGTATTGGGATCTTCTTTACATTTGAGACTAGGATCATGATACCCATCCGAGAGATATCAAGCCACTGTTCTCACCAAGATTTCACATTACTGTATTAATTCTTAACCAAGATTTTGAGATACTACACTTATCACTAAGATTACTGTAGGGATATTACCTCAATCCTCTTCCTCATTGGTATGCCGAGACTGTGTAGAGAGAATGTTGAGGCAGAGATAGTGACATACCCATAGCTAAACCCTTTACCTTGTTGCGGATCTCTTTCTTTGACTGTGGTCTCTTGATAGCAGCTGCTTGACTATGGATACTCAACTATGGCTCCTCACTGTAGCTACTTTAACCCTTACTGTGGCTTCATTCACATTTACTGTGCCTCCCTTGTGACTGTGATTGTGTCTCCATCTTATCTAAGTATTGTCTCTTTCTTTTTCGAATACCCCAACCGGCTATTTATAGTGGTTGTGCACTATATTGAGTCGATGTTCGTTCATGAGCCGACGAGTCCTTTTTTCAAGCCAACATAACATTTTTTTATGTATTTAATTCTTATTTTGAGCCAACATGAACTTCCTTTGTTGTTTTTGCTTGCAGACTTCTGATGCTTGAACTTGAGGCATTGATCTTGGCCTTGGAGGGATTCTACACTAATTTAAGACTTGTACACATTTACATGGACTCATGACATGATTGTTTGACATGGAAATAAATCATAAAGACATAAAGAAGAAGTCTTTCATCTAATGACACTTCTTGCTCATGAAACCCATGCAACAAGATTACAAACATAATTTATTTTCTCTTATTACATCAAATACCAAGATCATGTCATTATGAAGACCGAACCTAGTTACACTTTCTTCAACACTCCCTCTTAACTATGGAGGTATTCATAATGGTACTTGGTCATTCGCAATCTGAATAATTTCTCATAAGAAGAATCATATTTGCAATCCATCTGTTATAGCATCATTTCAACCAACATTGTTTCCATTTAGCAAGGCCTTGACTAACAGATCTATCTCTCACTTAAATCAAAGCACACAATTTTGGTGAGACCAATGACTGATAGAAACTTATCATCATTATCTCTCTTAGGGTCATACCCACCCGAGTGTTCTCTGAGTATGCCCTACTAGGACTATTCTCATCTTGGCTTCCCAGCCCTCAAGAATATTGATCCTCTTGCCTACTCTTGTCTTGGATGCCCTACCACATCCTCAAAGAGTGTTCAATGCCAGATGATTACAAAATCCTCCATTATTTCTTCCAAACTGAAGACAAGAATGTCATGTCTCACTCTCCCTCTTAACCAGGGATGAGTTCCAAGTTTATTTTTACTCAGAAACTTGCTCGAGTTCCTTTACTCATAGGAACGACCCAAAGCTCCCTCTTACACGGGGACTCTATCATCAGTACTTTACAGGGTCTTCTAGTTGATTGACGATCCAAGATCTTGATGTCATAAATTTCTTCACATGTAGGGTTCAACCATTCATCACTTTCCTTCGTCATGTCATTCCTTATTTCTCAGAAAGTATCCTCCTTGGTTTTACATCTAGGGATTCCTTTATCAGCTCATCTCATTTTTCATCAACAATGATTGCTATGGATCACAAGGTACATAGTTGTGACATCCTTCACAACTCTCCTTTCCTAGATCCTGCACACATACCCAGACTGTACTAAGAGGTCAGACACCAAAAACACATTACATATTACCTTTTGGTGATGGCCTTCTTTCAGTGACATCTTCTTGCAGGCATCAATCATCCCGCACACATGTTGACACATCTCCCAATGATATCTATTGTCAAGGGTCCTGATCTTTTCAGACTTCCATCAGAGTCTTCACATCATTCCGAGAGGTTTCTTGGTCAAGTCTTCCCGATCCTCTGGATTTTGACTACCTTCGTCATGGTTTCATGTTTCACGATCTCTTTCATCCTCATGTCTTTCATTCCCAGGAGCTCTCAAATTTCTTCAATGGTCATCAACTACCTCATACTACATTATGAGGACATATTATGTTGATTTCATCTAGTTTGACTTATGTCTTTCTGCATCCCTTCAGAGAAGGAGATCCTTTCCCTTTTGATCATGCTTGATCCATTTAACCTACAACCATATAACACGACATCATAATATAAAATGCAAATACAATTACAAGTATAAATACCTCATTTTTCCATGAGGCTACTTTCTGCAGCCTTCTTGATTGAATGGATCTTCAAGCCCTTGATTTTTCATCAGTCTTCATGTCATTGAACCACCATCTCATGAGTTCCAAGAGCTGGAATTTTTTACGAGACATTTGTTGCCTTCCTGGACTAGGAGATCCTCTGCTGAGATCTCAATTAGAGATCCTTCGGAATCTAGTATATCTCCATCTGGCAAATATTTCCTTTGACCTAGATGACTTCTTCCTTTCCTTCAATATTTAACGAGATTCCTAAGAGCGATGTTCTTCATTATTTCATACGAGCTCTTGTTTCCATGATGCCACGATGCATCTTACTATGTTCATATCTGCAGAGACTTCTGATAGGATCCTTTTGAGAGGGATACCATCTCATCCATATAGGAGATCCATTGCTCCCTCTTTCACTGATCCTTTCCTCAGCTTCCTCCATCCTTCAGACGATATGAGTTCCTCTTCCAGAACATTGTTTTGTCTTATCAACTTTCCCTGCACTTATATGTGAATCATCATTTTTCCTTTCTCTATCTGACATAGAGACCACAAACTTTTGATTGAGGTGATCTTATTGTTCATAAACAATTGTCACCTTACTTGTCAATTATGATTATCCATTCATCATTTTCCCAGATCTATCAATTGAAATCTCATGAAGATATTTCTCCATTACTTGGCACCTTCTACACTTCATCTCAGAGAGTATATCCTCTTATGTCTCCTTTCTTACTTCATATGACCTTAAGAGTTTTTATGACCTCAAAGGAGACCTTGATGTATGGACTTCTCTAAGGATAATGATGATCCTTCTTATTCCATGCAAGACCTGTTTGCCCCTATACTACTAGTGTAACCCCTTATTGTTATTATTACAACCCCCTTGTTATATTGATGTACCCATGTAGTGCCCATATTGTTACTATTGTGCCCCATAGAAGTCCACTATTGTTATTATTGTGCCCTTACATTATTATTGTTATGTCGGCTCTGATTATATTATGACCCCTTAGACTCCTATATATAGAAAGGAGGTCTTTTCATTTGTATCATCCAAGAATTGTTCATTTGTGTAATGTAAAGGAGGTTTCCCCCTTGAAGAGGCTAAATTCTAAGGCGTTCAACTATCTTTTCTATCTTTTTGTGAGTTGGTTTCATAACATTTGGTATCAAAGCTTTGGATTCTAGTGTTTCGCTGCTCCAAATAGGTCATCATGACATTTTCGCTATAACTTTTTTTTGCGATGTTTCAAAAGTGAAAAGAAAAAACCCCATTTGAGACAAAATCGCAATGAACCTCGGGTCTGAATTTTAGAGCTTATCACGCTATATTTGCTGAGATATGATCTGAGGAAGTTGGTTTTTTTGCAGACTCCTGAATTGCATTCCAAAGAGGTGACCTGGGGAAAATCGTCATAACTTTCTCTCTGAGCATTGGATTGAAATTTCGTAAGAAGGTATAGAAAGAGGACAGACTGTAGTTTCTTGTATATATTTTTCAGAGCCAAAGGTCGAAACAGTGACACATGGCACGTAATACAAGTTCACTCTACTGAACTAGTCTATAATCAGGTCACTATGGGAGATTTGGCATAACTCTTTCTTGGAGAATCCAATTTGAATTAGACTGGTGGAATTAGAAAGAGGACGCAGAGGGCTACTGTAGGTCGCAATTTCAGAACTTAAAGATTCGAAAGTACAGAGTTACAGCCGTTTCAAGATCGAGCTCCTAAAATCAAGAAAAAGCAAGATGAGGAAGTTTGATGGCAAGGATCCGATAAATTGGATACTTCAGATGGAGCAATATTTTGATCTACATGGTGTACCACTGTTACAAAAGGTATGTATTGCATCTTCATATTTAGAACCGGATCAATTTTTATTGTATAAAGGGCTTTGTTCTCATAAACAACTTGTTATGTGGTCAATTTTCACGAAGGAAATGATAGCACATTATGAGGATACAAAGAGCAACACCTTCTTTAGAGCAACACCACAACAATTGGAAAGAGTAAAAGGGCTTTGTTACATAGTGGAAAGTAAAATTATGGCAACAAGGAAGTCTACCCCTCACAACTATAAAGATGGAAGTGTTGTTTCTCCTATCCTTTCACAACCTACAAGGGTTACACCACAACAATTGGAAGAGAAAAGAGAAAAAGGGATTTGTTACAATTGTGATAGCAAATGCACTAAAGGTCATAAGTGTGCTAAGAAGAAATTATTTTACATAGAGTATGAAGAGGAGGAAGAAAAGGATCAAGAAACATCAAAAGAAGAGGATATACGCCAGTACCCAACCCCAGAGAAAGAAGAAATGAATCAGACCATATATTGTAAAGCATTGGCAAGAATTACCACTCCTCAAACTCTCAAAATAGAAGGACATATCAAGAAGAAAAAGGTGCAAGAAGTGAAACATCACATCGAGAAATAAGAAATGAATCCAACCATATCTTGTAATTCATTGGTTGGAATTACCACTCCTCAAACTATAAAGATAGAATGGCATATCAAGAATAAAAATGTTCAAGAAGTGAAAGATCACATCGAGCATCAAGAAATGAATCCGACCATATATTGTAAAGGATTGGAAGAAATTACCACTCCTCAAACTCTAAAGATAGAAGTAAATATCAAGAAGAAAAAGGTTCAAGCAGTGAAAGATCACATCGAGCATCAACAACAAGTTCTCAAACCTTTAAAGGATAACACCTCTTTGGTGCAAAATCGAATGAAACAATAGGTAGATCAACATCATAGTGAAAAATGTTTTGATGTTGGTGATTGGGTATTTTTCTGCTACATCTCAAGCAAGCTATTTATGAGAAGGAAACGTTGGCAATACTATATGCACTTAAGAAATGGCGACCTTACCAAATGGGAAGACACTTCAAGGTAAAAATGGATCATGATAGTCTTAAATAACTTTTAGAACAACTATTATCTTTAGAAGAACAAAAAAATGGGTCACAAATATGTTGGGTTATGATTTTGACATCGTCTATAGAAAAGGGAATCAAAATTTTGTTGCAGATGCACTCTCAAGAAAGGATGAGGATGTGGAAGCATTGTTTTGTGCTATTTCTATTATCCAACTAGATTGGATAAACGAAGCAAGGGATGAATGGAAGAAATACGAAGAAGTATGGCCACTCATTCAAAATTTGCAGAAGATCCCTATTCAAACAATATTGCCAAAACTTGAGAGGAAGGAAAAATCATATTGGAACCTGGAGCAGTCACAGAAACAAGAACCCGATAGCTACGAAATCGATCAATTTCATAGTATCTCATCAAGTGGAAGAACTTACTCGTTGAAGATTCCACATGGGAGGACAAGAATTTTATACAGAAGCATCAAGAACTAGTCAAGCGTTGAGGACAACATTTTTTGAAGGAGAGGGGCATGTCAGGCCCCTATACTACTAGTGTAACCCCTTATTGTTATTAGTAAAACCCCCTTATTATATTGATGTACCCATGTAGTGCCCATATTGTTACTATTGTGCCCCATAGAAGCCCACTATTGTTATTATTGTGCCCTTACATTATTATTGTTATGTTGGCTCTAATTATATTATGACCCCTTAGACTCCTATATATAGAAAGGAGATCTTTTCATTTGTATCATCCAAGAATTGTTCATTTGTGTAATGTAAAGGAGGTTGCCCCCTCGAAGAGGCTGAATTCTAAGGTGTTCAACTATCTTTTCTATCTTTTTGTGAGCTGGTTTCATAACAAGACCCTTGAGGACCCATCCAATATGTAGGTCTTCTTGCAATCATAAATTCATAAAACAAAATTTGATTATGAAAAAGGTAATTACTTGATTTTGAAGATGTAGTCTTCACCTTGATCATTTTGGCAGTAGTTGAAGGAGGTATTGTTAGCCCCTGAGGTGCAATGCTACTATTTTTAGTGGAAATGTCCCCTATTTCAGCTATAATAGCCACATCTCCTCTTGCTCCACTTTGGCCATAAGCCAGATTTCGAAATGTTACTCTCGCATCTATAAATACATCGGATCCTGATCCAAATATGCTCTTTAAGTCTTCAAAAGCCAGTAAAATCATGCCAAAGATCAAAACCAACGCAGGAGAATAACCCTTGGAATGGCAAAAAAGCACTATCGGAGGCAAAAAACACATAAAAACAGTGAAAAACCAAGTATCGAAGGCATAAACACTAAAATGCATAGCATCTGTCCGATCTGGCTGATCAATGGTCCAGATATGATCGGCGGGTCGCAATCGGTGGATATCAGTGCAGATGTGTGGAACTTGCGATGGCGATCGGTGATGCAACGTGGACCGTCGATCAAGCATGTAGATCGATGGCCCACGTTGCATCGTAGGATCGCTATCGGAAAATACAAGGAGCGCTTATCGGCCTGGGGCATGAGAAATATGTGATTGCGACTAGTCACATCGCGATATCGCAGCGAAGTTTCACAGAGGTGCTATTAACCAAACCCGACGATTATATACATAGTATTGCATAAATTTTGAAATCCGCGAAAAGGCATTTTCCTATGCATTTTGCATATTTTCATTATTTAACGAAATATAAAGGGGAAGTCTCAATGTGATAAAACCCAGACTCGAAGGGGTTCGGGAATGAAAATATATAATATTTCAGGTCCGCCAAAACCAATTTTTCATGATTTTTAGTGTTTTTAACATATTTCAAAATACAAAGGGAAGCTTGGAAACAAGGCCGAAGCAACTTGCGATAGTGATTGAGGGCGGACCCAATAGAGGAATAGACAGTGTTTAAGGACTTTTGAAGTCCAAAATAAATAGAGATTGACAGGATTTCACAGTGTTGCAACGTTTTTCTGTGTAAAATAGAAAACAGTCATTATTAACATTTGAAGGGATTTCAAAAGGCCCACAGACCCATTCCATCACATAACAGAGGTTGGGAGACAGAGGCCAGGAGACAGAAGGTCGGAAGGGGAAAGGAAACAGTGCAACACAGCCAAAACCAATAGAAGTGATCATGGAGCATCGCTGGCACGAGCGAGCTCCCTGACAGCACAATAAACTACCAGAATGCAGTTACTCTGCTGTTAGAAGAAGGAACCTCTGAGCCCATGCATGCCTAGTCAGGGCATCAAGTTGTTAAAGACAGAGGGGATAGATTAAGACCTTTCAAGCCTCAAAAAGCCCGAGAGCATTGTAAAATGCCTATAAATATTTGAAATTTTAGAGTAACAAGGGTTCAACTTTTGGAGACTGTGGAGACTCTACTCCTCTAGCTTCTCATCTTCATTCCAACAATATAAGCTTCTTTTGTTGTTACATGTTCAATTCCCATTTTCTCTTCTATTTTATGCTTGCACTTGAATAGGTTATTCATGTTTTCTGTTGCGTCTAATGCCAGATAACTGTCATCTTATCTCTGCATTGATAAATTAGATTTGCAAGCTTCATTTACTTCCTGTAGCTAGCCATTCATATGTGTTTATGTATGCATCTACTAGTACAGTCAGTATTCTCCATCTATCCATTAAATCTACAAACTATTGAGCATTAGTGGTCTAAAGCCTTGTAAAGCTGAGGGTTTTCATGCATGTCTAGAGTGAAAATAGAGTTGAAACAGTCATATGACTTGATCCAAACCATCATTCATTCCAATAGTTTAGAAAACAATATTGAAGATTATATGTTACCAGGCATCTCCGAGCTACAACCTAGGAGAGCTTCCTGGAGTGATAACATAATTTTGGCTCCTTCTGGGGATGAAAGCCTCCCTATGAGGTTTCAAGAACCACATACCAATGCCTTTCTTGTAAAACCAAAATCAAATCTATCTCCTGGTGTTCCATTGGGCATGGAGTTTATTTTGCATAGAAAATAAAAACTGAAAAACATATTTACAATATCAAGGCTTTAAAACCTTAAACGAAGTAAAGTTTTAAGAACCTCCCATTAACTGGGCCAAGAAAAACGTCTTCTCCTTCCAGACTCTGCAGAATAAAGGTATTGTTCTGCTGCATTTGAGTGATGACAAACAGACCTGTCCATAAGGAGTCAAACTTACCATGATTACCTTTCTTTTCCTTCAATGCATCCCATTTGAGAACCCAGTCACCAACTTGGAATTGTCCACTTGTGCCTTCCTGTCAAAGGTTTATTTGATCCTCTTCTGATGAATTCTTGACTTCTCAACCAGCTGCTCTCTGATCTGTTGTAATTCAACCAGGTTATTCATTATCCTTCTCATGTTATTCTCTTCATCTTGTTCTTATTACAAGAATTTGGCCATAGGGAGAATCAACTGGATAGGAAAAACAACATCAGCACCATAAACTAGCTTAAATGGAGAATTTCCTATGGACTTTTTGATGGTAACTCTGTCAACCCACAGTGCAAACTTCAACTTGGAATCCCAGCAATTTTTGTTGTCCTCCAACAGTTTTTTGATTATCCTTACAAGACTCTTGTTAGATGATTCTGACAGCCCATTGCCTTGAGGATAATATGAGGTAGAATGTACC